>JBAMIB010000074.1:422593-459604 GCA_037177415.1 Kaempferia rotunda | reverse complement strand
GTGCCTTCCCTATCCTAAGCGAGGCTCTAGGCGACCAGCTCTGCCGAAGTAGGTTTAGGAGCTCAGTTTGAATCCGCATCGGTAGGAAGGGAAGCGACCAGAAAGCAATGAGCGAGCCCTGCCCAGCCCACGAAGCAAAGAGAAGGTAGCGACGCTGAAAGAAGACAAGGAAAGCGCAGTCAGTTTAGTTAACAGGCTCTGCCGAATCGGTGAAGAGGCGCAGTACGGTGGCTTAAAGAGGAAAGACCAGACTCTAATAGGATGGGATCAGTTCGGACGGGTGCGATGGGCCAGGCGGGGTTAGGGGCACGTCTTTCTTAGATCAGGCAGGTAAGGTAGGCTTGACCGAAGGGAGGCGAATGCTCAACTGCGAAGCTTTGACAGGCAGAGAGCCTTATCGAGGCAAGTGCATGAGAGGCCGAGCTAGACTGGACGGGGGAGGCAGGACGGGTCTTCGTAGCTCGTTCAAGGCCTATGACCAGGCAGAGGAACGGCAAAGTCAAACTTTGTGCTATTGAATCAAAAAAACAAAAGATAGCGTAGCAGTGGGCTATAATGAATGAGCTGAGTTGGCTTCCCAAACCTGATTCATGAGTAGGAGCATGAGTTGGCTTCCCTGCACCTTAAGAGTGATTAAGCGTTGAGTGGGCTTCCCTTTATCTTATAATAAAAGAGGTTGAGTTCCGTTCCTCTAAGATGATCTTTTCTCATTTCGACGCGCAAGAGCAAACTCAAATGAATTTGTTGCACCCGCTCCTCTTTTAGCAAGGAGCGTCAGATCATTATGAAGGTTCAGCAGACGGCATAGCTCCGAGGAATGAATCCCCTTAGCTAGCCCCTCAAGCTTCAAATAGAATTATTAAAGATAGGTGTAGAATGATGTTTTTCAAATAGAATTATTATTTGGCGCAGGCAAGTCACCCACGTAGCGGTTGAAGTCGGGAAAGAAAAAGCGACGTCTGTTCACGAATCGGCTTACACAGAGAATACCGGGGTTTCGTGCTCGGTAATCGTTCCTTTAGCTTATGAATAGCTCTCTTCGCCCTTACGTCCCTTCCTCTTTCTTTTCTTTCCGCTGTTAAGTATCTTCTTCTAGGGCTCCTAAGAGTTGATAAAAATCATACTCCTGCGCATATTACCTGCTACTTTCAAAAGATAGAGATACTTCTTTGACTACCTGCCTACCTCGAACTCTGCCAAACCAATGAACACCGGTATGAAAGAAAATGGTTTTTTCTCTTTCACTCTTTTATTCTTACTCGAACAAGTATCTAAATTGAATTAACTATTTTAGTTGCGCACTTTCTCTCTACTAAAAAACGATTCTCTTTCTAACTCCTGGGAGGAACTGGAATAAAAAAGCAGGATCATAAATAGGAACCTGCGAGCTGCGAGCGCCAAGCAAGAAAATAGGCGAGCCAAGCGAGCGAGTTCGACTTATGATATCTTAGCTCTGGCTTCACATCATTATCCTTGTCTGCATCCAACTCTCCTTGCCGTACTTCATCCAACTTCTTCCTCCTTCGGTACTTGGCTAAGTTAAGCATGTGAGAGAAAGCTTTCGCAATGACAATGGAATCCGAAAGTGACTTCGCTCTCTCCACTCGGAAGCCTTACCCAAGCCACATTCATTTCTTCTATCGGAGGATTGAAATAAAATGAAGTTTTCATTATTCGTCTGCTTTCTCTGAGGCAAATTGTTTTTTCATTTTTCAAAGAATGACGGTCGGGGAGAGGTACGAGTGAAACGACGTGCTCAGCAGCCGTGAATGGCATTGCCCACCGGGCTAAGTAGGTGCAGCTCTCCTTTGCTTCGAAGGCCCGATAAAAAAACAATTTTCTTTTCTCTTACTCACTCTCGTTCGCACCGCGGAGTGGGGATTGGCTGAGCTATCTCCTCATGCCGGGACTACGTGAAGTTCAAATCATTAAAGTATGAAAAGGAAGTTCAAGTATTAAATAAAAAAACGAAGTTCAATTCAAGCTACACCTATCTTTAATAATTATATTTGAAGCTTTATAGGTTTTTTTCGAAACCGTAGTAGCTGTCCAAGTCGAACTCTGCCGTCGTCACCCTCCTGGTCAGAGCCAGCATCTACTTTGCCCGTCAGTTGTCTCCGGCAAGAGACAGGTCGTCAATGCTATGGCATTGACTCTTTCGGTAAAGATCATCAAGCGGGAGAAGGGAAGTAGGCTGAGGCTCAAGTAGCTTCGTTCGACTGGTCAAGTCGCCCGTTCTACTACGCTCAATAGTTCCGAGTAAAGAGGATAAGAGTTCAAACTTCGCGTCGGGAGGTCGGAATGAACTCTTTTCTTTAAGCATGCATTTTCACGATTCACGCGCTCAAGGGCATGCAGTCTTAATCTGAAGTTGTAAGTTGTGGAGGAATTAGCTAAGCACGGTAAGGCGGGTTCAGGTCGATAAGTGCATGTTCCGTTCGGGAAGGACTAGTCTGCGGGGTAGCAAAGAGGGAAGGATGAGAGCTCAACAAGGGCTTCTTATGCGCTCACTCACTGGACATGGGCCGGCCTAGGCCAGTCTCTAGTCACCTGGTCTCTAGTCTCTAGTCTATTTCTCTTATTCTTGTCACCTGAGTACCGAACAGATCTCCTTCTCTGGCCGGACGATTGGCATTCAATCTCTGAGTGTAAGACCTAGGGTGATAGGAGCTAGCTAAGGACCTGGATAGGGGTTTTTGGGGGGTACGGGTACATCTGGTAGCACAAGAGGTGTTTTATCGACTGGGAAAAGTCTAGTGGCACACATATGTCTGTTCGAATGCCTGGCTCGGGAAGTCAATAATCCTGGAAGACGTGACTGGACCCTCTCACTTGGGAAGTCTTTCAATCCAAGTCTGTCAATCTCACTATACTGGGGAAAGGGAGCTAGATCTTTTAGATAAAGCCGTCAAGATCACTTCCACAAGCTCTATTAGATCAAGTCCAGCCGTAGTCGAGAGGAGGAAACCCTTCTGTGTTAGGACCTCTTCTCTTGGGAAGGACATGTGGAGGCATGCAGGTTCTTTTGAGTGCCTGAACTATTTCACGAGGAAGCGGGATCATGTGTCCCAATTTCTCTTTCACGAGGTCTCTGGAAGGGCGAGAGCTTTGGAGTTAATTAAGTCTCTTCTTTCATGGCTAAACGAATTCATGACAACGAATGTTGGAGTTACTTTCATGTCGCATCCTCTTAGTAGACGAGCGCACATGGATATCGGGGGAGACAGAGCGCAGAAGCCAGCCTATCTGCAGTCGAAGAAGGAGCATGAGAATTAGGACTGACGAGTGGAAGAGGTAGAAAAGTTCAAATTAGGACTCCAGGAGAGGAAGAGGGGGACTATAGGAAGCGCATTCCTTAGAAGGAGAGGGGATCGCCTTCTTTGGTTGGTTCTCTTCTCCGAGGTGTGTCAGGTGGCTATTCAGACTTCTTTCTAGTCCGCGATCCCAGGCAAGATAGCTCTCTCTAGTCCCAGACCACTGCACCGGGACCTAATTATGGCTCATCTTTCTCTAGTCCCAGACCGCTACTGGCATATGGTTCATCTAATGAATGAGGGCTATGATTTAAGTCAGATAGCGAACGGAGCTCAAGCCTTAGAGGACCAATCACCAATCAAGTCAAGTCTATTCAAGAGCGTAAAAGGGAGAACTCAATCTAGGCCCCTAATAAAATAAGTGAGATTATTTGGAATCTACTGCTGGGAAGGAAGGAAAAGCTCGGCCCCACTTCTGAGTATGATTCTCTACCTTCTGAGTATGATTCCACCTTCTTGCCGGGATTTCTTGGATTCAAGCCTAGGATCCTCCGCCCGCGTACCTAACGCAGAGCTTTGGCTCTAGTCATCAGTGGCATGCTAACCCTAACCTAAGTCAGTGTCGTCAGTGGCATGTTCGATCTCTAAGTCTGTGTCATCAGTGGCATGCTTGCTCGATCCCTCTAAGTTGTCTTTGGAGTCCTAACCAAACCTTCTTAGCTGGATAAGTCTGTGGGAGTCCTAAGCTCTCAGCTGGAGGGACCCTGGAAGGATCTAATAATTCCAATCCTTCGTCCGAGCGCTGCATCGGATGCAGTGAGCCGGTCGCATTCTAGCCCGTCCCTTGGTAATTTCATTTTGTTCAAGAGCCGAAGATGATTCGTTCAAGAGAGGAGATTGGGTTCGTTTACTATTTATTTTATTCCGCATACAATTCGTTCACTATTTATCGTCAGAGCCACATATGTATAAGAGCTTCTTCTTTCTATTAGGAAAGTGGGCTTACCAGTACCAGTGGTATAGGGGAGTCATTTTATTCTTTTGTGTGCCAGTCGAGTAGCTAATGTAGGACCTGCCCGGGGTTCCTAAGGATTTGATATCTTCAGGTAGGTTCTCTTTGTTCGAGAGTATGTGTGTTGAGTCCGGAATGCCTGGAAATCCGATCTCAGCAGCCGGGCATAAGCTATCTATATCTAATCTATAACGAGTGTCCCATAGAGAGGTCACATAGAGTAAGGAATGTCCTATAGAGCGAATGTGCCATATAGTCAGTCCCATGGAGAACGAATGTGCCAAGCGGACTGTGGGGAATCATCTGACTCTGTTCTTGTCTGGTGAATTATTCCTCCTAGTTGTTCGTGCTTATCTCTGATCTTGGTTTTTGCCTATCTCGCAGCGAATTAGATAAGATTTTCATCTTTGTCGGCCCCGCTCCTCGCTTCCACTCTTCGGCATAGCCCTCCCCGAGCCACTTGCCATCTTGTCCAGCATTCTCTACTTTATATTGTTTGCCCAAGCCATCCTTTCAGTCTAGCTTCCCTCGTTCCCCGAGCATATAATAAATAGATCAATTCAAAGCTCCCAAACTCTACTTTAAACTCCACTTTCTGCGCACTTATTGGAACGGAGTGAATCTAGATCAATAAGTACCTATTTGAAGGCTCACAATCAGAGGTAAGCCCCGACTCGGTGCGAATGCAGGAGCGGTTCGGTTAGGTCAGTTGAGTTCCCTTGAGGTTAGTTCATGTTCCCTCTTATCTTCTCTTCGCTTTCCTCAAGTGCTTAATTCCGGTAGCTAGACGAGACTAATATCATTCCATATGTATCGTATCTATGGCTAAATGCGTCCCTTGCGGTCTACTTATACTTACTGTTTTGCAAGATCCAAGGTCGGCAGTAGGCTTTGGCATTCGAGTGCCTCTAACCAGATAACACTTCTCACTTATATAATCATATAAGGAGTGGTTGTAGTGCACCAGTCCAGTAGTTGAGGGAATTCAATTAATCTTTGGTTAGGTCGGAACTTACATATTGATCATCTCCTAATTCATACCTTAAGCCTCATATATATTATTATAAGTAGTTAAGTGCGAGTCCAACTCCTAAGAAGAGTGAAGTGAACAAATATAGTTCGGAGAGTCGGAAAGAATATCATACTTATGGCAAGCCCTTAGGACCTGATAAAGCTTCGCCCACGGAGCGGTTTATTCTGGCTCCCCTTCCTTGAATTCAGCTTTTATCCCCTTCCTTGAATTCAGCTTTTATCCCCTTCCTTTAGTTCAGTGCTTCTTTTCTTCTTTCATTGGGTTAAGGTTTCTTCGCTTAGGGAATTGGACTCCCAAACTACACCTCTTTCAGACCTTAGATGTAACATCCGGTATGGTCCTCCTCGTTCTTCCCTTGCAGAAAGCTATTTCCCGCCTTGAGCACTTGGAAAGGGCAGTCTGGAACACATATATTTCCCTTACCGAAGCATCAAATACAACCGAACCGAACAGTTTCTTCCTTTGCCTTTCCGAAGGTAAGAGAGGCCGATAAGTCCCCATGCATACTTTAGAGGAGTACTTTTTTTTATCCCAGGGAAGGGTGTTAAGAAGTTAACTGGAAAGAGTTCATGGTTAGCTCCCGAACCCATTACTTAAACCGAAGGGAAGGATTGATAGTTGGCTTCCCTTGGCTTTAGGTTGGCTAAGCGAATTGATTTCAAGGGTAGTGAAAGTTGTCCGTCTAGATCTCGAAATAAACTATCAATTACTTCCGGTCTGGTCCGGCCCTGTACTTGAATTATCAACTCTCCCGTCCGTGCTTTTGAACCCTAGAGACAGTTCTAAGGGTAGGGTAGATGTTAGAGTGATAACGACGTGAAACGGCAAAAAAGCAATACAGAATGTGCCTTTTCATTCCTTTTCTTCGCTTTCCAAGCAGGAGAAGCATCTGAACTTGAACTATAGACTATAGAACTACTACTAACCTAACCTAAGTTAACCCCACGGGCAGAGCTACTTACTTAAAGGGTATAAGTTGTTTTGAAAGAACTTACTTAATGAAGATAGACTGTTGCTGCGGGAAGAGGCTCAGGGAAGAGCACCCTTGACATTCACGCAACTATATATTTGCGGTTGGTTAACTACTTATATGATATTCGGCTTAAGGCCAACACAACTAAATATAGTTGTGAATTCGATCGAATGAACTGGTTAGAAAGGAGTTCTTCTTCAAGTACTGGTTTCCTCAACCCTAGTCCAAGGGAATAAATAGCCAAGCTTATCCGTCTAACTCTTTTGACTCTTCCCTTAGCAATTGAATTACCATT
Source organism: Kaempferia rotunda (assembly GCA_037177415.1). Taxonomy (NCBI): domain Eukaryota; kingdom Viridiplantae; phylum Streptophyta; class Magnoliopsida; order Zingiberales; family Zingiberaceae; genus Kaempferia; species Kaempferia rotunda. The sequence goes on along the minus strand of JBAMIB010000074.1, from coordinate 453,037 downwards.
CTCTCCCTCTCCCTAGCTCCCCTATTGAACACACTTATATGGGATAAATATAGTTGAACACACTTGAACTTCCGTCTCAACTTGTGCAGGGGTTCCTGAGATCCTTATATAATTGGAGCTCGACTATCCGATGACACTTTCCATGAACTTGTTTAAGGGAAGCGAAGCGAGTACTTTAAGTTGCAAATCTTGTGCTTGGAGCTCCACCAACGGGTTCAATATTCGTTCGAGGTTGAAAGCTCACTCTCACCATTCACTTCACTCTTCTTAGGAGTTGGACTCGTACCTTTACTTGAAGGAGCGGTTCAGAAGGAGTGTGCTTTCGCTAAGGAGAGAGATTGGTCCGCTAGGGGAGACCGAAGCAAAGTGAAAGGGAAGGTACGAAAATGAACTTCTAACTTATATTCAAGTCAAGGGAAGCTAAAGGTAAGGTCAGTCTTTGTGTACGGAACTTCCGAGTTAATATGAGTTCATGCAAACCTCTTCCCTTACTTATATTCTGCTTCGCACCTTTTATTATAAGTAGTTAAGTGCGTTCCAACCGCAAATATTGTAAGTGCCATGAACCACTCATATAGTTGTGCATGGGTTAGGTAATCTTATCTATAGTTTATTCTCCCGCTCCGTGGGTTGTGCCTGAGGTTAGGTCAGTTGAAAGATTAAACCCTCTTTCGTCATGATTGAAGATGCAGAGTACCTTGACTTGAACTACTATAGTTGAGTACCTTGACTTGACTTCCATTTTCTTCCCTAACCGAAGGGTTCAGAAGAGACGCTCCTGTTAGTCGCCCCTTGCACTTCTTAAGATCACTTGGACCGGACCCTCATTAGCTGGTAGAGGTTTGAATTCATTGTTTTGATAATATAATAAGTATGCACTCTTCACTCCTAACTCTTTTGACTCTCCGACTTGAGCTACCACGTATAACTAACTCGGACCTACCCTAGCACTTATATTATATTCTTAGCCTACCCTTGCACTTATATTCTATTCTTAGCCTACTTTAACTACGATAAATATTGGCTGGTTGTCTTAGTTTGAGATTCCCTGCTTTAACCTCTCTCTACTTAGCGGATTGAACCCTACAGATGTTTAAAGAGTTGAACACACTTGACTTGAACAAATATATTCATGAACTCTAACCCTTGACTTAAGGAATTCCACTTGGGACAAGACAAGTTAAAGGGAAGCTCAAGGAAAGCCAGGTCCAGGTGAGATGGAAGGGATAAAAAACAATAGATATTCAAACCCAACCGAACCAGACACATTATCTTCTCTAACCTTGCCTTGCTCTGTTAATGACCTTTCTTCACCTTTCCCTTTCACTCTTTTATGCGAGGGTACTATATTTGTTCACTTAAACTTCCTATCTCTGGACCTTTCAGTCGAGTCAGAAGTAGGTCTTATCTTGAATCCCTCCAGCAACAGTCTCTTATCCTTTAGTTTTAGGACGAGAGTAGCGAATGATAATATGTTTATGTTTGACCTATTTATTGACGCGCTCAACGGATAAAACAAATAGTGACTCCCCTTAAGCCTTAGGTTTCAGGAACTGTGATTCAAGGGAACGTGGAGCCTCTCTTTTGAACTTCAGGAGATGGGGATATAGGAGCTAATCAAAATGAACTGCAGGAGAGGCTCTGAATGGAAGTCGATTGCGTATCTGCTTTCCTGAGATCAAGCTCGATATTAGAGCGCTTGGGCTTTGATAGCTCGATTAGAAGGGTATAGTTCATTTCCTATCACGACTGTCCGGGCGAATATAGTTAGTTCTACTTTCAGACATGAGCACTTATCCAACAGTCTCGAGGGTCAAAAAGAAAAGCTGGATGCCCCTTCCTTCGAACTCGACTATTACGTCTTGGCGCTTGCCTTAGGTCAGACAGACCCGACCCTTAGCTTCTTTGCCTTAGCTTGCTTGCCTTAAGCTTACCCTTAGCTAGCCTTAGGCCCTACCCTTGGCTAGCCCTTAGCTTGCCCAGAGGCTCTGACAGGTGCTACGCCCACTCTTAATAAGCTCCAACTGCTCCCGTCTAATATTAATTGCACCTCTTTGAATGACTCTCTCAACTTCTACTTACTTAAATTCAATTTGATAACTTCTACTTACTTGATTCAATTTGATAACTTCTACTTACTTGGGGAATATATAGTTCTTTTTTCCCGGATGCTGAGCAATAATGGAAAATGCTAGAGCCTAGAGCATTGTTCATAAGTGACGTTGCATTGGAGCCTGGATGCGGAAGGAAGGGGGTTCAGAAGAGAAGTTACGCAATAGTGCTTATCTTAGGAATGATAATAATTTAAATAAAAAACACTAGCGCAAATAGAATATTGTATAATAGATATAGTTATAGTAAGTTGCGTTCTCATATATAGTTATAGTAAGTTGCGTTCTCACTAAAATCAGTGTGTCTCGTCCCGCTCCGTACCCGTTGGTCCTTCCTTTCCTCCCTCAGACAGGGGGGGCGCATTAACTTGAACTTAAACTGAATCTCTGGGAATGAACCATTCACTCGGAGGCAATTAAGGCAGTCCGAACTGAGTGAGATATTTTAAAAGAAGAATGGGGCTAGAACTAATGAACCCCACTACGCGGAACCAGAAGCACTTACACTTTCTGCTGCTGGCTACTATCCCTCACCTCAGTTCATCTGCTGCTGGCTACTATCCCTCACTGCTGCTGGCTACTATCCCTCAGTTCAGAGAAGGGCAGGGGATCCTGCTTTTTATATACATTTGTGCCGTCCGGTTCCACTCAGCCTTTCTTTATTATTCTTGTCTTCGTCCCTTTCGGCTTATTATAATATAAGACGGCTGCCTAAGCTGCTCTTGCTGTTCGGAGCTATATGCCATTCAGAGAAAAGAGACCTTCACTCCCCTACTAAAAGAAAAGCTAAGGAAGGATTAGCCTCCCATACTACTACTAAAAGAAAAGCTAAGGAAGGCAGTTCGGAAAGATCAAAAAAAGAGAAGAGTAGCAACAACTAATGAACTCTTGGATGCAGGAGAAGGAGCCTATAACTATTCACTTCTGACTTCTGGTGCTATGCCTTAATCTGAAGGTGCGGGGAGCCGACTAAGGAAGCCTAGAAGAGATATATATTACAGTCATCCCAATCAAAGTGCTATACGCTGGTTCCTAATATGCTCTTTCTTTCTTTCTACTCTCCTTATGTAATTCAATATTACCAAACGCAATTCAAACTTAAATACGTGAATGGCTGCTACAGTCTAACATGGTCTTGCAAAATAGAAGTCAATAGTAGTTCATGGCACCTTACTATATTTATAAGTGTAAGTGTTTGTTGGCCTTCATTTTTATATATAAAGTAGTTCAGTCCCGATGGCCAACTATATCTTTCTGCAGCGGTTGGGAGAGAGACGGTCGGTCTCTTTCTGTTGCGTAAGCTGAACGTCCTTGAGTTTAAGTTGAATTAGAAGATAGCGTTTGGGACTCAAATAAAAAACCCTCTCTACTCCCGGATATCCGGTATGGAGCCTCGGTCGGTCTTCCTCATCATAGCCCTATGCCAGTCTCAGTCAGTAATTGTTGCCCGGGAAGCGAATTCTACTTCTCGTGTTGTGCCTTTCGCCCACTAGTTTTATCGCTTGAAAAGAGGATGCTGAAAGATATATATTCAATTAAGGCCACTTGTTTTATCGCTTGAAAAGAGGATGCTGAACCAGAGGGAGCCACGTACGCCTGGACAATCAATATGTTTAAGTCGGTCCTGGATCAATAGTCCCAACATATGTTCCCCTAGTGGTTACTCGACGGATGGGGTCTTCCTTCCCTGTTGCTTCGCTCTTCCCCTCGCTGCTTGTCTGCGTCAATATAATATAGAACGGTTGAGTTCAACAGGTCTCGCCAATCACACTTCGTACAACTTTTTGTTGAGCTTGAGTTTCAATTTAGTTTAAGGCTTTGACCCTATTCCCATTGAACAGGACAACAGACCTTGTCCCATTGAACAGGACAACAGACCTTGCTTGGGCAGGTCCTTTAGTTGACTGCCTTTTTGGGCTTCATTTCCACCCTCTTCCTATCGACCGGGACAACGGACCTTGCTCGGGCTTTCTAAGCTTTTAGTTGACGTGTCCTGCCTTTCCACTACTGGAACTCTCTCTTCTTTTTGAGAATGATTTTATCCTTTACGTCGTTGGCACTCGTTCCTCACCTAGGAGCCGGGCGTAGAGTTCTTCCGCCGCCGGGAGATCATAGGAAATTTGCTTCTTTGCCCTTTGCCTCCGCAGACTCTGATGGAAGATTATTGGAGACCCTACCTAGAGACACTGAATGCTTGTGAACGGACACTCTCTTTTGGAACTCAATTCCATCTTTTCTTACAATACAACATGAACTCTGAGGGTCGGTAAGGGCTTTCTCTACTCTCTTCTCTCCCATCAATGTCCTATGCTAAGTTTGATTTTATGTTTTCTTTCCACTTCTGATCACGATGATCTTATGGCTGCACTATTGGACTTTTTTTTGTTCAGAGGCTAGAGCAGAAGAGAGTTTATCCCTGGCAGAGAGTCTCATTGGAATGGAGGAGACGAGAGGAAGAGACTGGTTGTTAAAGCTATGTCCAAGTGATCTCTATACCGACCAGTGGTAAGGTAGGTGTAGGGGTTTCAGTCATTGGTTGAAGGCGACCAGGAGGATAGTCTATAGGTTTGATTCAGTCATTGGTTGAAGGCAGGGACGGGTTCCACTGGTGTGGATAGTAGAATGTATGCCTCTCTCATGTATAAGAAGGAATTGAGGAGCGACTGAAAGGAGCCAGAGGAGCGGAGCCTAGCTTACAGTGCGAGAATGGCCCGTACCGATGCACTGGAGGAGCCGTTGGATCTGTAGAGTAGTCGTTTTCCTCAATGGGGAGTCCGGGCCTTGCACTTCGCTAGTGGAACCTAGGGAGCGGTAGTTAGCGCGGAGGGATTGATGGTAAGTTCTTCATGTGCTTCTATGAGTTGGATGACTGGATGATCTCCTCTCTTTGCATGCTATGTCTAAAGGGAATGGCATGCTATAAGGTGTCTAAGGGGAATGCAACCGTAGAGCGTAGTGGAGATCCAATACGATATTCTTAACCAGATCAAATACAATACTGTAAATATTTATATAAAGGATGAATGACTATATTTATATAAAGAAAGAAAGAGTTGCTAGATTTAGCCGATGAAAAGGACTATAATTATATAAAGAAATAGTTGCTAGCATGCGCTATAGGGCTACAGAGAGCCGGCCATTTAAGCACGAGCTTGCTTCATCGTCTTGTCAAAGGACTTGACGTGTCACTACTTTTGTCCAATTATTCTGGTCGGTCACGGTCAGACGAGGAGGTGCGAACTAAGTGACTATGAGTTCTCCGTTCAAATGAGATGAGTGAGGGTCGGCTACCAGCAACAAGGGAAGGGAAAGACTCGTAGAGCAGAGGCAGAGGACCTTTCCACACGACCCGCGGATCAGAGCTTGTAATCCAGCCAAGGAAGAGAATGGGAATATGCAGCTAACGAACTCTGAAGAGAATGGGAATGCAGCTAACGAACTATGTCTCCACGTGGCAATTGCAGCTCCCGTCCACTCAACTCAACTCTGGCAGGTACAGAAAAATAGAAATACCCAACAAAGAGGACAGACTCGGCTACGGAGGCACAGTTATCGTAGGGCTCTGTCGGTGACCTTTTGAAGCTCAGATGAGGATATGAAAGAGTGAAGACTCGGCTACGGAGGCGCAGTTATCGTAGGGCTCTGTCGGTGACCTTTTGAAGCTAAGATGAGGCTATGAAAGAGTGAAGACTCGGCACTCCTCATTCACCAAGCGAGGGGAAGTTTCATCAAGCTCGGTGCTACGCCTCACATTATCTGCTGGGCAAGAAACGGGAGTGCAATCCATGGAAGCAAGAGATTCAGTTGTTGTTGTGTAGTGGAAGCAAGAGATTCAGTTGTGTTGTTGTTGTGTAGTACCATTGCTTGACACGTTCCGCCGTTCCCTGCCTGATTCTCCTGGCTTTGTCTTTGAATTCAATTCAGGTTGGTCAGACGAGTCGGGGAAGAGGCTCAGCAAGAGAAGAGTGAAAGCAGCCGACCGGAACCGAGGCTATGAAAGAGGAAGACTGACCCACTGAATCCCACTACGCGGTACGGAGATAGACCAGAGCCCAAGCTTCGTAGGATAGACCAGCCTGTGAGGACGAGCCCAGCCCACGAAGCAGAATCGCAGCAGTTCGAAAGGGACGGGTGCGATGGGAAGCCATATAATATAGCCTTTGACAGGCGAGTGGAGCCTAGCCAGTGAGGAGGTTCGACCAGACTCTAATTCTAAGCCAGTGAGGAGGTTCGACCAGACTCTAATTCTAATAGGATAGGCAAAGTAGAGTAATAGGATAGGCAAAGTTGAGCGCGCAGTAGCAGTAAATAAGTAGGATAGGCAAAGTTGAGCGCGCAGTAGCAGTAAATAAGCAGTCAGTGAGAAGGAGATGATAGCCATGAGTGAAGCTATGCCAGGTGCGGTAGAGGTCGGTGCATTCATTCGGGACGGGACTGATATTAATGAAAAAGACAGAAGACAGTCGAGGAAGAGCCGGTGGTGAGGATCAGTCGCTATAGAGGTTCGACGACTATGGAATGTTAGAGCCCACCTTTGAGCCTATTATATAATGTAGATGCGAGGTGCGCAGCGAGTTCAATCCTTCTGAGATTGAAGCGGATCAAGCCACTCTTCCAAGGGAGGTTCTCCATGAGACAGTCCTTTATGAATATAATGTGTATGAATGATGCGAGATCGACAGCGAGTTAAATCCTTCTGAGCCTTCTGAGATTGAATGAGATTGAAGCGGATCAAGCCACTCTTCCAAGGATTGAAGCGGATCAAGCCACTCTTCTAAGGGAAGGTTCTCTCTGAGACAGTCCTTTATGAATATAATGTAGATGCGAGGTGCGCAGCGAGATCGACAGCGAGTTAAATCCTTCTGAGATTGAAGGAGATTGAAGCGGATCAAGCCTAGAGTCACTTCTCTCACACGAAAAGACGACATAAGGGAGGTTCTCTATGAGACAGTCATTTCTGAGACTATGAGACTTGCATGTGTGTGAAGCATATAGAAGAAGAGCTCTCTATCCATGCGTCAGTGCATTCATTCCGGATCTTAGCGCGGCTAGGCGTCACTGCTGCTCGCTACTCCTACTCATATAAGAGGTACGAGTGCAAGAATATAAGAGGTACGAGTGCAAGAATATAAGAGGTACGAGTGAACGAATTGAATAAGATAGATCTTGAGCTTTCTTTTCTAGTAATTAAGATAGGCTAGTGAACGAATTGAATAAGATAGATCTTGAGCTTTCTTTTCTAGTAATTAAGATAGGCTAGTGAACGAAGAAAAGAAATAAGTAATTAAGATAGGCTAGTGAACGAAGAAAAGAAATAGGTGCGGAGCGGCTTCGTCAAACAGAACAGCTTCGTGCGGCAGAGTAAGCGTAATCTCTGCAATCAGCTTAAGCAATCACAAGAGAAGAGGCGCAGAATCTTCGGTGCTATGCCGACGATCAGAAGGAGCGACCAGGCCGCAAGAGAAGGCTACCAACGGGAGTTAAGTCGGGACGGCAGTGAAAAAGTTCTCATATGAAGCTCGGTCGGGACGGCAGTGAAAGTTCTCATATGAAGCTCGGTCGGGACGGCATGCGATCTCAGAAGAACTAGCGAACAGCAAGAGCGCGTAGCGCAATACAATACCTATCGAACTTTCCATTCCTTTGCAATCCATAAGAGTGAAAGTCAGACTCGTCGGGGAAGCTACCAAGGAGGGTTCAGTTCAATTCAATCTGTATGTAGTCAGTTCAATTCAATCTGTATGTAGTTCGTAGGAGGGTTCAGTTCAATTCAATCTGTATGTAGTTCGTAGGAGGGACAATCAGGCATAGTCCCACCAGGCTGAGTTGATAGATCTTTGATCCCAGTAATCGGAACCAATCACAGGCTACGGGAGGAGAGGAAGCAAAGGCAAAGGGAATATATATATATATAATAGAAAGAAAGAAAGAGGAGCAGAGCTGGCATGAGACAGAGAGGTTAGCGGTGCGGAGCTGGTAGAGATCTCAGTCAGATAAAGTAGCGGTGCGGAGCTGGTAGAGATCTCAGATAAAGAAAGGGCATAGCGGGAAAGATGGAACCTAATGATAAAGAAAGGGCATGCACGGGTTCGATGGAACCTAATGAAGACAAGCGAGTACAGCATGCACGGGTTCGATTCCACCTTCTATAGGAATTTCACCTTCAGAAATTCTATAGGAATTTCACCTTATATAGGAATTTCAATTCACCGAAGAGGGCTCAAGTGATTGATTTGGAAGAAAGTGGGGCTAAGCTTGACCATCAATCAGTCAGTCAAGTCAACTTCTCAGCGCGATCTATGCAATCCTATCAAAGAAAGGGAGCTAGACCACTAGAGTGAGAGAGTAGAGGCCTAGCGAAGGCTAATAAAAGAGCAGGACTCCTATCGAAGCTACTACTATCGAAGGCTAATAAAAGAGCAGGACTCCTATCGAAGCTACTACTATCGAAGGCAAAGCGCAGTCCTACATGGATCAACTATCATATCTAAGCTCTAAGCTAAGCCACCAATTTTCGAAGGCAAAGCGCAGTCCTACATCGATCAACTATCATATCATATCTAAGCTAAGCCACCAATTTCGTATAGATATCTAAGCTCTAAGCTACCAATTTCGTATAGAAGAGAGGCCAGAGCGCAATGGGCGAAGGATATCGATCAACTATCATATCTAAGCTCTAAGCCACCAATTTCGTATAGAAGAGAGCGCAATGGGCGAAGGATAGAGTAGTCGAACGCAAGCGAAGTATAGAGAGGCTTCTCCGTGGTGCCAGGTTGGACAGACAAGACAGAGCCTGGGGACGGGAGGTAGCGACTATCAAGACTATCAAAGCAAAGGATCTCACGACAGTTCAGGGTCAGCAAGACCTAAACTCTTCAGAAGCCTTCCTCAAACCAGCACACGAAGCAGAACGGAAGCCTTCCTCAAACCAGCACACGAAGCGGAACGGAAGGAAAGCTATGCCGCCTATGAAGGTGCCGTGAGGGACTCAACGAAGCTCATTCTTTTCACTATCAGATAAAACTTTTATGCGTGGGACGCGACCTATAGCACAGCACTTATTGGCAGCTACCAGACCTATAGCACAGCACTTATTGTTGGCAGCTACCAGACCTATAGCACAGCACTTATTGTCAGCTACCAGAAATGCTTGGGATGAAAAAAGAAAAGAAGGAAAGGCCGATCCACATTCTTTTGAGTAAGGAGATCTAGTTCGTTCTTTTCCACATTCTTTTGAGTAAGGAGATCTAGTTCGTTCTTTTGAGTAAGGAGATCTAGTTCGTTACTTGCACTTGCTCAAGAGCATCCCGAGGTTTTTTTCTCTCTCTGATTGACGGCACTATCATGGATGGATCTACTTATCAAGGTTCTATTTTAGGCGTACGGCCAACTCAAGGTTCTATTTTAGGCGTACGGCCAACTCATTACTAATCTTCCTCAGTGCTCTCGGGCATAGGAATCCAAAGAGCACTCAATAGGAAGCTTTCTTTCCAATGTTACCATAAGCTCAATAGGAAGCTTTCTTTCCTATGTTACCATAAGCCTGCCCACTGACTCATAAGCCATCTGTCCTATGTTACCATAAGCCTGCCCACTGACTCATAAGCCATCTGTCCTATGTACCCTACCGTATGCTCACTCAATCATCTTCTGTCCTATGTCCCCTACCGTATGCTCACTCAATCATCTTCTGTCCTATCGCCAATGCATGCATCTACAGGATCGAGCGGGGACCGGGATCCTTAAAAAAGAAGCAAGCACGCCAATTACTATCAGCACGCTCCACTAAGCATGCTGTTCTAGCCTACTACCAGCGATCAATCCTCCTTAGGGGAAAAAGCATAGGAGTGGCACTTGTAGAGCGAAGCTAGAGCGTAGCCCCACTTCCAGGGGATAAGAAGGAGCATATGCGAGGGGAAAAAGCACGACACCTAGAGGAGAGGGAGCATCCTATACAGCTAAGCACTGAACCTCTACTGAGCATGGTGCCGAGTCATCCTAAGCCTGGTCAGCCATCTGGAATCAGAGATCGAACTACTAAGTGAGGAGAACCGCCCGACAGCTCGTGCAATGCAATTCATAAGTGAGGAGAACCGCCCGACAGCTCGTGCAATGCAATGGACTTAGATTCAAGTGCAGACTTTGTTATATTTATAAGAGGAGTTATACCAACTATAAGAGGAGTTATACCAACTATAAGAGGAGTTATACCAAGGGTTCAGGAACGCAGTAGAAAAGGGGACCAGAGCTTGTTGAGGAACTCTTGAATCCTATGCCTATAGAGGAAGCGACTAGTGCAGCGCAATTAAGGTCAAGGCCTCAATCAATAGCAAAGCTTACTAGTGACGTAGGGTAGAATAGGTCTCAGGGGAGCACAGCACTGAGCGAACGAGAACGGACACGAGAAAAGAGATATAAGGCAGGCACAGGAGAACGGACACGAGAAAAGAGATATAAGGCAGGCACAGGAGAACGGGCAGAGACTCAAGAGAAGAGATCTCAGGCAGGCACAGGAGAACGGGCAGAGACTCAAGAGAATAGATCCAAGGCGTAGAGACTCAAGAGAATAGATCCAAGGCGTAGAGACTCAAGAGAGACTGATGTAGGGAAGGTGGCGTAGAGACTCAAGAGAGACTGATGTAGGGAAGGTCAAAGTCAGACAAGAGGGCGGAGACTGATGGTCTCAAAGGAAGACAGGAAAAGAGGGCAGAGACTGAGACTGATGTTGTAGAGCTCAAGCTCGCCCTGCAATAGAGTGCAATAGAGAGAAGGAAATCCGCCACTGACTCAGAGGCCCGGAGGCTAGGAAAGCGCATAGAAGTGCCATTCTTCTTGCCACAGTTCGCATAGCTACACCGCAGGTTGCCACAGTTCGCATAGCTACACCGCAGGTTGCCACAGTTCGCATAGCTACACCGCAGGGCAGTGAGCATCAAGCATATACATATAGAATAGAGAGGAGAGCAGTGAGCATATACATATAGAATAGAGAGGAGAGCAGACCTATCCGTGGTGGAGAATAGATGAGACCGATGACGGGTGTCAGGTTAGTCAGAGGAGGGACGAGCGAAGCGACGTGTGACAATAAAGGAACGGACGAGGGGCAGGATAGAAGAAATTTGGGGTCTAGAGATCCAGATGTCCATATGACTGGAGAAGTAGTGGAGATGACTGGAGAAGTAGTGGAGCGCCACGAGGAGGAAAGAAATTGATCGAGGAAAGAAATTGATCAAAGGCCGGTGAGCAAGTAGTGAAAAAGAAGGATGGGTGAGGCTTCGGGAGCACTCTCTGACCGGCACTCAACTCATTCAGAGTAGGCTGCGAGATCATGGGCCTTAGAAGCAGAACCTTGGAAAGCAAAGTCTCATCTTCTTTTCTTGACTGTGCATCGGGATCAGGAGAAGAGTTCAATGGACCGGTGAGGAAGATCTCGTCTTTCTTTTCTTGACTGTGCATCGGGATCAGGAGAAGAGTTCAATGGCCAGGTGAGGAAGATCTCTAATTGAATAGTTCACCTATATTAGATCTCTAATTGAATAGTTCACCTATATAAGAAGGAAAGGCTAATTGAAGAGTTCACCTATATTAGAAGGAAAGAAAGGTTCGTCTACGGGACAATAAGAAGGAAAGAAAGGTTCGTCTACGGGATAAGAAAGGTTCGTCTACGGGATAAGAAGGAAAGAAAGGAAATTCTACGGGACAATCAGAGAGGGCAGGCATAGTCCCAGGCTGAGTCAAAGAAAGGCTCCGTCAAGCGGCTTCGTTGAGCGGCTTCGTTGAGTGCGAAATCCTTGCTATTGAATATTCGTTGAGTGCGAAATCCTTCCTATTGAATATACGCTCGGGTACTTCCAAGGCAGACGAATCATCTTCTGGAGTTGCTATTGAATATACGCTCGGGTACTCCAAGGCAGACGAATCATCTTCTGGAGTTGGGAAGGCACCATACAAGAGTCAAAGGCTCTGAAAGAGGCGGCAGACGAATCATCTTCTAGAGTTGGGAAGGCACCATAAAAGAGTCAAAGGCTCTGAAAGAGGCGGCAGACGAAGAAAAGTTGCGAGGCATCACTACCCCAATCTTCGGTGCTCGCTTTACCCAGTGGTGGGCTTCTAACCTTCTCTTTGCTTTCACGTGTAGGAGGCTGATACTACTTTGCTTTCACGTGTAGGAGGCTGATACTACTTTGCTTTCCGTGGGAGGATTCGATTCCTTGCTTGACCGTTCAGTTCAAGAGAAAGAGAGGCTGATCCTACTTTGCTTTCCGTGGGAGGATTCCTTGCTTGACCGTTCAAGAGAAAGAATAGAATAGTTCACTTATGTGATGCGAGGGACTAGTTGACTTATGTGCTTTTCCAGGGACTAGTTCACTCCAGTGGCTTTTTCCTCTAACTATGATTCAAGTGTCGAATTCCAATAGAATTGAAAAACGATTTGAACTTTCTTGGATTGCAGAGATCGCGCTGTAGCTTGACTATGCCCTGAAACAGCCTACGTTAAGATTCTCTTAATCTCATTCATAGCGAGCCAGCTTGTTGAGTATACGAAACGAGCCAGAGCAGTTCACGGTACGCCTCCATCCTATCCTAGCCATGCTTGGTGCCTAATACAAGGCAACTGAGAAGTTTGAGTTTAGATATTCAACGCTTAGCTCAGTCCAACATTGCATAGCTGAGTCCAACTGAGTAAGGAAAGGTATGACTAGTCAGTCCAATGCAAGCAATCCAACGGAGAAGGACTAAGATGTAAGATGCCTAATCCAACAGAGAAGGACTAAGATGTAAGATGCCTAATCCAATGCAAGCAATCCAACAGAGAAGGACTAATATGTAAGATGCCTAATCCGATGCAATCCAACTGAGAAGGACTAAGATATGCCTAGTATATCCAATCCAACTGAGAAGGACTAAGATGTAAGATGCCTAGTATATCCAATCCAGTACGACTAATAGCTTCAGTAGTCAGTCCGGCATAGCAGCAAAAGCAGTGCATCTCTAGAAGAGGGCTCATTTCACTGAGAATTCCTATCTCCGTAAGGGCACAGCTCGGAGAAGGGGTCAAATAGGCTCCAAATTCTATACCAGGTCAAAACCACTAAATTATATCCCACGTCAAAACCACTAAATTATATCCCACGTCAAAACCACTATAGTGGGTTGGATCGGCAGAGATTCCTGACTGGTGCGGTACATTAAATCAAAGCAAGCGAAACCTTATAAGCAATCAGTAAGCCTATCTTTACAATCCCAGATTGAACAGCCGGAAATGCGGTCAGCCGAGGTGCGAAGGACGGGTTGAAAGTCTGGCTCGGCGACTACTCGGTGAGTGGGCTCAGAACGATTATGCTTCATCTGTCTTATTAGAATAGTTTCGTTCGGGCATGCAACTAAGAATCAAAGGACCAGACCGCCAAGAGAAGAGAAGAGAGGAGAAGAGAGGAGCTAATCATCTTCAGCATCAGCAAGAGAAGAGAGGAGCTAATCATCTTCAGCAAGAGAAGAGCTAATCAGCATCAGCAAGAGAAGAGCTAATCATCTTCAGCAAGAGAAGAGAGGAGCTAATCATCTTCAGTGAGCCGGGAAGAGCCAATCCCATCCCAATCCGAGCAGCTCTTGGAAAGAGTGATGAAGATAGGACCAAGCGGCAAAGACACTCAAGGCAGAGTAGGCCCATGTGGAGGTCAGTGAGCCCACTTTAACGCTTCCATAGTTGGATAAATTACCCATAGAGCCTCTTCAGAAGACAGACAGCCTGCATTGAACCCATGATGCTATTCAAAGAGTCCTAAACCTTCCATATGCTCTATTGGAATGAACCTTCCCTATGCTCTATTGGAATGAAGAGTCCTAAACCTTCCATATGCTCTATTGGAATGATAGGAAGACGTAGCCAACCATTTGAATGAATTCAATCAAGGTAGGCCCGGACAAGTGCTCCTTATTTGAAGCATGGGGACGCATTCAGCCATGTAGGCCCGGACAAGTGCTCCTTATTTGAAGCATGGGGACGCATTCAGCCATGTCAAGAAGTCATGAGTTGGACCCTGACGATAGATAGCTGTGTCCGACAGAACGAGATTAGGGACCACTATCATCTTGGTCTTAAGGTAGACTCCTCCGCCTTACTCATCTCCTTGGCTACTAACTGACCACTCGTCCTTGCTTCGGTACGTCAGCTACTTGGCTCCTAACTGACCACTCGTCCTTGCTTCGGTACGTCAGCTACTTGGCTCCTAACTGACCATCCTAACTTACCACTCGTCCTTGCTTCGGTACGTCAGCTACTGGTGTCCCTTTCCTTGCTTCGGTACGGTGCATCAGCTCCTGGTGTCCCTTTCCTTATAGAGATTACCTACATATACACCTACCTAATAGGTATAGGTGGGTGAGCCTTCCTCCGCCTTCCCTAACCCTTCCTACGTCGCTATCGCTCGCGTAATCTGGCCTTCTTTATTTGAAGGAAATGAGAGGAAGATTGACTATTTAGATTGGATGGTGCGAAGTGACTTTGAGATTCTCTAGGTAGAGGGACCTCTCGCTTTCTTCTTATTGTTTTTGGCTTTGTAGATTCTGAGGAAATAGAAGCAAGAAATAGAAATAGAAGCAGAAGCACTCAAATTCAAAAAAAGACTCTACGAAAGATCTATACTCTTTCGGACTCACTCATTGGACTGAGACCTATACTCTTTCGGACTCACTCATTGGACTGAGACCTATGCTCTCGCTAATGCACTCTTCCTTTGCTCGCACTCGTACTTTGAACTCTTTATGGAACTCTTCCTTTGCTCGCACTCGTACTTTGAACTCTTTATGGAACTCGTACTTTGAACTCCCATCGTACTGATGATTGCCCACGTCTCATTTCACCCTCCTTATCTTCTCTTTCATAGGGACAAGCGTATATAGCTCTTCCGTTGCCATGAGCCCGAGCCGTTGCGTATATAGCTCTTCCGTTGCCATGAGCCCGAGCCGTTCAGATCATCAGTTTCAGAGATCGAGTCAACTCAAGCATGAGAAGAGATCAGATGCAGAAAGCTTCTATAAGTAAGCCAATTCTTCAAGCCTGAGAAGAGATCAGATGCGGAAAGCTTCCATGAGTAAGCATGATCTCAGATCAGATGCGGAAAGCTTATATGAGTAAGCCAATTCTTTAACTCCCTTAGAGTTCGATAATCCTTTAACTCCCTTAGAGTTCGATAATCTGAGTTATGACTTTAGCAAAAGGAGTGATTTTCTATATGCTGGTGCTACTACTCTTCCTAGACTTCTGGTGAGTAGGATTTATCTATGCTGGTGCTACTACTGAAACTATACTTATGGTGAGTAGGACGGGTCCCATCTCATAGGCGACGGGAGGGCGATTCACCCACTACTAGGTGGAAAGGGAGAGCTATCGCTGGCTTTTGAGCATGAGTTACAGGACAAGAAAAGATAGAAAGACGAGATCAGAGGAGGGACCCGGCACAAGACGGACTGAGCGACTATTGGTTTTGAACTGAGCGACTATTGGTTTTGAGAGACTATTAGCTACCAGCGCGATCGAAGCAAATCTTTGCAATCCTAACGTAAAGGAGCGAGCCAAACTAAGAAATTGAATTCTTGATCAATGGCCGGCCCTCATCTGGTCTAACTGCCTGGGATGCGATAGATAGAGCCTATACCGTAAAGGACACGCTGCCTGGGATGCGATAGATAGAGCCTATACCGTAAAGGACACGTAGAGGAAGATAACTAACTAGAAAAGACACGGAGAGGAAGATAACTAACTAGAAAAGACACGGAGAGGAAGATAACTAACTAGTCCTAGGTACTCTAACTAGGCACTGTGGTGCCATGCTAACGGCAAAATCGATTGAGGCATCCACGCAGGGTTAAAGGGAATGAATGGGACAGACTGCATCGGTGATACTACATATCTATTCTTTGATCCATATCTATTCTTTATTCTTCAGGAGCCTGGTACTCGGTGATACATATCTATTCTTTATTCTTCAGGAGCCTGGTACGCAGAATGAGAAGGTATAGTAACCGCCTCTTCCTTTATTAAAGACGGAGCCTGGTACACAGAATGAGAAGGTATAGTAACCGCCTCTTCTGAATCTATTCTACAGTCCGTTACTCACTTCCTAACCCTATAACTAACTTATGACCACTTCCTAACCCTATAACTAACCAGATCTACAGTCCTTTACTCACTTCCTAACCCTATAACTAACCATATAAGAGTGGTCGACCCGAGTCCGAGATACACACTTCTGACCACTTCCTAACCATATAAGAGTAGTCGACCCGAGTCCGAGATACACATTCCGAGCAATTGAGTGCCCAGTACCACGCATACAGGTGCCCTTAAAGAAACTGAGATCCTAGCCCACTATGAATGAGGTTATCTAGCCTACTCTCTTATTGTCTTTATCCATTCTCTTATTGACTCTCCCGTCACGTCTCACTTCATGCTTCGACAACATTGAATTCGACAACATTGAAAAGGTAGGCTATTATTGAATCTACCGTCACGTCTCACTTCATGCTTCTACTTAATTGAAAAGGTAGGTCCTTTAGCCTCTTATTGAATCTCCCGTCACGTCTCACTTCATGCTTCGACAACATTGAAAAGGTAGGTCCTTTAGCTCGAGCTTCATTCATTCCGGGAGCCAAGGCAAAGTTCATCTACTACGCATAAGTCATACACCCGAAGAAACTAATGCGAGGGAGGGCAAAGAGAGACCTAAGATTAGGAGGTAGAGAAAGAGAGACCTAAGATTAGGAGGTAGAGCTGGGGGCTGAAGACTGGGAAGGAGGCCGAGTCACTAATACCATGGGTAGAAGAGTTACACAGGCGCAGAGGGCTGGATACACCGAAAGGGGCTGACCACCAATGGCATGGCGCAGTCAGAGAGTTCCCAACCATCTATGATAATACCACTACGCGGTCGGGAGACAGAACTCAATTGAATATGAGGTTCGGCACGGGGCAGAGTCAAGCGGCAAATGATCTTTGCAATCCACGAAGCAGAGAGGCGGGCATGCGACATCATATAAAATAAGTGGAGTTTTCAATAGTTATATAACATCAGTTGAGTTTTCTATAGTTATATAACATCAGTTGAGTTTTCTATAGTATAAGTATAGTTTTCTATAGTTTACGAATCAAAGTTCAGTGCATTGGCACGGGTTCCATTCCTGCCATCATAAGTTACAGTAGTAGTCAGTAGTCTTTGAATCTTCGTAGCTCGACCTTCACTCCAATACAACTCATGAATCGTCACCAGAGTCTTTGAATCTTCGTAGCTCGACCTTCACTACAATACAATACAACTCATGAATCGTCACCAGATAAAGTGACGATGGGTGAGCATTAGGAAGGCAGAGGATATGCTATTAAGCATCATAAAGACCGCAACGCTAGCACCTGACCCGCCCAGCTCTCTTCATAGATTACTCGACCCACTGTACGCACTGTACGCACTGTACGTCCTAGCATGCCTTCAGAACTCCCTTGGGCAACAGAAGTTCTTTCGCTAGAAACGAGAGGAATGGCTGTGAGTAGGCGCTCGAAACGAGAGGAATGGCTGTGAGTAGGCGCTCGAAACGAGAGGAATAGCTGTGAGTAGGCTTCCCTTGGGCAACAGAAGTTCTTTAGCTAGAAACGAGAGGAATGGCTGTGAGTAGGCTTCCCTTGAAAAAACTCGCTTGCTCCTCAATTGAGTTATTCATGATTCTTCAGATGCTCCTCAATTGAGTTATTCATCATTCGTCAGAAATGGTAGGAAGAAGAATCGTGCACCAACTTCCCTCAATACATGAAATAGCGCACAAAACGCAATAGAAGCAATCAATAGAAGCAATCAATCGGCTGAGGTCTACTGTGAATCTTAAAAAAGTGAGAAATGGTATGCATCCGCTACTTTCAGTCTTGGAACCTAAGATCATCAAATATCATAGAGAATCAGAGTAGGACAGCGAGCTTTTGATATTCTTGGACTAAAAGGGAAGCTACTACTCAGGAAAGCATTGGAAAGAGCAGAGACTACTTTTAATATCATAGAGAATCAGAGTACGCCAGCGAGCTTTTGAGATTATTGGACTACCAGGGAGCTACTACTGAGGAAAGCATTGGAAAGAGACTACTTTGTCTTTTAATTGAGAGTTGATCCTACAGAGGGATGTGCTGATAAAGAAAGATAGATGTGCTGATAAAGCCAGATGGATGTGCTCATAAAGAAAGAAAGCCCAACACGATACCAGAGACTGAAAGACAGGGAAAAGAGTGTTACATGCCTCAAAGACAGGGAAAAGAGTGTTACATTTCCTGCTTGAAGACGACCTGCTTGAAGACGAGATGCAGCGTATGAAGACGACCTGCTTGAAGACGAGATGCAGCGTATGAAGACGAGATGCAGCGTATGAAGACGAGATGCAGCGTATGAAGACAGACGAGACGAATGTGCTCACATCGTCAGCGATAGCTTGTTACAAAAGCATTCTTTCAAATCAAAGAAAGTAGGGTCAAAAAGTAGTTCTTCTAATCCATATGGTAATAGGGCTAAGAGGCAAGCCATACGGTAATAGGGATAATAGGCAAGAATGCATCTGTATGGTCAAAAAGTAGTTCTTCTAATCCGGGGTAATAGGCAAGAATGCATCTATATGTCAGACTAGGCGAACAAGCAACAGAGAATTTATTCACAAGGAAAAAGTATGAACTAGGGCCCCCTTAGAATGAACAAGATGGAAGCCCATCTATGAATGCCATTTGAGGCGTCACGTCGTCTGCAAAGAAAGCAAAGGATTCATTTGAGGCGTCACGTCGTCTGCAAAGAAAGCAAAGGATTCCTTATCGGCAAAGAGTCTTCTCTTGTGGTACCGAAGGTAGGGAACACTGATCTTTGAGGCCGGCGAACAGAGATGTAATATATTGGCCTAGCCTGCTTATGTTTGGAAGGAAAAATAGAAGGGTTTAGCTCACGAGATCTCCGATCCTATGCAACGAAGAGAAGCGGGTACGGGACGAAGAGAAGCGGGTACGGGACTAAGCATGAGACTGACCTCATTCTTGACACCGGAGTACGAACATTATGCATTCTTGACACCGGAGTACGAACATTATGAAACAGCCATCACTATAGGACATTATGAAACAGCCATCACTATAGGAATTATCGGATACCTGCCCAAGGAGCCTACCTCGCTTCCGAAGATAGCTTCCAGACCTAAAGAAAGAAAAAGAGGCCTTAGCCTTGATTAGAAGCTGGCACATTAGACGCACTAAAGACAGACAGAAAAAGATGCCTTAGATTCGAAGCTGGCCCATTCCGAGCCATAAAGAGATTAGAAGCTGGCCCATTCCGAGCCCTAAAGACAGACAGAAAAAGATGCCTTAGATTCGAAGCTGGCACATTCCGAGCCATAGAAAAAGATGCCTTAGCCTTGATTAGAAGCTGGCACATTCATAGCCATAGAAAAAGCAGGCGCAACCCGATAGGCCAAAGACGACAGGCTACACTAAGGTGATAAGGGGGTAGAGTAGGAGTGACATCTGAGGCACCACGCCAGGAAAAGACCTATTCTGATCTGAGGGTATCTCGGAAAAGATTTAGTCTGAGGGTATCTCGGAAAGGATTTAGCTATTCTTTTTACACTCTAGCAGAGGAATTGAATACAGACATTTGAAAGTGTTCAGCGAAGGTACCAGGTGTCCTTGTCCTAGATGTATAAGGAATTGAATACATTCAGAAGTAGAACTACTGCCATCAAGCCAAAGCAGGTAACCAAGTCTCACTCTTGGTATCCTCATATGACGAATGAAGAAATGAAAGAAGGTTCAATCATATGACGAATGAAGAAGGTTCAAACTCGCTTTTACTTGAATGACGACACAACAGCAATGAGCTATCTTGAAAGGAATGACGACACAACAGCTATCTTGAAAGGAATGACGACACAACAGCAATGAGCTATCTTTCCTTGAATGACGACACAACAGCTATGAGCTCTCCTTAAAGGAATGACGACACAACAGCAATGAGCTATCTTTAAAGATGTTCTCTCTTTCCAGTTCATGAAGAAGAAGTATGGCTTGTTAGTTTAAGTTCCAGTTCATGAAGAAGAAGGAAGTATGGCTTGTTAGTTTAAGTTTGTGTTGTTCAATTTGAGATACAGGCTTCCATAGCCTTTTAGCTATAGGGCAGTTGAATCACCCCAGACATAGGGGGTAGGGTAGGAATGGTCATTCGACCCTTCTCATTAGCCGATTCTTACCGTATGACCTCAAGGATGGTAATCACCTCAAGGATGGTAATCAAAGATACACTATCAAGGCAGAGGACAGCAGCCCATGGGAGAGATTTGAGTCATTCTTCTTTGTTGGTGACAGAAAGCCAATATCATCAAATCAAGGGAAGGGAAGGGACAAGTCAGTCAATTCAATTATCAATGATGCGAGACAAGTCAGTCAATTCAATTATCAATGATGCGAGACAAGTCAGTCAATTCAATTATATAAATGATGCGAGTCAGATCTTACATTGGTTACGTGCTTCGGATTCGGATAAAGCTCCGCACCTTCCTACTACAGAAAAAAGAAAGAAGAAAGCTGACTTAGCAGACCAGCTACGCTACGAAAGCCGAACCGATGACTTAGAAGACCAGCTACGCTACGCACAGAAAGCCGAACCGAGGCCTTAGAAGACCAGCTACGCTACGAAAGCCGAACCGATGCCTTAGCAGACCAGCTACGCACCGAAAGCCGAACCGAGGCCTTAGAAGACCAATGACGTGAGACCAGGCACCACGTGAGACCAGGCACCCATTATTAAGGATTCAAAAGGATTCAAGGACTGAATTAAGGATTCAAAAGGATTCAAGGACTGAATGCACAAGCATGAAAGTAGAAGAAAGGACAGAGAGGACTGAATGCCCAAGCATGAAAGTAGAAGAAAGGACAGAGAGTTTCATATAAGCAGATTGAAGTGCCCAGCATCTAAGCAGATTGAAGTGCCCAGACCAGAAAGATGCCTTGACGCAAAGAGATAGGTAAACATAGGAGCGGGAGAACACTGAGATAGGTAACCATAGGAGCGGGAGAACACTTATCAGAAGACGCTCGTAGCTCAACAAGACAAAAGATTACTGAAGTGGCCGTAGGGATCGAGAAATATAACGTAGGCTTTTCGTAGCTAAGGGACGAAGAAAGAAGAGTCAAGAAGAGACTAGGGTACCCATCTTAGAAAAGAGAGAGGCCAGGGGAGAATCAGACAGAAACTGTTGACGCGAGTTTTGCTGCTTCGGATAAGAAAACAGATAGGATACGCGGGTATGGGATTGGAAAAACATCCTTTATATAGCCCGGGGGACAGACACAAAACCCACTTGAATGACTCTAGAGGGGTCAGGGAAACTATTGACCCTATCAAACGCGTTGTTCTTGAGACAAACAGATAGAATAGATTGAGACAAACAGCAGATAGAATAGATTGAGACAAACAGATAGAATAGAATCTGACATTGACCAAAGACAGAGAGAGGCGCTATACCTGCTCTTCAGAAGTATCCATTGGCAGCTATTCAGTATCCATAGGCAGCTATTCAGTATCCATAGGAAGGGACGGAAGCATTGGCTGCTCCTCAGTATCCATAGGAAGGGACGGAAGCATTGGCTGGGTTATCCAGTCTTGAGTCATAGAACTAGCGATTACGCAGTCAGTAGAGAGTCATAGAACTAGCGATTACGCAGTCAGTAGAGAGAAGCAACTCATGATTACATCAGACGCGGGTAAGGGAAGAAAGAAAGACGCGGGTAAGGGAAGAAAGAAGCAACTCCAGATTACATCAGACGCAGGTAAGGGAAGAAAGAAGCAACTCATGATTCTATCAGACGCGGGTAAGGGAAGAAAGAAGAAAGGTAGGTGCATAGCTCATACGAAGCGAGCCACACCAAACCAATCAGAGAGATCCGATAGGTAAATAGGAAAGCAAAGCTCAGCATAGCACATCTCAGATTAGATTACTACTCAGAGGGCATACCCCATATGAGATTAGATTACTGCTCAGGGCGTAAAGTTAGATTGGATTACTGCTCAGGGCGTAAAGCGAGTCAAAATGCTCAGGGCGTAAAGAAAGCGAGTCAAAATGCTCAGGGCGTAAAGTTAGATTGGATTACTGCTCAGGGCGTAAAGAAAGCGAGTCAAAAGAGAGTGAATCGCTGACCCGACACGTGGAGTCAGACAATGAATAGAAGAGAGGGCTGCAGCCGACCACACCAATCAAAAGGTAGTTAGCTTCGCTGTAGCTTCCCCGGTTTAGTTGGTTTGCTGGATGAATTGATTTTTGACCCAAGTAGCATAATCTTTCAAAGAAACAGCTTCTACGACGAAAAGGTAGTTAGCTTCGACCACACCAATCAAAAGGTAGTTAGCTTCGACCACACCAATCAAAAGGTAGTTAGCTTCGAAGCAAGATTGGTCTTAAGGAAAGGTAGATCAGTCCGAAGGAAAGGTAGATGATCAGTCCGAAGGAAAGGTAGATCAGTCCGAAGGAAAGGTAGATGATCAGTCTTAAGGAAAGGTAGATCAGTCCGAAGGAAAGAGAGAACGAGGCATTTGTGAAAGAATTCTTAGATCGTTCGTAGTTTGGAATAAGCTATTGTATTCTTAGATCGTTCGTAGTTTGGAAGAAGCTATCGTATTCTTTATCCGTAGTTTGGAAGAAGCTATCGTATTCTTTATAAGATAAGGGAAATCAGCAAATGTCGTAGGAGAAGAGAGAGATTGAAGCCATTGCTGTACCATATGGGCTCTTGGAACCGAGTCAAAAGAACTATGCGGAGTGGGATTATAAGAGATGGTTAAATAGATTAGTTCAGTGAAAGAGATTAGATGGATTAGTTCAGTGAAAGAGATTAGATGTTTGGCCAAGGCCTAATGAAGTTAAATAGAGATTCTGTTTGGCATTAAGCCATCCTCGCTTCGGGGTCACCTCCTGGCCACCCCTTCGCCTAACGGCTCAGCTCTTCGCCCCTTTCATTTCTCTGGGTTTGGCGAGTTTAGCTTCAATTGATTTCTGTATTCTATTTTTGTATTCCGGAGGTCGAGTATCTTATTATATTGGAGTAGCTAACCTCTGAGACCGATGCATTGAGTAGTCGAATAACAGAATGGTGTGAGTTTGAGTTCTCCTTCTCTTCAGGGACGAATCATACCTCTTTTCAGAAGCATTCTTTCTGCTCTGAGTCATACATCTTTTATTAAGAATAAAAGAAGGAGCAGCAAGATCTCCATATTCGTAGGCCTCAGTCAGACTAGGTCTTATAAGAGCAGTGAAGGATCTTAGATTCTTCAGTGGGTTCCGCGAAAGAAGACCCTCCACTATCAGTAGTAGCAAGATGGGAGCTATACTAAACTAAATAAAGGAGTAGAGAGACTGCTACTGCAATGAAAGAAAGGAGTGACCCTAGGTAGGAAGCCGCTAATTGAGACTAGCGACCCAAGGCATCAAAGCTTTGTACTAATAGTACAGTACAGGCCGGGCCGCCTCTTCAAGGGATAGGGCACGAGATAGTGAATCCTCTCCTTTTAACTCCGAAGGGGGCGGGAATGTAAGTAGTCCGGGAGCTGGAGCTACAGGCAAGCAAGTCCTCCAGTCAGTAGACATAGCCCTCTCCTCGTCTATGAGACCAACCCTCCGTTCTGCCCTTCCTCATTGGAACGAAGTGAATCGTTCGCACCTTTCCCCAAGCCCGAACCTCCCTCAGAGTCCCGCTATATAGAGAGAGCCCTCCCATTCCATTGGTAGAACAGATCCATAATGCTCCAGGCTAGGATGAGATGGGACATTGCTTTCTTTGCTCATTGATTGCCAGGAAGGAGCCGAGACCCGAAAGCCTCATGCTCCTCACGCACAAGTGGGACCACTTTACGAACTGACGAAAAGCCACAAAGACTCACCTCTCCTATCGAACAGCCCGCATCTAACCTATACTCCGGGCTTAATTCGGAAATAAATAAGAATAAAAATGGAACTGGACCTGGACCAGGCAAGAATAAGAGTCAAAAGTCTAAGTTCTTTGACCCTATACGTGCTAAGACCCGTGAGACCGGGGAAAGATAAGTTGTTGAGCCCCTGATCTATGGTCGAGTAGATCCTTTTCTTTTTTAAGAGAAGTCAGTGGATCCCCCGGCATAAGCGCTTTTGAAGTCTCCCCTCTTCCAAAAATCTTATCTTTCATAAAGGACTCTTTCCATTCACTCTGGGATACAGAATTCCCTACCTCAGACAGGACGTTTAAGTCGTTCATGGCATTGCGCAAGTTTACTTGACTTGACTACATTAGTGGGGCGAACTAGAAAGATGAGTCAAGGGTGATTCGCGCTGGGTCCAGACATGATCTTGGGTGCCGCTGGCTTAGCTAAGTCTAGTTCTAGGCATCGATAGTTCCTTTGAGCATGCAATTTATAACGCATTAGGCTGAATCCGAGATTGATCCGCCCTACTTAACTCGTGCACTCACCATTCCAATCAATCTAGTTCTTTCTCAAGCTCTAGAGAAAAGAAAAGAAAGACCCGCGTACTTAGTTGAATTCTCGGGCACTGACCTCACTTTCTTTTACAGAGTCTGAGGGACCTTGACTGCTGACGGGGGCTTCAATTTAAACTGAAATGCACTCCACTACTTCTGATTCTTCTCCTACTTCAGTCACCCTTTGACCTCTTCTTCTGCATCAAGAGCAACATACTTCTCTTCTAGAAGTCCTAAACCTTGAAAGCTTTGCAGCCGGTACGTAGGCAGGTAGTTATAGATTGGATTCAATCTCCGCAGCAGGTTAGGCATAGCGGTCCGGACAACCTACCTTGATTGGGGATAGAGAATCAGAGTAAGGAAAGGTTGATAAGGCAGGGAGGCAAGTCAGTCTCATCTTTCCCCCCTACTTTAGAGATCTGCTCAACCAACCGGGGGAGAGGCTCACTACTCTTGCTATGCATGCGTCTTGATAACGTCCTCAGCTGCAGTCCAAGATCCTCAGTCAATCAGTTCTATGGCATCTGGAATACTCTGACTTCTTTTTCCCATATCTCTGGTTCGCTTTCCTGGTTCTGCATTCACATACTGCAGAAGGAAGCAGGCACCTTATCAAACCACTACCAATCAGTCTCAGATGGCATATCACCATTTCATCCTATTAGGTTTTTGGACGGACATGTAGAAAAGGAGATATAAATCTTGTAAGCGGGGCGATTTAGATTGATTCTTGCTCTTGTCCCACTCACTGCTGCTGAAGCGCTAAGTTCGCTTGCACTCCTCTGAGTGATCATCCCTTTCTCTCATTCATTATAAAGGTAGCCATAGGACAGTGAATGAATCAATAGCTCTGATCTCAGCCAATTCAATGAATCACTCTTCGGTTCTGTAGCTGCTCTTCATAGGACTCGTGATCATTTAGCTATAGTGCCTTTGATCCGAGAAGGGAGAACCAGATCAGATCCTGTCAGGGTTCCCAAGCCAGCTCAGCTCTCGAATAAAGAAATTCAAGTCACTCTCACTTTAGTCCGATCGCAGATGCCCGCTTCTATCTTGTATGAATCTCACTCCGAACCCTTAGCTGATGCAGTGGGAGTCCCCGTATAAGAAGCCGATCGCACCCCACATCATTCAATCTCTACACCGAACCAAGCGTCTTCTTTTATAATCATTCCTATCCATGCTCTCTCATAGAAGAATGGACTTCCTCCTTTTCCCAGCTCAACTCTAGCTCCCAAAGAATAGATTGACAGAAGTTTCAATCGGAAGCTCCCCATTCTCAAACCTCGAATCTTATCTTCGTTCAAGCCTCTGTGTCACTGTTCCTTGTTCACCCCTCTCATGAGTAGAATTCTTTACTCAATTCACTCGTCCCTGCTCCGCACCGCGGGTTTAAAATCAAGTGTATCGGTCTTGCGATCAGAACTGATCCGGTCGCTCCGCACCTCTACGAACTGATCAATTGTTGGGTTCGCTCCTAATCTTGCAGAACTCGACTTGAGAATGAGAATGGAACTAGCGATCGTAATTCAATTCTTTCGCGCTAAACTCGACACTAACGGGAGCGATTCACGGGTCTAAATAAAGTAGGATTCCCGTGACGCAGAAGGTGCGGAGCGGAATTGGTAAGACGCTAGGGTCCAATTAGGCATACTCAATCTTTCTATTATATGATTTGATAACTCATTCATTAAGTGCTTCGGGAGACCGATTAAAGATTCATTGTATGCTAGACCGGGATCGCCAAATGGATCGAATCCCCTACGCATGAGAGACCAGCACTCTAATGAGCTCCCGTCACTACTCTCGATTCATTCCTACTCTCACTAGACTATTGGGAAAGCAGACCTCGGGGGGGAGACTCAGAGGGAGGAGCGAGCACAGAACCTTAGGAAAGGAGCATAGGACCCGACATTCTCTACTTCAGAGGAGCAAACACAGAAGCAAGGCTCGACTGAGCAGGAGAGGTAGATGCCTAGATAGTCAGAGTATGAAGATGGGCTTGTGCCGGGGTTGATAGGAGCGAACTCAAGTTTAGCGAAGGAGACGAGGAACTTTATTTAAACCCAGCTAACGCCAACCAAGACGAAGAGGAATTTGATTAGGACACGTGACGCGATAGCTGCCCAGACTATAATAAGGAGTCTCTCTCGCCTTCTCTAGTTCCGGAGGCTTGATCGCTCTCATCATATGGGAAGGATCCAGAGTCGAGACTAGGTCTGCTCACCCGCTGCTAGAGTAAGTGCTCATACTTTCTTCCTAGATTAGATGCATGCTTTGAAGAGACCTCTGAGCCTTTCTGATTACTATAAATGAAAGAGGAAGAAGGACCAGAAGAGGAACTCCTAAGCCTATTCCTTGCCCGCGTCAGTGCCCTTCGAGCTCTAGCTCTTTCCTTCTCGCACTAGAAGTGAATGATAAGTTGACTAGAGGGAAGGCATAGCACCCGCCGCTCATCTCATACTTTCTAGGCCCAGAATAGCTTGAGTCTCTAATAAGATGCCCTGCAAAGTATAATATCTTAGCTGCATGGCGGCCTAGTCTCCTCATTCTCATTAGTCTGAGCCCCACACTTAGGTAAAGAAAGGGTAGCGTACATCAAAAAGAGTTTAAACTGAGGAGTACGGGAGGCAAGGGAAAGAAAGAAAGGCCCGCTCTTGAAAGGATATCCAATCGCCAGTCAACACATCATGCCATTCCTCTATTCCTGCTCGAACCGTATCCAAGAAGAGAAGAGGGAATGAAAAAGGGGACTTAAGCTAAGCTAGCGGGGGCGCCATTGCCCGGCAAGGATTACATTCAAGTTCCCCAGCTCAGCCTGGCAGGAGTGAATCTTCTCTTTCAGTAGACCTAGTCGAATAAATTCATTCAAAGAGGGGAGAGAGCTTTCTCGGCAGATGTCCCGGAAATGTTAAGAATCAGACGAGGGGGGTCCAATTTAGAAGGCCCAGCCCGATCACCTTTTCTCCACGCATCGCATCCTTAAGTTGGATAAGCATACTACTAACTTTAGTTCGTGCCTTCGGGAAAGGGTGAAGAAGATGGAATGATGTACGGCTACTGGTTCAGAGGGAGAATGTAAAGCAACTACTTGATAGATAGGGCGAGGGGAAAGGAGGAACTGAACTAAGAGGCGCCATGCTGCTACAGACTTGGCTGGCTCATTCTCAAATCTGAAAGAGGCGGCAGACGAAGAAAAGTTGCGAGGCATCACTACCCCAATCTTCGGTGCTCGCTATCCCGTAGTCGTGGTGGGCTTCCTTGCTTGCCTTTGGTAGGCTGAGATTCCAATTCCGCCGCCCAACTTGTAGTGGTAGGCTATAATATAATAATATAAGAATGAGTGAAAGGCTATTGCTGCTACGTCTTGGAACAGTGATTGCCGCGTCGTTATCACACCTTATGGAACGCCCCTAACTAAAAAAATCTCTCTCTCCAGCAATACAAAATACAAATACAAAACAAAAATACAAACCAAAAATACAAAACAAAAACTATCTCTCTCCCTCACCGGACAGGACTCGTGAGTCAACCTTGAATATGCCGTGCAACAACTCTAAATCTTCAGGTGCAGAGCTGCAGTCGAATATCTTCATTCAGGAGTATGCTCCGGAAACAAAAGAAAGGGACGTAAGGGCTCGACCGAGTAGGGAGAGGGACAGGCACTAAGAAGTATGCTTGAGACGCACAAATTACATTCAAAACATTCTTCCCCTCAGATTCTCTCGTTCGGGTTAGGGACTCATGTTATTTGAAAGCGGAAGATGACTCAAAGTCTTCCTGGGACCTCAGAGGTCGGGAACTTGTTCAAGCTATAGAGCCTAGGGCCTCCTTCGTGCTAATCTTAGTCACCGCTCAAGACAGAGAGAAGGGCCTGGTGGTTGGCTTTGAACTTAGTTAGTTATTTTGGAGATCCCTATCCGTATTAAATGAAGGGCTTCAACATCTGATGCCGTGGAGGTCGAAGAATGATCAACTCGAACCTACGAGGAGAATTCCGATAGCGGAAACGTAAACCATATTCTCTATATATAGATCAGATCCCGCACACCTATATGGAAGTACCCCGCTGACCATGATTTACGTGGCATCGGCATGGGCATGCGCTCGATGGTCTTGCTCAAGGGCAGGAGGATGGGGAGCCGAGAACTATAGCTCATGAAGATATAGGACTCTGGACTATAGGACTCTGGACGCGGGGAGTGAGGGGTCCCTCTTTAAAGTAAAGTGAGTCACCTACCTTTGATTGAAGCAGCCGAGCTTAGTTCTTTAGCGAATCTAGTAATTGACCTTTCCCTTCACCAAATGGAGCGGATACGTATAACTATGGATAAGAAAAGGGAAGCTACTATAGCATGGACAAGGGAAGCGCATCCTTGCGAGGAAAGTTGAGCCCAACTTTCGGGAGAGGATCCCAAAGGGGCAGGCCGTGAGAGCCAAGAGGCCCGGCTCAGACATCTCCTTAAAGGCATAGACCCTGTGACCTGTGCAGGTCTCCTACAAAGAAAGCAAAGCCGATCTAGTTGCTAAGCCAGGACTCTTCGCCCAGAAAGAATAGGTAGGGTCCGAAAGAGGAAAGGGTCGAGGGCCTTTGATGAAGCTTCATACAATCTAGAGGCAGGCACTACTCTCAACTTAGTTGGCTCAGTCTCTATCATTTCATTCTTCAACGGGATAAATGATCATCCGAGAAAAAACGAATTAGACTCACTCCTCGATCCCTAAGATCTGATGCTCGCTTTATATACTTTATATATAATAGGTCGCTCAACTATACTCAACTATAAGAATCTTCTCTATATGTATGCGAGAAAGCCTTCCTTCTCCTCCCTGGGCCAAAGCAGATCAGATAAAGAAGGGGTGTGATACTCAATGTGAAAGACCCCGATGCTTAATGATATCTATGCCAGGTGGGTTTCAATATCCGGATTACGATTCCAAATCTTCTCGCCTGGGATCTCTTTCTCTTTCGTGGTGGGGGTAGGGAGTAGACCAGGTAGGCGTGCATCATTAGATGATAGCGCTCTGAATTTCATGCTCTCTTTGGTTACCGCTCATGCTAAGTCCTATTTCCACAAGGAGAAGGAGTGAACTATATCATCCCTCATAAGCTAGCTGCGTGAGTGAAAAAGCATTCTAGTCTGTGAGGTGCTCTTTCAGGCCCCGGTTTTTTTTAAGTAGCAGTAGTTGGGCAAGTTCGAGCGGGAGCATAAAGATAGGCCCGACAATACTATAGGGAAAGCGTCCTCTGAGTTTATTGAATCCAGAACTCAGATCAGAGACGAGGAGCAGATGGCGTAGAAGCCCTTGACAGAGGTGGAGAGGAGGTCCCTTGGCCTGAGGAGAGCGCCCTTCTTTAGATAGCTGGTATGAAGGTTCTTGCAGTCTCCGGTGCCGCTGGAGATGTAGAAGGTCTGAGTGCCCTCCTAAGTAGAAGCCGAGTGGTTGTAGGAGTTCCCGAGCTGCCCCTGTCTTATGAGAACTG
Source organism: Kaempferia rotunda (assembly GCA_037177415.1). NCBI lineage: Eukaryota > Viridiplantae > Streptophyta > Magnoliopsida > Zingiberales > Zingiberaceae > Kaempferia > Kaempferia rotunda. The sequence goes on along the minus strand of JBAMIB010000074.1, from coordinate 422,928 downwards.
CTCGCTCCACTAGCTTCTCCCCCCTTGAGGAAGTGAGATTATCCGAGGTTTTCCCCACTCCACTAACAGATCATTATAAAGGCTCCTTGACGCCCCTATCCTCAGGATGAACCCCGGGGCACGTCCCATTCTCTTTCTCTGGAGAGGAAAGACATGAAGGCAACGCTACAAAGATATAATAGGCTGCAGCTCCAGGCTCATATCCTGAAGTTCTTTATATAATATGCACGGCTTTGGTTGGAGACCGAGTGCTTTCCGGTTGCTCTAGTCCTATTGATTAGGTGCAGCTCTTCTTGTCCTTTCCTGTAGTTAGTAGTTTAGTACTCAACGTCGCC
>JBAMIB010000074.1:363036-420740 GCA_037177415.1 Kaempferia rotunda | reverse complement strand
ATGTGCTGGGCAATATAGGTCAACGTTGCACGTAGTGCAAGACCTGCTCGGCAGGCAATCCGGCAGCTTTGAAAATGAAAAATTGGAATGCAATAGTAGAGAATTTCTTTAGGGGCATATAACGTGAACTTTTCTAGTATTTTTTATGCATTTTCTTTCTTTTAAGGTCGAGCTACTCCCCTCATCCCTCTCGGGAACCATTCGAAAGAGCTTTTTTCAACCCTTCGCGTGCCATCAATCGAGTTCAAAGTGGATTCCTTACTTTAAGTTCTTCCTCCCAATTCTAGGATCCCCGTGAAGCGACAAGTGTGTGCCTTCGCCTGGTGAGAGTTCATTTACTAACGTAACCTGCTCACGATAAAGAGTGTTTTCTCGGAGTTCATCAAGCAGTTCATTCAGCAACACACAAAGAAAGAAGGGTTGGAGTGCCTGAGTCAGAAGAGTAGGAGAGGTAAACATACGAAAGCGGCATCTTTAAAAGTTTCTTTCTTTCTTTCCTATGAGCACGTAAAGAAGAGAGAGGTCTTTCTACTCGCTTACTGACCTTCTTCGCCCACCGCTACGCCCTTGCTTTCGTTTCGCGCTAAAAGACAGAAGGGATCACGATAAATAGTTTGAGAATGATAAAACGCTCGCTTAGATTCAAGATTTGCATCAGGATACCATAAGCATGGAATCGGGCAAGCAGGGGATTCTACAGAAAGGGACAGCATTCAAATAAATTCCTTCGATGCATGAATCGCAAAAAATGAGTCATTAGTCGACCGGGGAGTGGCGTACAGCGGCGTCTGCGGGCACAGATGGAACCGAGTGAACTTTTCAGAGCCTCTTGTAAGCCCAGAGCCTTTGGAGACAGAAGAATGAATGGCTCTCCGCGTTCGAGCGAGTAATGCCCCGCCAATGGTCTTGGTTGGATGTGGAAACTTCCGATCCCAGCTAGGTGGATTTACTTTGTCTGGCTAGCATGGAAAGATAGATTAGTGACTAACCATCTGAGATGGAATAGGGGACTCACAAATGATCCGAGTTGCTCTATTTGTGGTGCTTTATGTGAAGATATTTTACAAATCTAGTTTTGCGAGATTGTCCTAAGGCAAGGCAAGGCAGATTTGGCAGCGCCTTGGTGTAGCTCAGGATGTGGATGGTTTTTTACTGCTGGGTTACGGGATTGGTTGCGCACTAATTTTTATATTAAAACAAAGGACATGCGCAAGGTATTTTTATTTGCAACAAACAGTAATTTGGCGGCTTTGGACTTCTCGGTGCAAGGTGGTTTTTGCTGAGGATGATGTGCATGACTTAAGCTGTGACCTTTTGCACCGTGGTGACTACTAATGAGATTAGGGAGGCTCAATTTCTTCCTACTAAAGGGGGTCCCTTATTTCCTGGAGTTTTGTTCCCTGGGGGGCTTGCTCAACACGATTGGTAGCTTGGTTTGAACCGGCGGTTCGCAGTGCCCATTAAACTCCTGGTAGTTCCTTAACCCATGCTCCTTTTGCCTTGTCCAGTCTCTTTTTCAACGCATCTAAGATATTCTTGTTTGCTGGTTCAGCGGAGAATAAGTTTTACTTTTTCCAGATACTTGATCATGCTTTCTCCTTTTGCCTCGAATTCACCATTTACTTGGCTTACTACTAGCTGGGAGTCACAGTAGACGACAAGCTTATCCACCTTTAGCTCATTTGCTATTTTGAGCCTGGTGATGATCATAATCTGCTTCATTCTTTGAGGTCTTGAACTTGAATGAAAGAGCATATTGGAATTTAACGTTTTCAGGGCTGACAAGGATGAGCCCTGCCCCACTGCTCTTACTATTGACAGAACCTTCCACGTACAATTTCCATACTGCTTCTTCTTTTAATTCTTCCTCAGGGGTGGGTGGGGTCAATGGTCGCACATTCCACGATGAAATCAGCTATTATCTGCGACTTCAAAGCTGACCTAGGCTTAATGTGCAAGTCAAATTTAAGGCACTTGCAGCGAATCGGCGTAGTAGTGTCTCTTCCCAAAAGGTTTTATTTAAGGAGGACTTACGCTTCCAATCCAATAAAGAGTCTAGTTTCGGCCTTTTCACCGACATTTTCTATTCAATCTATGAAATGGGGGGGCATTCTTCGTGAAAACGAGTACAGTTCGTCAATTTCTTTATACGATGGGTCACAAAATCTCAGCTCCAGGCTGGGTGAGTGTGAATGAAGTGGAATCCCCTCAGGCTCCGCTCACTGCGCTTCCCCTTACAAGCAAAAGAACGGGGGCGAGATGGTTTTGAGTAACCGCTGACGCGCTTAGGGCCCCTAGGTTAGCCGTGTAGTTTCACTCTTTTCCCTTTCCCATCCCGTTACGTTATGGAAGTCGATGACGTCGGTCTCTGCCTCGCATGCCGGGTAGCCCCCCTTGTCTGTAATATAGGGCGTTTTTCTCTTCGAAGGAACTAGTCTGTGATGCAGTGAACTCCCAGGACCTCTCGTCCAATTGGGACATTGAGCCCATAGTTTCTGACATCAGTTGCTTTCTTCTGTCTCATGCAGACTTAAGCTTCCAATATGCTCCTCGATCAGCAGCAAGCTCATCTCCTAGCCCAGTAGACATTCAATTTGTCTTAGGCTGTGTCCCTTTCTTTACATTGTATTCCCCCTCTCTGTGATGTCGTATTGGTTCCCCCGAAAGATGTACGTTTTGTTTTGTTCGCGAAAGGAATTTGATTAATGAATGAATAGAATGTCTTTACAGAGAGCATTTGATGAAACTTAGAATGTCAAAAAACTCTACAACATCAAATGCAGCTATACAAAGAATCAATGGGGTGCAGGTAGTCCGTCCCTGCTCAAACTCCCAACCAAAGAGGATGGAAGTTGGTTTAACCATCCCTGCAAAAGCATCCCCTTCCTTGAAATTGAGACTAGGAAAGAGGATGATGTAGCGATTCGAGATGAGATTGTAGAGTCGACTGAGAAGAAGGAAGTACTGCCGGAGGAGAGCTCACCGTAGGTGGTAGAGATTACGGAGAAAGAACAGAAGAGGATCTGGGGATGAAAAAGGAGGTGAGAGGTTCTGAAAGAAAGGGAGTCTTTCTTGCACCTGGCATTAGTGCCGACTGCTATTACAGTGTCTTAAAGTTCGAGCTACAGTGGTGAGTTTACACCCAAAAAAAGATGTAGTAGTAAATTGGTGCGGAAAAGCGGCCGAGGGGGATTCTGAGTGGGGTATAAGGTCTACGAAAAGAGAGAGATCAGGGGAGTGGAGACAGCAGACACAACACAAGAAGAAAGAGAACCAACCAGGTCAGGACATCTCATTTCTTCTTTCTCGCCTGCTGCTTCACCTGGTATCGACCGAGACAATAAAAAGCTAAAGATCAGGCTTACTTTCCGAGTCTGGTCCGGAACCAGCAACTGTATTTTGTACGCAATTCTCCTTCCTTTCTTTATGAGAAGATATCTTGCTTTAGCCAGACTAAATAGATTAGTGATCAATATAGGATGAGGCGCTACGTTATATATACTTTACTTATAAGGACGGAGACTGGGTTTATAGGACTGATAGTAGCTGCTCTTCTGGTAGTATAGCTGGTAGCTCCGCTTATGCTATAGCTCTCTTACTTCTTAGTTCTTAGCAGTACAAGCGGGAGCCGGCTTATTCTCTGCTGCCTTTTTTGCTTCCTCTGCCTTACGGAGATCTCGGCGAACAAGGTCCTCAGCCTTAAGAGAGTTATCCAGTTGCTCTTTTACCTTGGCTATGCTTGCTTCCAACTCTGCCAACCTATTGTTCCTGTCATTCAGTTGGGCATGGAGTTGATTCCGCCTCTTCAGCCTTTAGAGCTGCGTTGGCCTTCTCTACAGCAGTATAAGCTTTCGTTTCTTTCAGAACCTGCTATCCCAAATCTAAAAGAGAGGCTGCTCCTGGTTCGCTGGCAAAGCTTTCATGTCAGTGGGGAGTGAGTTCGGGTCTTAAATTGGTATTGTATAAGTTGCTTTGGTGCATTTCATTCTCATTTTATCAATTAAACTAAGCTAAAAATAAGACTACACTGCTCTTCCCTCGATATATAGACGAATGTAAAGCGTGTACTATTACTATTTTACTAAATTTCGTAAGAATCTCAGCATGAATTCGAGTAAAGAATCTCGTATGTATGTTGACATCCTTCCCCGGAACACATACTTTAAGATAAGGAAACCAGTAATGCTTCATCGATGCATGAAGCCCAAATCTTCTCAAAGTATTATCATCAACCGAAGGCTGCAATAAAGACTTATAAGCAGATGAAAGCGAGAAAAGACCATTAGAAGATGCAGACCAGATAACCCGATCATCCACCTCATGATTAATATGGATCATAGATAGTTGTTCTTTCACATTGTCAGGAATGTCCCTTAGATTCTCCCAATCCCAGCCCCCATTTTCAGTAACATAGTCACTTACTAACTTGGAATCATCAAAAGATGAAGAAGGGCCGTTGCACAGCTCTTTGAGACATTGATCACCAAGCCACCTATCATTCCAAAAGGAAGTACTACGGCCATTGAACACTTATTTTCTGGACCCATGAGCAAGCAAATCCTTACTCCACATGATACTTCGCCACACATGGGAGGAAGCAGGGCCTTTCAAAGCATTCAAAAAAGGGCTGACCCTTTAAACCCTTCGGACTCTGGCCCACAAGCCTTCATCACCATCCACCTCCAGCCAAGTTTGGCTAACATTGCTTTATTCATCTGAGAGGTTTTACGTATCCCTAGCCCTCCATCCTTCTTTGGTTTGCAAACATTATCCCACTTCACCAAAGCAACTTTTCTCTTGTCCTCAGAGCCACCCCACCAATAAAGTGCGATTGAAACTGTCAATTTATTGAGTGACTGATCCTGGGAGCTTTGCAGATTGCATGGTGTAGTTAGCAATTGTATTTGTAACCGACTGTACTAGAGTTGCCCTACCAGCAAAAGACAAATATTTTGCCTTCCATCCACTCAACCGCCTCTTCACTTTCTCAAGCAAGTAAAAGTATACCCAAGTTTCGACTTCTTCATCCAAAGGCATTTGTGGTATCACTACGAAGCCAATCTTGTCAAGCCTTTCGCACTGGAATTATTACTGAAGGAAGTCTCACAGCTTGACATTCCACATTCCTTTGTCATTCACTGCTGAGAGTAAGATCCCTATAGTATAGTACTACCCCTTTGTTTTGATCAGATCTAGTCTGCATCAAACTAATCTATCAGACCTTTGCCGACCAAGGCTTATCGCCTCTGGTGAAATCCTGGAGATTGAAGATGGAAGCTTGCTCATGCGGCACTCTTATAGGAAGTTCAGGAGAAAGTGTTATAGGTCAATGAAATCTTCATTCTTAGCTTTCTTCTACGCCCTGGAATGAACTGATAATAGAGTGAATATTATAGTAGCTCACTTCCTGGAGTGAGGAGTTCATGATCAAGTCATTTTGCTTTGTTATCAGTCTCAGGCTAAGTTAAGAGATAGCTCAAGTAGAACGAATAGAGAGTACGGTTTAGTCAAGCTCATGAACTATTTAATCCAATTCACAATCCATTCCAATCTAAGTTTGTTCCAATCTAAGTTTGTTCCAATCTAAGTTTGTGGGCTAGTGAGCCAGTTTAGGTTCGAAGACCGCTAACTCCATCTCCGTAGTGGAATAGGGGCTTGCTTGCATACTTTGTTCAGACAGCACAGAATCATAATCTAAGTCTTTATCCTCCACGCCAAACCTGCCCAAAAAAGAAGCCCAAAACACGGGGTTTGGGTATTTTTATCACATTGAGATGCGAAGATAAATCCGAAACAAGCAAAAATGCCGCTAAAAGGCAAAAAAGACAGCTCAAAGAACAAAGTACTCTCCGGGTTGAGAACCAAAGCATTGGACTGCCCAGATTAGGGGTGGAAAACTCTCGACGATGACAGACCTTTCTAACTAAAAGGGAGTAAGTACGCAGTACCCAACTCAGTACTCAAAGAGGTTAGAATACTGGAAGAATTGAAACTAGTAGAAGTGTTTTCCTTCCTAAACCCCCGTTGCCGAAGCCGCCAGGACCTTTACTAGTAGGGGTCCCGCCCAATTCTGGTTTTTTTTTGCTCGGCAATCTTACCTTCCAGCCTCATCACTACAGCAAATGCTCAAAAGTCCATGCAAGACTAGTTGAGAACCGGAGGAAAACGAGAAGTCGCGAAAGACTAGGATGAAAAACAAAAGGGAATGTACCGGATTTTTTGCACGTGAAACCATCCAACCAGAGAGCCTTAGAACCATGACATCAGGAGTTTGGTTGCTTCTATGTAGAGCTCACTCGCAGGATTTCAGAATTATACAAGAAGATTGAGCGCGGGGTCAGCACTTACCAAAGAAGACAGACTTCTGACCAACCCGCGAAGGGTTGTGAGGCATCCCATGCCAGGCAAAATATAAGAAAAGTATTCGTATTCCAGGTCCCCACTATACCTATAAAAGTAGGCGAAGCCTTCTGTCTTGATAGAGGGGCGATCATAGGTTCACCTAGACACCTCAAATAAAGGGCAGCGGTGCTTACCTTAGCACTCTCGGTCATGTCATGTAAGAAAGCAGGTGCCATGCCTTGGTAGTCTTCTCCTTCTCCTGGATTCAGGAGTCGCTCAGTATTAAAGAGGGGGAAGAAAAGGGGCCAATAGATGAATGGAAAGGAGTGAAGTGCCAATAAAAATGATTATTCATGCTGAGATTCTTACTGAACATACTCTCGCACCCAATCGATGAGAACGAAGTATTGGATTCACTTATTCTATGCATAGACAGAGAATCAAGAGAAGTCTGCCAATCAGAGAGCCTAGCCCTGGCATAGAAGAGCCACCGATCCCACAACTGACTTGGGGTCATAGTTTTAACATCTGGACTGACTGTTTCGTTCCTTTTTGACCAAAAACGCCCACAACCAAGTGTTCTGACTCTAAGTCCAATGTGAGTTCGACTTTTTTTTTCTCATTCTCTTTTCCTCTTTGCTTGCTCAGGTCTTTGCTCGGTTCAGTGCTGGGATTCCTTCTGTTCTCACTACATTTGCTCCATTCCGTTAATAGAACCTCGATGGCTCAGCGACTTGGTTCCTTACTCGGCCAGATGCAGTCGGTAAGCCAGACGGAATGAAAGGATCTTTGGGATTGGCCCACTTGATTTGTAATTGCTTATTTGGCTCAGTCTTTTCGAAGTAAGAATGAAACTCACTTCAGCTACTCAAAGGGTGTGTAAAGCTCGTTCGCTAAAATAGAATGAGGTGGTTTGCTCGTGTACCAACCAATGAGGGTATGTATTGCCTTAGATTAAAGTAAAGAATGTCCAAATTAGATATGTTTTAAGTGTGGTAGATCGGGCCATAAAGGGTTCTCCCCTTTTGTCCAGCAGCAACCGGACAATGTGGATGTTCCTATGGAGAAGGAAGCCATGGCTGGCTCTGAGAAGGTGCAGGTGCAAACTAAGTGACCGCAGGTCTTTCAGAACCTGGATGATCGCACAATCTCGGAGGAATCGTAGGAATAATGGGAAAGCCAATCCCGATAATGGTGGGAAGATTCAGAATGTGGCGGTTATGGAAACAGGTTATAGATTTGAGGCTTTATCTCAGGAGGGTGTTTTAAATACAGACAATGGTTTTGGGGATATTATGGAAAGGAGGGAAATTCAAAAAAGGTATGAAGTGGTGAAAGCACCAACTAGGCCCAAGAATGGTATGGGCCCTTCCGGGTCAGGTGGGAAATTTCCTAGAGATGCAAGGCCTTCAAAACCTGAGACTAATCGAAGCCAAATTAAGAATGAGGCTCTAGTAGCCCATGTTTCACCTAGCTCTAATATGCAGAGGAGGGCTTCTGTTGTGAAACATCAGGGTGCAGGTTCTAACGTGGTGGTGGTTGATTCACAGAAGCAGGGGGAAGGGGTAGTATCGAGGGATGCAATGGAGGAGGATATTGCCCAAATTAATAATAATCTTAAGGTTTCGCGTGTCCTTGGAGGCTGATTACCGAAACCGAAATCCCCCTGATGATGGTTCTTCAGGTACTGTTGTTATGGAGACGCAGATGGTAGAGAGTAACCCCCTAGTGGGAATGTTGTGCTTGGTGAATCCAATATGGTTGTTTCCTAGTGAGCGGCAGAACTAGGATGAATTTATTATTTTTCTTATGAATTTTCTATTTTGGAATTGTCGTGGAGCTGGAAACCGTAAGTTTAAGCGTAACGTTAAAGAGTTATTGAAAGAAGTGAGACCCGCTGTCTTAGCTGTTGTGGAACCAATAATCTCGGGGAATAGAGCTTCTCGTGTTGCCTCAAAGTAGAAATTAGCTAAGTTTTCACGTGGCTGATCCGGTTGGTTAGGGGGGATTTGGCTTTGTTGGGATGATCAAGTGGTAGATTTGGAAGTTCTTTATTCATCCTCACAACTTATTCATGCTTTAGTCAAACAAACAGGAACGTAAACAGGATTTATTGTTATCTGTTGTTTATGCAAGCCCAGTGTTGGAAGTTAGAAGATTGTTGTGGCAGCGTTTGGTTGAAACTGCTGAGAGTGTAACTATGCCGTGGCTGGTCATTGGTTACTTTAATGATGTTACGAATAGCTCTGAAAAAGAAGGTGGTTCTTTACCCTCGCTTGGTCGTTGTAATTTGTTCAATAGCATGATTAGTTCGTGCAATCTAATAGATTTGGAGTTTAATGGTCCGGCCTTCACTTGGTTAAACAAAAGAAAGGGTCTTGCTCGGGTTCAAGAAAGGCTCGATAGGGTTTTGGCCAACGCTGAATGGAGGTTGTGTTTTTCCGGATGCCGTGGTTCAACACTTACCTCGTATGCATTCGGATCATTGTCCAATCCTGCTGTTTTCTGAAGTCAAAAGTTCGGTTGATCACTCTAAGCGTCCATTCCGCTTCCATAGCAATTTAGATTTTGCTTTACTACGACGTGAGTCAGATGAATGTACAATATTCACTCATCAGCGGCAACTGCTTTTGCTTCTTCAGCTTGCTTTCCCGCGTCTCTTACGAGAGCTTGCTATTGAGCTACGGAGATTCGTTCCTCAGAAAAGAAAGAGTCTCCGTTATCTATGAAATTATGTTATTAGCTTATTCAAAGGTCATTCTCCCTTCGAGAGCTAGCCGGTTGAGAAAGAGATAAGGTAGTTGGCTTACTTCCTTATCTCATTAGCCTAGCTTATGACTTGTGAAAGATAGCTATTCAAAGCATCGAGATATTAAAATAGAATGTTAAAAGCGCTGTCGCACCTCTACCCTTTTTCGCCCTTACGACTGCTAATGGAAAAGAAGAGTATTCCTAGAAATTACTGTTACAGAATGAATGGTCAATCAGTTTAAAGCTTGAAGGCAAGTAAGGACTATTCCCTCTATAAGATGGGTGCGCTTGTGGATATAGCCGGATCAGTATGACCCCCCGCGGACTCCTCTATTCAACTATTTTAATTCCGTCTCTAAGCTTCCCCTTTAGTGCCTGCTGAGACTTATTTTCTCTCCACTATAGTTGCGATCTCTAAGCGGGATTTTCAGTCATCTATCTATACTTTTTCTTTCTCTATCTTTCTCTTCGAAGTATGGTTCTCTCTCTCCAATCTTTGGTTACTCTTTTTTTAACGGTGAGATCGGCACAGTCTTTCTTTCCTGGAATGAGTGCGAGCCCTCTCTGCTGGGGCTTCATAGGCTACTCAGGACAGCGAAGTACTTTATTCCATATAAGGAGATGCGTAGCTACGGTCAGATAGGTGGAGCCCCCCATATTACTGCCCCAGAAATTACCATATAAGGAGATGCTACGGTCAGATATAGAGGGTTTCAGTCTATAATAATCCCCTCTGACTTACGAGTTCAGGTTCGGGATAGCTGAGTTGGTAGGATTCCAGGATGATGCATGGCAAATAGTCGGGATAGCTCAGTTGGTAGATCTGTAGATGCTTAATGCTTAACACATGCAGAAAGAATAGGGTCCCGAACGTTAGTCTTTCATGATATAGAGACGGAAGTGGAGACGGAGAGCTCTGCCAATCATAAGGTAGGATTCGCAATGCCATGCCAGCCAATCAATCGTTAATAGAGGGCAGGAGAAGCATAACATATAAGTTACGTTAAGATTAAGAGAGCTACGGGAGAGCACGAGAATCCGTAGGCACCAGCACGGGAAAAGTAATAATGGTTCCTTATAAGGGTAAGGAAGAAGTCTGTGGAATAGCCATCATGCTATAGGGCTTGAGTAATAGGCACCATAGCGGGCATACTCTGCACAACTTGTAGTAAGAAAGGGGGCAAGTGGTCGAGTGATAGTAATGGATCTCTTTGAGTCGGTTCTAGCCCACTAGGGAGAGCCGTAGAAGCCAGCTAGAGATCTGGTGGTCCTATCGGATATGGGGTATGTATGGTAAGCAACCATCGCATGCATGCAAGGGAGCTTCTGTATCGCGGACATATTATCGCAGCAGTGGTCAAGCGGGCATATGTCTTCAGTGGTTAAGCGGTGGGAGGGCCATTCCAAGACTCAGGGAACTATTCTGTCCCATTCGCTCGCACCTATTCCAATCACAAGACTACTGCTATAGAGTCTTGTATAGGCCATCCAAACAAACCGCTAAGGCGGCGAATAGGCGCCTAGGAATGAATGAAGCAGGGCCCGGCATCCCGGACCAGAGGGAGCTACTCAGCCTCCCCCTTGGGTTGGGATCCATTGGAAGTCCAGCAGGGGATGGCCAAGATTAATGCACTCCGCTTTCCTTCTTTCAGCTATCGGGTATGGTCAACTCTCCTTATCTTATATTGAACTGGCTGCCGCTCTTTCGCTTCAACAGATAAGAGAGAAGATCAGGCCCTTACTACCGACTGCCGGCGCCTATGCCAATGGTTGGTTGCTAATCCTAGTGATGGTTCGGTTCCTAATGCAAAAAAGTGCGAATAAAGTTACGGAGCAGCTCCTCGGGGCTAGTATCTAGTTCTTTCTATGTCTCTGGGCGGCTAGTTATTCTAGGTAAGGGCTTGCTGCATTCAGTTTTTAGAGAAAGAAAGGGTGAGTTTATCGCTCGCTCTACTCTAATATGGCGCGTGGGCTCATCTTCATTTCTATTTGATCGCCCCTCTCATCTTCATTTCTATTTGCCTGGGTGACAATGCTTTTTTTTTTTTCTGCTGCTGGAGTGGAGCCTATGCGACGTGGAGAATAATTGTGGTTAGTAGCCGAGGACCGGCGGCCGATCAGTGGTTTAGAGAGGAGAGGGCTGTTTCAGTCCACGGAGCTAGATCTCTTAGAATACGTAGCTCTTCCCTGTGACTAGACCAGCTCGGCGGTCCGTGAACCATAGAATAGACTCGACCTGCTCGCCTCTGAGGTTGGCTCAACTGATCCGGCCGCTCCGCACCGTCGACTTGAATGAATGCCGATTCATTACTTTATATAACGCATGGAGCTTCGCAAGAGATGGAAGGTCGTTGCACGTTATTCTTTAATGATGGCAAAGATCTCGCAGCGCTTGTCATTCCCCACCTACTGGCTGCTGAGTCCGGTCTTTACTTCTGGTCATGTCTTGCTCCCGAGCGTGAGGATGGGATCAGGAACAGGTGCCTGAGATCCGTGAGAGGAAAGCAAAGTCGGTGAGTGGGCTCAGAACCAAACCATTGATTGGCACGCGTCTCCGAGATGAATGACTTTCTCTTTATATATATTGAATAAGAGCTAACCGGTGTTCTATTGAATAAGAGCTCACCGGTCTTCGGAGCTAGCTAATCGACCATTTTAGTAGAGTGTAGGAAAGCGAAGTCGGTGACGGGCAAAGTTGAGCAACAGCGAAATCTTTGCAATGGCGAAGATTCCGGCATGCGATCGACGAGGGGCGAGTGATAACGACGCGGAGACCTACCTTTTGTCTCGACTTTTCTAAAGTTGAATATAAGGACTCGACTTTTCAAGTTGCCTGAATATCATATATTTTTGTTGGTAGATCTTTCCCCTAAATATAATATCAAACGTCGAATAGAACTTACTTACAGGCAATTTATACCCTTTCAGTAAGTTGCTGGGCCGAGTGAGAACGTACTTACTTAATTAAGAGTAGTTGCGAGATGTCGGAGATGTCGGAGAGCACTCAAGCGAGGTAAGTGGATTGCAAAGAGAGGAAAGCTACGTTACGTCGGTCCCGTCAGATGGGTTCGTCGGGGAGCTCGTTCAACTCAGCTCGTGAGGCGACCATAAGAGAGGACCGGGCCAAGGCCTACCATAACCATATCCATCATATAAGGGTTAGAGTCTAGGGCCAGAAGATCTTATTCATTATCACAGAGATTCGGTAGTGACGGGTCTAAGGAAAGATGAGAGTCTTTCTTTACTAGGAGAGGAGCATGAAGCCATTGGTTGGTTCGCGTTCAAGGTGCGAAGCGAGAGAGGGGACGGAGAGGAGGAGATCAAAGAAGTTGATTCTTGTAAGGTGCGTGCGAGAGAGAAAAAAGAAGTCATCAACCGAAGCACCTATCAAAGTCTTGGCTACCGGCAAGTTGACTATAGCGCATCCCCACTGAACTAAAGAGATGACGCATCCGCACTGAACTAAACCTACGAGCGCAGAAGATAGGGACCGAAGATGAAGATAGGAAGGGACGTGAGTCAGGCCTTGGGAAAGAACCTATCCTGGCCTGGGTGTAGAGCTGAGAGAGAACCAATCCGCAGAGGGAGAACCAATCCAAGGAGCGGAGGTAGCCTTGATCCCGGGATGGGGCCTACTCGGAATAGCACTTCGTACCATAGCTCATAGCTCCGCGTACCATAGCTTCGCATACCTTGCTCTGCTGCAGTTGCTTGCTCTGCTCTGCGCACTTCGTTTCACGGGTCTGGGGAAGTAGTCTTTCTCCGGGTCCGGGTCAAGCCCATGAACGACAGTGAAATGGGCCCACCGCTTAAAGAGAATGCCGATTACTTTAATTAGATTATAGAAGTGGAGTTGCGGGCTACAGAGAGTTAAAAGAGCTGGTTTGCACGAGCTTGCTTCATAAGTTCTAATTTTGTTCTCAAAAGTTCAAATCTCGCAGCTGTTGTCATTTTCGGGTAGTGCTCGGGCAAAGTCAGTTTGTTGAGCTCAATCTTTGCAAAGAGGATAGGAGCTGCTTGCTAGATCATAACTCTTCGGCAGAGGGCTCTCATTCAAAGGGGATGGGGATCGACCAGACAAAGACCAATCACAATGAGATGGTGATGGTGAGTACTATTGATTGACACGTGACGTAGAAAAGGTGCGAGACTCAGGACTCTCGCTTTAGCAATCACACTCAATTAGGTGCTCGGTGCGAACGAACTCAACAGCAGGCAAGGGCGGGCAAGTCAGTATAAGGTGCCAAGGAACTCAATAAGCCATTAGCCTATGCGAACGAAGGAACTCGTTCAGGTGCAATACAATTGTTACGCTGAGCCTACTCAACTCATCCCTGCCCTGGTCTGCGACAAGAACACGAAACTCTCGCTTTAGAAAGAACTCAAAGTCCGGAAGTGAAGCTATGCTATATAAAGAAGAGGAAGTGATCTCGTCTCTCTGCTCTGATCTTCAGTTCAATCAGAAAGAGAAGTTCGTTCAGTGAACCAAGCAAGAAGAGCAAGAATAGATCGGCACCGGGGTCTGGCCAGATCAGACCTAGCGAAGCCACTCCTAGCGAAGTAATAAGGGCCAAGCTCAAGTCATCCCCAGGAAGCCTCTGAAGAGAGTGTTCCACGAGCCCACCGCTTAAAGCTCCCCCCACTATGCCGCGGTTCATGTATGTAGGGGACGGGAAAAGAGTGCGAGCCGACCATTAGGATTAGGAGCCGACCTTATTGAAAGCAGTGACGCGTGGGAGCTAAAGACCTTGAGAATGAGTTCGTTTCGGATCTAATCTACTCTTCATGGGTTCGATAAAGCCCTGGTCTAATCACTCGTCCCATAGAAACTCATCCTATCAGCGACAGTGAGCCGTGAAGTCAGAGATCGAGAGCACGAAAAGCATTCAAGCTTGTTGGATAGGGGTGGAGGTTGAATGAAAAGGATCAGAGGGATGGTTGCTAGGATGGTCCGATCCTATCCTGATCATCGGTCATGGGACTGAGTCACTGATCAATGGAATGGGCGGAGAGCACTTTGGCAATGAAAGGGTGAGAGGACTCAGAGGTACGATTCAGACTCGTGAGCCGTATACGAGTGCTAGAGTGATGCAGGCTTCTGAGACTCGGAGTAGGTGTGAGCCTCCTATTCTTTTGCAAGGCTAGGCTTTGAAGCATGGGTGTGCTAGGCGATGGTTGTGTGTGATTCAAGTAGTTCTTTCTAGCTCAGGTCTACAAAAATCTTCCTATAGCGGTGGTGGTCCGGTGGTCTTTGGTTCTACCCATTTCCTTCCAGGCTGACTAGTTCTTCTTTTGGTTGTGTAGACTATGCCATCCCATACCGAAGAGAGACGAGATCACTGAACATAACTCTTTCTTATATAGCTGAACTCTCAGATTCTCCTTGTGAGGTCCTCGTGTGACTTTTCTCGAAGTGAGGTGCGCGATCACAAACTCGAAGTGAGGTCCGCAATTACTCTCTCTCTATTCGTACGCAATCCACTAACTTTGATTCTTTTCTTCTCTCAGTGAGGTGGGGTGGGCTGCTCTTTCTTATTTCTTTCCCCGGGTCTCGGATCGGTCCTTATGAGTCGGCTCTCGCTAGTAAGTCTGATCTAGTGGTAGTGGAAAAGGAAGGTCTCATGGTAAAGGGAAGCGGGGATAGAAGAAGTGAAGCGAGCCGACCTGGAGCCGACCTGAGGCAACTTAGATTATAATATAATAAGCGTTGGCCCACCGCTTAAAGAAAAGGAAATGACTAGTAGCTGCCTGGCGTAGGAGTTCCACGAGCGAGTGCAACTATAGAGCCTCGATTCAAGGGACGGAAGCCTACCATAGAATAGAGGTAGGGCTATTGATAGTAGGAGATGCTAGTGGGACTGAAGAAGCCATTAAAGGAGTGCGAGTAGGAGTGGGACCCTGCTTCGAGTGATAGACTTTCCGGAAGGGGCCCAGTTGAGCGCTTGCGCTAAAGTAAGGGCAAGCCCAGACAAAGTTGAGCGGTAGCTACTTCTTTGCGACCAAATACGCGCTTACTGGGAATCTGCTGTAGAGCAAAGCGAAATCTTTGCAAATATGAGGCAGGTCCTTCAATTCTTGTTCGGGGATGGGGATCGGCTTCTAAGAGCAGCAGAGTTAAGCGACGTGAGGAGCGCGATCAAAGCAAAATCAAAGCAATCGCAGAGTCAAGAGCTATATCTCTGCAATCCGCAAAGGTCAAAGCAATCCTACTTTGGATTCGAAGATCTGAGTTCTCCAGCTTTCCTTTACTTGAATGAATGCCGATGTTTCATTATAATTAATGTATGTAAGAGTAGTAGCGCTGGCGGTCGGAAGAGAGCCGCACTCACTCACTTCTTCTTCTTCAGTTCTTATTTTAGCGCATCTCTTTTCACTTTTCTGTCACTGTTGTCAATCATGTTCCTCTTACAAATCTTATCAAGGTCAAGTCAGGAGTTCGTTAATCAGGCTAGGCTCTGCGAAGTCGAATTCGAAGGTTCTGTCTGGTCGGTGGAGGTCTAGTAGTGCCAGGCGGAGCAGAGTCAAAAGCAGAGGCTGAGTCATCCGCAGAGGACTAGGAAGGCAGAGGGGAGCTATGCGAAGAATAGCAGGGTTGTTTAGAGGCTAGGCTGAGCTCACGCATCATTGATCGACCAATCGAAGGCAGAGGCACAGAAAGGAGAGTACGGTGCAGGGACATGGGCAGAGATGAAGGGCCAAGTGAAAGGTCTACTCGAAGAAGGAAGGGAAGAGATCCTCAGATCGACCAGTCAGAAGTGTTCGGGGAGTGGGAGGGACAAGAAGATGGGGCAGCGAAGCGAGAGAAAGAATAGTGGAGAGGCTGAGCTGAACTCAGGCAAGGTCCCAGAGAGAAGGGTGAGGCTGAGTCCTCTCTAATAGCTAAAGTAGTTAAGCAGAGCAAAGGAGTAGAATGGGGGGAGACCCTTATCTAATAGCAGATCAGAGCTTGGGCTTCGTTGAGCAAATCAAAAAGTTGCGGCAGAGTCAAGCGCAGCGGCAGAGAAGGCAGAGTGATAGGGCAGTGATAGAGAAGAGGTGGCGAAGCCGTTCAACCATAGTCTGGCTCTACCGGGCCTAGTCGAGTTGGTTAATCAGGCTAGTCTAGTTGGGAAGTCCCACGGAGCGGTGCGGCTAGGTGATTCACTCTGAATCGGAGGCACGAAGTGGCGAAGTCGCCGGAGTAGGTTTAGGAGGCTCAGATGAGGCGAGTGCTTAGCGAGTAGAACTTAGAGCCGATCAACCTATTAAACCGCTGAATAAAGTAAAGGCCCGAGCCCACCTAAGAATAATGAATAAGGAGATAGCCCGCCGGAGAAGGTGCGGAGCGGACAGTGACGTCGCGGCAGTGCACTCTACATGCGATGGGACTCGTGATAGTAGTTCTCGAGGGCATCATCTTCTCTTGCTGGGAATCATTCTACCAGGGATGGGAATCTTTCTTGCTGGGAATCATTCTACCGATATGAGGTCGTGAAAGAGAGGGATGGCTACGTCTACTGCTTCATTATGCCTAGCACTGATTGGTAAGGATGGACCGAGCCTACGTTCTTCTTCATCGATGGGCTTGCTCATGGGTCAAAGCTTTCTGCCGTGTGTTTTTGCGTGGTTTCACTTTCACTTATCAGGTCTTCGACCCTGAGGAATGGAATTGTTTTTCAGACAAGAATGCAATGATTATTAGAGCGAGTGAAGCTTCATACGAGAGTAGAGTCTGGATCTCATTGACTACCGCCTCATACGGGAGTTGGGATGTCATTGACTACCGCTTTCATATCATATGAGAGCATGAAGAGTGGAACGCTATGCTATAGAGAGGCAAGTGGAGTGAAACGCGATATGCGTCAGACGAAGGAAAGTGTGCCAGATCGCCGACCTCACTTGCAAAGGTTCGAATCCCAACCGTACTAAAGAAAGAATCATGCCCAGGTGCTACGCGTTAGGTGCGAGGTGGCCAGGAAAGACCAGACTCGGTTTAGGAGGCTCAGACCAGGAGAAGTCGCTTAGCTTCAGTAGTGCCAATTGGATTATCAGAGTTCGGGCACAGCGACTACGAGGCTCAGATTGGGTAGGCGACTGAGTGAGGATAGGCGAGATATCCCACTGTGAGTAGGTTGAGTCCTTCAACGAGCTCGTTCCACTGCTTTATTCCCACGGTGCTAGTGGGGCAGTCAATGTTAGGGTAGGGTAGGCCGTCCCTCTTAGAGCTCCGCTCCTCCTTTTCTCTTCCCTAGTTGACTCGTCGGCCTTGATTGAACTACTTTACTTCTCTTGTCGGCTGATCTGAATCTCTGCCCTCGGAGCACCTACTGTCATTCTGAGTCTAGCTCGGATTAGGCAAGATCGGGACTCTTTCCACCTGGCCTCTTTACAAGAGCTCTTATCTCTGGCTTCGTTAACTATGGTTCCGTGCCTTCCGTACCGCTATACCGCTACACTTGTCTGGTTGAGGTATCCCGACTTGCTTTGAACTCTTACTTGCTTCTCGATCTTCTCTTTCTGATGAGTGGGCGAGCGAAGAGAAAGCGAATAGATCACAGTCGCTCTGATCAGGCAAAACGAGCCCTATCTCTCCATCCCTAGCCTATCCTATCAATGGTTCCTTGACAACACCAACATCAAATCGAA
The DNA here is from genome assembly GCA_037177415.1 of Kaempferia rotunda. Lineage (NCBI taxonomy): Eukaryota > Viridiplantae > Streptophyta > Magnoliopsida > Zingiberales > Zingiberaceae > Kaempferia > Kaempferia rotunda. Next base: position 403,022 of record JBAMIB010000074.1, on the reverse strand, counting down.
AGATATTGATTGAGAAAATCAAATAGAACAAGAGATATAAGAGATTTCAAAGACTGCTCTGCCGAAACCGCGTCAGTGAACTGAGAGACGAGACGAGTTCCTCTTTCTAATTATATTAATAGCTTCACTCTCTGAATCTTCAATCTGAGCTCCTATTAGAGGCATAGCCCATCCTATGCTGAGTCTGGTCTCCCCTCGTCGATCGCATGCCCCCCCTTCGCACCTTACTAGAGCTTGAGTCGGCAGAGAACCGAAGCCACACCTACCATAGAACCGAAGCCGCACCTACCATCAGTGGGAAAGGTGCTCAGCCAAGGAAGAAGCATTTAAATCCAATGAAGAAGGTGCTCAGCGAGACGCTCCCTACCCTCTCTGGCAGGAGCAAAAGCTAGAACGGTCCCTTCTTAGCGATTCATGGCTCCAATCTTTCCGGCCCCTTCGCTTCATGGCTCGGAAACATAGGTTCTATCAGAAAGGCTTGGACCATTGCACCGATTAAAGGGCGAACCGGGAGCTAGAACTAACTAACTCACTCTCTTGTAGTTGGGAACGAAGAAGAATATATATAAGTAGACTAGTAGCGCAAATAGTAGACTAGACTATAGGTAGCAAGAAGCGGAGTAGCAAGATTAGAATGCCCAAAGCCAGTACACGAATCTCATGCTCATATCGAGGGATAGAAGCAAACGAGTAGCGAGCCGAGCCCGTTCAGCGGAGCTCCACTTGGCTCTGACGCATGGAGCTGCGATAGGGAGCTTCCACTAGCTAAGCACGAGCCTCTTTTCGCTAGGTCTGATCAGGCTTCATGGGGATTAGTTTAGCGGGCACTGATTGGGGATTCCTCGGATACGTTCCACGAGCTGTAGTGAGTTCCGTTCCGTACCGCACCAGTGATTGGTCGATCAGTGATTCTTGGTCGATCAGCCTCCCAAGAGAAGGGGAGAAGCCTACCACGGGACGAGGTGCTTGTTGCGTGCGAACTAATTCTCCCACGGCAGCAAGGAAGAACTGGCTACCAGGGACGCAAGGAAGCCTAGCAAGGGAAAGCACACGGAATCTCAAGTTCGTGGTTCACTATTCACTCAGAAGATTCCATTCTTAGCCAACTGAATAGGCGACTACAAGAAATAATGCTCCTGGGAATAGCTTCATTCTGTCCTCTACTACGCAGTTCTAAATTGAATGGACTGAAAAAAGGAAGTGATCAATTTCATGAATGAATTAGTCTAAGCCGACTATGCGATCTCTTTGAACTGCTCTGCTTACGCACCTTTGCTCTCGTTCACGAGCTTCTGCTTACTTAATAAAAGGTCTAACCCGTCCCGCTCCTTGAACTCTAGTGGTCGACTCCGCAGGCAAGAACTCTGAGCCGGAGCCTGGTCATAGTAGCGGAGAAGACTGACTCCTTCCTCATCATCCTAAGAACTCAACTCCTGGCGCTTCAGTAGTCAAGTCAACTTCGGCATAGTTTCATTCAGTAGTCAAAGCAAGCATCGGCATAGTTCAGTAGTCAAAGCAAGCATAGGCTTCGGCATGGGACGGCTTCCTCGCTCTAAACTCCCATTGTCAAGGGATGGCAGATAGCAGTAGCAGCTACTCGAACCGGGGTGTAGGGCACGCTCCCTCCCCGTACTCACCTGAGACTCCAGCTCTTTCTCCCCACCTATGCACGATCGTCTACTCAACTCAACTTCTGCTCTACTCGACCCTCTCTTCACCGGTCGGAACGGAACTCCCGTACAGGAACTCCGACAACAATTCTCTTTTTCAAAGACTCCACTCCGTGCCTCCGTTTATCGCTTCCCGTTGGTTGCCTTTCTTTGCGCCCGATTGGATCCCTTCTCAGCCCGGGGATTAATAGGATCTTAGGTGGTTTCCCACGGTCGGCTCCTAAAGTGCCTCATCCTCAGCGCTCCTTCCACAAGATAATAGGTCACTCGTGTAGTGCGGAGCTGCACTCTGCTTACTTAATTAAAAGAAAAGGTCGGATCACTCTTGTCTCCGCTGCGCTGCACTTGGCCCCAGCTCTGCGGATCTTCCCACTGCTCGAACAGCTATGATCTTCCACGGGACGATTCCACTGCTTGACGGAGCCGTTTGACTTTGCCGCTCCCCTGCCTTGGCCAGAGCCTACCATTGGATAATGGCTCACCTCTATAGTCGCTCCTATCCTTGCTTCAGTTTAGTGCTTTGCTCTCAGGCACGAGCTGAGTTCTCGAAGGCGAAACATTCCCCATCCCCAGTCCTTTCTTTCCCGATCCCGAGTCCAGAGCCCGATTAACTTAGCCGGGGCTCGTCAGGTCTGAGAGGCCGGTCTGAGAGAGATTCACTGCTATCGGGCCGCTGGTCTTCGTGGACAGATAGGCATGGTTCGGTCGGGAGAGACTTAATTGCTCTACTTACATTAATGGAGACTCGGGAATGAAAGAGAGAAGAGGGCCCTAAAGCTGTCTTCCACGCGCCGGGATGGACTCTGAGCAATTGAGTTCAAGGTTGCCTTGACCCTTCCTCTCATCAGTTGGATAAGCAATCAAGGGCTTGACTCTTAATCAGTCTCTTGCGATAGGAATCAGAGGCAAGCAATTGGTATAGTGAGGGTCTTAGTCATGGTTCTTCCATTCTTTTCTTAGCAGTCGCACCGAACCTTTCGCTGGTTGATTGCTTCAGATGGTAAAATGTGGATTTCTTGGATTGCAGAGATTGCGCATAGCACCTTCTCTCTTAACTTGAGTTGAGTGCCGGTCCGGAGCCTGTCTGAATAGCATGCAATAGAGCTCGTGCTTTGGCTGATCTTCTCCGCTCGTCTGCCGAGTCCCATGCCTTGTCCTCCTATCCCCCTTGTTCCATCTTTGATTGACAGAGCCCGACCAGACGAAGGGAAAGCCGAGAACTATGCGTGCAAGAGATCTTTGAGGTGAGTACTCTTGATTCACACGTGACGTAGAAGAAGGACGTAGAAAAGGAAGAGACTCAGGAGCAAGAACACTCGTGCTCTGGGATAGGTTCTTCGAGATGAGGGAGGGGATGAGAGTCAGGTTCTCCGCTTGGATCAGCCAGGTTCGGAACCATTCCCTTTAATCAGGCAGGTGAGGTAAGGTCGGTTTAGGGCTTTAGAATCCGAATCAGCGAGTTTAGTTTATCTTGTTGCTCCGTCTACTGAAGAAGTCATTCTCAATGGAAGAGAGCTCGGGTTCATTCAATGCTTATAGGGGACAGGCATGCCTTTGAAGGAGATCTCCACTGGCGAGGTGCGGAGCGGCAACTCTTCGGTGCTTGCAAAAAGCGCTTACTCCGCCCTAGGTGCAGTGCAAAGGTCTCAGAGTGGGTCGATTCCCACGTTCATTACTTAAATTATTGAATGCCGATGACTTTCTCTTTATCTTTATATATAAAGAAGGACTAGGTGTGCGCTCGCGGGCGGAAGATCTTTATTGCTGATTTGCTTGCCGCATCGGTGAGAAGGCTAAGGGCTCCGTCAAGCTACGCGCGATCTCTGCGATCCGAAAGCCGCTGGCACCTTGACCTTCCAATAGTGACTGGCAGTGAGGTAGGTAGGGAGGGCAGCTATTTCTTCCGCCAAGAGAAGGGGCAGAGAAAGCAAAGCAGGCATTAGATCAGGCAGCTGAGTGCTTGGCATAGGGCTTCGTTGAGCTATGCGACCCGGGAAAGTCTCCTCTTTCCGTGCGTGCTTCTCCGGCTTAGTCCCAATCGGTCAATTGTTGGCTATTCTGATCTTCTGGACTGGTCACAGTCATCATAGGCTTCTCCGTAGGCGGATCAGGAGGACGGAGCAATGACAATGACGAGCCGGCAAGTTACGTGGCCAAATGAAGCGAGGAAAGACTCCCATGGTTTGCAAAGATTTCGCTGTCGCTCAACTTCGCCGGTACGAATTCAGAAAGATCGGATCGAAGGTGCGTAGCGACAAATCCTTATATAGTTTAATTCTTTAGCGACAAATCGGTAGGCTGCTTTGTCCTCGTTGAATGAGTGGGCTCGGAAAGTCGGAAAGAGTTCTAAGCATTTTTTTTCTATTCTAGGAGGCTGATCCCGTTGTTCCTTTCCTTTCATGAGTGGGCTCGCACTTCATAGCTATTCATAGGCGGGTACTCACTCAAGCTCGCTAGGCTTGCTCCAGCTATAAATGGTAGGTAGGCAGAAAAGGTACAGTACTCTTCTCTGGGAAGTCAGAGCTGGTCAGACAGGTGGGCCTACCGATCACCGGTCAGAAGAAAGACTGCCTAGCACGGATAAAGAAAGATCCGGATGATGAGACCTGTAGCCGAATGGGACTAGCCAGACCATACCGATTGTGACTAGCCAGAGACCATACCAGACTGTCCGCCCTGCATAGCCGAATGGGTTCTCCGCGTCCTCCCCCGTCTTCTAACCCACTCTAGAGTGTGGCATGCCTACCATGTGTGTGTCCTACCGCCTATCCACTATTCAGGCCTATACTCCCCATACAATACAAACCATCCACATAACAATAGCTGATATGAACTGTAGATGAGATCAAGAGCGGATCCGGAGCAGCCGATAGCAGAGGTTCGCGCCTATTCTAATAGAAGGAACGGCAAACAAATGAGAGCTATGCGAGCAGAGTCACGATCCGCAATTGAAGCAATCCTTCTTTGCAATCCACATCGAGAGTGAGCGGTTGAGAAGGCCAGGTCTTGATCAAGAACTATAATAGATAGTATAGTAAGAGCAGCACGTGATCTACCAATCCCATGGAGCGGTGCATCAATCTGCCAATCAAAGTCTCAGTCAACTACTAGCCTGGAAGTACTTGATAAGTGCGGGACAAGTCGCCTTCTTTGACATCTACTTTCAACTAACTTCAACAAACACTTCAAACAGAGAGAGAACACTTCAGTGCTATAAAGTGTCTCGTTTGAACACTTGCTCAGTAGCTACCTGCTCAGATTCAACTTTCATAGTGCCGGTCCTATGCCTGGGACTGAGCCCTCTCTACACTGAACGAAGCCTACTCTATACCTATACCAGACGGGACTGATCTGCCGCTGTCGCTCTGCTTGACTCTGCCGGCTCAACGAAGCCCAACTTATATATTACGCGCAAGCACCGAAGAGTTGCCGCTCCGCACCTGCTTATTTTTCTTTCTTTCCCCTCTTCCCGCACCTGCTTTTCTTTCCCATGGTTCTTCTGGAAGTGAGGCGCGTAGCGTCTTAGCGCTCTTTTCTTGATTTTTCTTTCCCCGGGTATCGGATCAATTAGAGGGCTTCCCATCGCACCACTTGACTGCTCTTTCTTTTTCTTTCTCTCGCAGCCCCACCCCACGAGCCGCTCCTCATATGAAGGTGCTGCTGCTGCATTCCGCTTACTTCTTTCAGTGGTTCACTGCACTGTGAGTCGTGAGATGCCTGCCTTCTTCCTCTGCCTCAGCTGCCAGTCTAGCTCGGCCTTTGAGGCAACCTTCGCTGACCTTCTTGATGATTCTTGGTCTCGCCGTTAGACTTGAACGAGAGTTCGCTGCCTCTCCTTTTGCACTCGAGAAAAGATCTCACTCTCTTGGAGCTCTCTCTATCTTTTATTTGAAGCCCCTCCCGCGCCTACTGCTGATGCTTGGCCTTCTCTGGGGGATCTTCCCGATCAGTCATTAGCACCCCTATCGAGTAGTGGCTCTACGGTCCCATCATTCCTCTTGATCTGTGAAGCACCCCTATCGAGTAGTGGCTCTACGGTCCGGGCACCTTCGCTCTTTCGTTTTACTCTCTCGTCGTGGTCTACACTTTCTGATTAGGCACCTTATATAGATAAATAGGTTGAGTCCGAGATCTGACTTGCGAGATGCTTTCGTTTCGTGCTCTCGAGTCTCTTTGCCCTCCCATTCCTGGTCTAGCTCCCCTAGGTCTGACTTGCTTGAGTTTAGTGTTCAAACCAAACCCGGGTCGCTCCTTCTCTTCCCATCGCACCCGTGCCAATCAATTCGCTCCCTCTACTCCTGGGAAAGGATCATCTCTCGCAGCCAGGGACGGTGCCTGTGACGGGAACCCTTTCCTTCTTGAATCTACTGAGCCCGGGGTGAGGTAAAGTCAGCCTGAGACGGATTCCTCTTCCCGCATCCCGAACTGAACTCAAGGGCTGAGCTCTCTGAACTCATAGGCAGTCGCTTCATAGTTTCAACTATAAATCTATATCTTTGAAGAAAGGAACAATGAAGGCACTCACTTCGGTCTTCGATGTCTTTCTTTGAGCAGGGCTATCATGACCTGGGGACGAGTTCACTAATGCCAGAAGAACTCCTCCTTGCTCTCTTGCATATCATCTTACATTGTGACTCGCCTATGGAAGCCTCTCCTCGCCTGTGAGTGCATTTTGTTTTCTATGAATTTAGATTCTCTTTTTTCAGTTGTGCATCAACCAGAAAGAAAGTTTCGTTTTTTGGTTTTGAACTCTGTTCGATCCAATTCAAGACCCAATCTTAAACCCTCTTCTCATTCACTTCAATAGTCAAACTCCCTGGTTATAGGGGCTTGTAATAGTACTTGAAAGCAGATAACGTTAACTGTAATAGTATTTTAAAAGAAAAGGAGCCAAAGCCCGTCAGCAAACCAGTCAGTTGCGAGTGTGTGAGTTCTTCGTTCCTCAATTCTTAGAGCCGGCTTAAGTGGATTTCCAGGGACTCTCAACTCCTGGTGTGGATTCTCGATGAACTGGACCTCAAACCTATATGGATTCTATCTTTGCTTGACTAGCGGTGAAGGGATGAGAGTGCTTCAGCGAGGAGCTAAGAGGGCAGACGGCATAGCTCCGATGAAGAGAAGGACTGCTTTCGCCTCCCCACCTCCCCTTCACAATTAAGAAATCTGACCAGGATCCCAATCCAAAAAGAAAGGAGAAGAAGATACTTAACAGGAAACAAAAACGATCACTCAAGAAAAGAGTGAAAGCTACCAGTAAAGGAAAAAAGAGCTGCAACCAAGAGGCACGACTGAGGAACGAGTCTCTCTGATAGATACACCAGTCAGTTCAAGCTTGCTTTGTTCCATTCAAATCTTTATCGAATCTCTTTAGAAAGAAGATCTTTTGTCTCTTCACTCGTCGTTCATGGACTTGCTGGCTCCTCTGCCCTGAGCCTGGGTAAACTAAACCTACCTTCTTTGCACCTCTTTGAATGAATGGCTTTGGTCAGCTTGCCTTGACTTGCCCTCACTTCCCAACCGGACGGGACTCAGGGAACCATTTAATAAGGCACCTGCTTCAACATATAATTTAAATGTACCTGACTCAGTCTTAATCTCTGAACCGGCTAAGTCTAACTAGGCATATTTTCACTCAAGTAATGGAATCTCAGAACAGGTCATCCCTCCACGTCGCTGTCGCTCGTACCTTGAAAACATAAAATAGATTTGGTCAGATTAAATTTACAAGAAAAGAGACTCTCATGAGTGCGACTATGCGCATGGATTAGAACCATAAAAATTCCGTATCACTGCATTTCGTAACATCCATTCGGCTTAAAAGCAATGTAGTCATACGAAAATCTCGTCCCTTCCCTGAGAATCTCCCCTCAAGATCGATCCCTATTCAGTAGTCTCCATCAGGCAGGCCGGTAAGGCTTTGAATTTCAGACTTTGAAACCCTTTCAGTAGTCACTAGTCCTAACCTTTTGCACATGTAAACCAGACCCACCTAGTTTGAAAGGCTCAGTAAGAGGCAGTCTCTAGTCCAGTCGCCGCGGTCATGTTTGAATCCGAACTAGCTGGGGAGATTCGCACATGACTCTACGCAATTGAATGATGCAAAAGCTCGATCGGGCGACGCCCTAAATGAGTAAGGCAACCAGGAAAGAAACCTAGTTGATCAAAAGATCTTTCCTTGACGCTGATTGAAGCAGGGATAGCCTCCACGTAACTAAGGCCGTCTTGAGCGCCCTACTGAATCAGTATTGAGCCAGTAGGACAACTGACTAGCGTACTGCTAAGTTTCGCCCTAAGACACTTTGATCCAGTGTTTTCGGAGAGGTCTCCGTCTCTAGGGTACTGTCGTTACGATAACGAGGTGTACATCTCAGTTCAGATCTTCCCATTAATGATCTTTCCTCTGTGCTTGCTCCATCTTTCTTGTAATATTTATTTTCTTTGGCCAGTTTCCCTCTCCCGCCTGAATGGGCTTCTTCTGCCGCCGTCATCTCCAATGCACCGGACTTTTATAAAAGCAGCTTTCTCAGTAAATTCCATACCAACTTAGCAGCCCGGCGCTGTTTACCACTTAGCAAAGTGCTTCGCGACCCCTACTCTACTTCTCTAAACGAAAGGTCTTGCAGAGCCTCGCCTTTCCGCAAAAGAGAGAGGGGGCAGCCCTCGGCCCGTGAACGAGAAAGCGGCATCATCTCGGTGCGGCCTTTCTCCATGCACAAAACAAATGTGAAGATGAACTTGCCTTCCCGGATTCGGACGAGGAATTGGACACAGTTTCGCCTTCCTTCCTCCCAGAACTCCAAACTCATTGGTTAACTCGCTTGGTATCCACCTTTCTTTTATTCGGTTTTGGACACTAATGCTTTCTTTTCTTCGTTCGAAGGTCTGTTGTACTTTTTTCTTTTAGGAGGACTGATGTGAGAGACGTGCATGGTGCTGGGGTTTGACTACTCCTTGTCTTCTATCGTTCCACTCCTTGTTCTCTCTATTCCCGGATAGCTGTCTTCTAGCTTATGATGGTCTTTTGCTTGAGTTACACTCCCGGAACTCTTTCGTCTGTCTTTTCACCGGGGATAGAGACACCTTGTTTGATAGAATCCTCCCCTTACTGCTTTGTCTTATAGCTACACAGGCTTTGTTCTTACTCTTTCAATGGGGATGATAGAGAAAAAGTCCTTACACTCTTTCTTTCAGAACCGAAGGCGGAGCATAGCAACTGGGAGGGACTAGTAGGCAGGGGAAAAAAAGTATAACTTGAAAAAGTGCCAGCCTTTTATATCTCCTTACCTTAGTTGTCCAATACCAATCCGCTGTGATCATTGACCCTTTCCCGACCTAACTCTATCTAAGTAAGAGAAAACCTTTCATATCTCCTTACCTGTGGGCTTAGCATGGTCTTTTTCGAGTGTCTTGCTTCTTTTCTAGGGCATATTCCATAAAAGGTGAAAGTAGTTCTCTTGCTGCTTGCTGATTTATTGCATTTTATTCGATACAGGGAAAGTTCAAGTCTCATTGAGTGGACCTCTATAGAATTGCTTGTTGTTCGGAATTAGTTAGCTAGAAAGCCCAAGCATGGAACTCATTCGATATCAGGTGAGCCCCCCTGTATGAGTCCGCGAAGGACTTCCTGCATGGTGCGCTCCAAAAGGGCATAGCCCAACTTTTGGATAAGCATAACTTTAGCCTACCCGAAAAAATGACACATTCGGAACTAGTCTCTAAACTAATTGATACCAAAGTTGTGGATCAATTTATTCCGGAACCTGCGGATCTAATCAAAATATATGATCTTTTAGAAGATCTTATTCTTCGTGATGTGTCAAGTACTTGCTTTCATACCATCCATCTTACAATTCTTGTCTTAGTAATCGCAAGCTGCTGTCGGTATTTGATTTGGTTATGCTATTTTGGGCTTTGCTCTAACCGAAGCCGTCACCCGTCGCTCTTTGCGTGAAGACCAGATGCACTCTTAGCTGTCTTTCAAGATGCCAAATCTTTCTCAACTTTCATTGGTTTGGCGGGGCTCTTCATCTATCAATCGAAGGTGAGAGTTGGCTTCATTGCTTGGTTTTTGAAGACGGGAGAGATCTCAGATCAGGTTCAACCTAAAGTGAGTCATCATAGGGTTCCGCTCCTTGCTTTGAGGAACGGACAGACCAGACAGTCGTGACTGTCTTTCTTTCTCGCCTCTTTATCTTTCTTGCCTGAGCCCGTCCTTCAAAGACAGATCGTCCGTGAACGTATATAAGAACAGGTTGGGAAAGATCAAGAAGAACACTTTTCCCCCGAATCAAGGATAGATAGCATCTCTGGTTCATCAATGCTTTCTCTTCTTCCGTGCCCTGACACCTGCCTTCAAAGGCTCGTCAGTGACCTGTGTATTAGAGTTTGAAAGTTGGAAGTATGATCCTTCTCTCTAGAGAGTTCCATTTCTCGGTATGACTTGCTCGATACCTGGTGTAGCTCTGTAGTTGCATCAGTCTTTCCCTTATCTAGTGGATTAATAACCGTTCAATTGATCGGAGTATATCAGCATATGGGCGCTATTGAATGGATTTCACTCATAGAAAGAGATCGGTAGTTGGATGTGATGAAAAGGAATAACAAGAGGATGAATCCCACAAGGTGTCCCATTCCTTTCGTTCTTTCTCCTGATTCCAGTGGAAAGATAGAATTGGCTTAAATGAAAATAGAGTGGACAAGTCCAATTGTAGATCATGCTTTGACTTCAACCCGATTCCTCGACTCCTTGAAAGCACGAGCAAGTTTCCCGATCTCCCAATAAAGACTGACTATGGGTGGATGTGGTGAGAATGGTGATGATATCTCGGCGAGTCCTTTGAATTCTTGCGTATATATTTGATTTGGAAAGGCATTCTTAAGAGCAGATCGGTTTTGCAACTTAGCAGTATTGGCAATAGGCCTTCCATTAAGGGGTTGATTGCTTAAGACCCCCCCTTTTTAGTCGAGTATCTTTCAGAACCTCTCTTTCCTGCTCTTGCCTCTCTGTCTGCCCCCACCTAGGCTTTCTTACTTTCCTGAGCTTGCCATTCCCAGCCCCTAGAGGAATAAATACCCGTACACACCGCCCAATTCTTTTCTTGCCGAGGACCAGCGCTTATACGACAGGGTAAGATGCTTACTTTTCCTTTACTACCACCCTTGACTCTACCTCCGCCTTTGTTTGAAGGCTAGTTTCCGCCAAGGGCAATTCTTTAACTGCTACATCAATTCCTTACGATATCCCCGCTTCAAGGAACAGCGCCCCGACCCTACCTCTTCTGGTTGAAGTTCCGAACCTCTCCTTTACCCATCCTCTTTGATTCAGATTGTGGGGCATTCAATGCACTTGATGTAGACCAGAAAGAAGAGGCTTTCCCGTGGGCTGGGGGAGTAGCCGCCTCTTCACTCTCCTTCAGCCGATTCAGATACCGAATCGTATCTCTTGGAGAGAGGTGCGGAAGCTCTCCCTTTGACTCAGGGGGGGCGTTCCACCACTTCGACTGATGCGGACGCGGTTCCCTCGTCGTGAAAGAAAGAAGTAATGAAAGGGAAGCCCCGCCCCAGGTCAAAACGCGTTTGTTGTTGCCTCTATTTATAGAGCAGAGATCTAGCAACGCATTCTAGGCGCAGATCATTGGTATTGGATATATCGTTAGTTTGTGCCGAGTCTGTTGCTGGCTTTGGGACAATCCACTAAGTATCGGGTTTCGAAACCAAGAGTTGATTGGATCTACAGATCTAGGGCTATCAGGACTGGATGGGAAAGCTTTAGAAGTAAGCCTTCCGGTTTGACAAGTTGTCTTGTCTAAGACAATGGTGTGTCTTTGTTGGTGTAGCTCTGTAAAGAGAAAGATAGAGAAGATATAGAACCCAGCCAATCTTGACTGTGAAGTCAAATAAATAACCATTACTTGAGATGTCCCAAGGCGGTAACTGATTCACTGGAAGGAAGAAGCAAGTGACTGGGCGGAATACCATTAGCCTGTTTTCTTCGAAACCTTGCTTGGAAATGAGTGACTGCCCACAATGAGAGGGAAAGGAAAGCAGCTAGCGCGAAACGAAGAGCAATAAAGCGAAGGTTCTGAAAGGAAGGTCAGATTGGTTCGAATCCAATTCGTGAAAAGAAGCAAAGAAGCTAACTCACAGACGAGGAAGGGAGAACGAATAGACTGTATGATTTCGACCCTTATCTCATTTATTAGCGAGAAGAGGTCAATGCCACTCGAAGATAGGAGCCTACGAAAGAGTTGAGGGGAGGGATCCCATTCGATTTAATTCCGAAGTCGCTTCATCTAAACTAAGGGCAACAGAGTTTAAAGGCTAAGCAGAGCTGAGTTGGCAGCCTCTGTCTGTCCGCTCTGTTCCTGTCGAACCTACTTCTTTTTCTGATGTGTGGTGCGGTAGAAAGAGAGTTGGTGTCCTTCTTATAAGTAAGATGAAAGCAGAATCCAAAATACACCTTAAAGAGAAGGAAGTGAAGACCTTCTTTAGGCAAACTTTAGGCAAAGGAGATTCAATAACATAGTTATTTACTTTCTTCCAATTTCCATTGTCATTGTGCCAATTCTTTTCTAACTAAACGCCGAGTTCATAGCTTGAAAGATGCCCTTTCAGGCCAGATCCTAAAAGTGTTCAAGGTAAATTGCCAAGATCAGTACTAGCTATTTACATTACAGTTCAAAAAAAAGACCTGTGGCATCCCGCTTTCCTATTGAAAGCAAGAAAGAGAAGCGAGAAAGGAGTTGAGCAAGAGCTAGAATAAGTTGGAGAATACCTAAACCCTTCTTTATAGAATGCGCAAATTCTGTTATTAGCTTATGATAAATTCATTGATAGAGGTTTAAAAAAGCCCGGAGATGCCGTATGCTAAGAGCTTAAGGCACTCGATGAAGCCTATACATCCCTTTTGATGAGGGAATTTCGCTCCAAACCAAAGACGACTTGCTTTGCTGCATTTCTTGGAGGCAGATTAAAAAAATAAAAAAAAAAATATCGACGAGAAGCAAGGAAAACAGTCCATTCGGGCTAGGAAGGTAAGGAATAGTCCCTTCGGGCCTTGACCAGTGGATATCGGACTCTTCTCTCCACGCGCAAGCAAAGTACTCCCCTTTTCCTTTGCCTCTTAGAGCTAAAAAAGAGGCTCAAATCGCTATCAAAGGAAGGCTTAGCTATGATTCCACGTCGGACAGAGAAACCTGCAAAATATCACACTCTGTAAGCTTCTTCGTATTGTTCCACCTGAAAACAAGGGCTTGATTTGAGCCTTTAGTCATCTCTACTTTCTCGTTCGATCGCTTTAATATTTGGGAAGTGTGCCCATGGGTACGGGTGAGAGAATTCTCTCTTTTCATCGAGATTGGTCTTCAGTCTTCCGAAAAAAGGTCGAAAAATTTCGTATAGAAAGTCGATTCGACCGCTTGCCCCCCGGGATGCGACTAGAAAGCGGGGAGCATTCTCTATCAAATAATAATAATAATGTAAGAAGTTCATGGTCCGTTTATGTCAAGCCGGATTCTCTATGGTATGGACTTCTTTGATTGGATGGAGACATCTATATAGAAAGTTTGCCGCGAGGGTGCTTGCTCGCTACAGCTCTATCATGCCGTAAACGCCCTCCGTCTAGGCACCAAACTCAACGAAATAGTTGACATCAATGGCTAGTCTTGCCCTCTTCCTAGTGCACTGATCCGAATATAGGGGTTTCCCAAGCGCACTGGCTATAGCACTTAGGCTATCAGATCCCCAAAATTCCCAAGGTCATTCTGGTAAGGTGATCCACACTGGAATCTTGAAGTTCGCCTCAATTTTCAGCTCCATCTTTTCAGTCCATTCCTTGAGGAGAAGGGGTCTTCGATCAAATGAGATTGGACCACCATGAAGAACTTTAGATTTCCTTTCCTCAGAGTTAAATTAAAAAGGAAGAGAAAGAAGTTATCCTTTACCATTTGAACTGATGTTAATCCCAGATCCTTCCATCTATTCATTGCAAAGAAAACAATCTTCCTGAAATTCGGTGCAATCCCATAGACAGAACCCAGTAACGCATTCTTCCATCGATCTGCTTCTTTGGCAACAGATTCAACTTTCAGTTTGGCCACTCGAACCCCATCCAACACTGCTGGAGGAAGAAAATCCAGAAGGCAATCTTCTGAACCAGATCTATTTCCTCGAAAGAGATCAGCCCAGGATTTCTTAACCTTAGGTATCTCTTCTGTAGTCTTCTCTTGATCCTTCTCTTCAGTCATTTCTTCCTCAGGAATCATCATCTTCAGCTCTTTGTTTTCCGAGGATTCCTCCATTTCCCCATCCTTCGAGCTCGATGGGTCTGCATCACCTTTTGAGATTATTGAATCCTCAATTGGAGGTTGAGAATTCTGATTAGTCTTCGCAGCAACGGAGATCGGATTTCCTACAGATTGCGCTTGGATTACTGTAGGAATTTGCTTCAGTTTGCTAGGATTTCCACGCTGCTTCTTCCTAGCCATGGAAGACGGCGTAGTTTAGCATAGATAGAGGTCTAAACGTGCACCGAGAGAGAGCAAGTGGAAAAATCCTTTAAGCGTATGATATTACTTACCATGTTGGGAAGAAGAGATGAGTAAAAAAAAGGAATCACCAAAGAGCACGAAGACCGGGAAGTTTCCATAGCTTGGGCATTAGGTCAGGTTAGCAGACGAAAGGTGCGAATAAACTAGTGACCAGACTTAGGTATGGGCGTTGAGAAAGAGTCGTAGCTGAACAAGAAGTCAGAACCTCTGGTTCGAGCTAGTGGCCCTCAAATAAAAAAGGAAACGAAGCTAGCTGACTTGCTGTCTAAGCCCATATCCACGTCAAGCTCCCTTCCTCCAAGCAAGACTGGAATCAGGAAGAGCGGATCTTGTCACTTCTGAATTGCACCTTTCCCAAACGTCTGCAAACCTCTCCTCATATGGAGGAGGCATTAACCTTTAGAACAAGACCAATAAAGGCTGATAGGCTTTGGGGAGATCGATGAAGCAGAGAACCCATTCCGACAGTTGATGCTGCTTTAGCTGATACTCAGCCTGCTATCTAGCTTTGAAAATCCAATCGAATAGGAAGTAGTATCTAAAGCGGAGGAGAGTGGAATTATCAATTGCATGCAATAAAAAATCACTACTCGTCCATGCCTCCAACAATACCTCATCAAATTCAGGGTGGGTGAGCCAAGCCGCTTGATAACGGAATGGGCGATTTTCCTTCGGCTACGGCACAGTCATAGCCGAATGGAACAATATGGGGTGACGGTCAGCAAACACACAGATCGAAGGATACGATCTGTACCTAATGTCTTCTTAATAAGGGATCAAATTGGAGGGATGAATAAAAGCAAGAAGTGAGAAGGGCCGGATCGTATCCTTCGAACTATACCTAATTGTGTTCTAATTAATGGTAGTCTCGTTCGTATCCTTCGCTCAAAAAGGGCCCTATTTAGATCGTACCGAACCCTTAATGGTGGAATCCCCACCAACCTCAAGACCGTCCTCCTGATACCCCTCTTCTTAACTATAAAACGATGCCCAGGAAGTAGAAAGAATATATAAGTAAGTTGCATTCAAAACCTTCTACTCCCATACGAGCGTACATTACTCTAATTTCAATCTGGTAAGAGAACCCTTACGAATACTCCCATTTACTTAAGGAATTGACTCAGTATGATAAAGAAAGTAAAGTAAAGGAGTCAAGGAATACTATAAGAGTTGATGCGGTATCTTATATTACCGATTGAAGACGGCGTCAGCCACATCGCCCGACTCCGTCGCTGTCGGATCCCTTACCACTTCCTACAATGGGTTCATTTGTTTCCGGATTGAAATGCAATTTACGCGGGAAAGAATAATGAGTCTTCTTTTTCCCTTGTTAGAAAAGCTAAATGATCATTCTCTTTTAGGCAAAAATCTCGGGTTGAAACTAAAGTCTACCCAAAGCTATAGAAAGTTCTAGATATCCATTTAAGATAGCCCGCCTAATTGAACCTCCCCTCAAGTTATGATTATGAAAGGGAGACACCCGGCAACAACAAAAAGATACTGAAACGAAAGTGTCTGGATGGCGTGATAGCTGACTATTTCCATTCTGGGACCATTTCACTATTTTGTTTTTGATCTACTCGTCGTCTATCCCAGCCGTTATAATTGAACGAATTGTTATTGATCTTCCCGACAAGTCTATTGGTTCCAATGGACATGGAAGGAGACCAAAGAGAGTGAAACGGCGGACAGGCCTTACCAATTGTATTAGGAGACGTCATTCAATTCAGGGTCCTCCCTGGTCTCAGTCCGATGAGATGAGACACCAATGGGCGGCATCAATGACCATCACTGGATCAGTTGAAAGATCCGATTCCAAGGTGAAAGTAAACTAAGTGACAAGCCTGCAAACCTATGAATAGTGACAATATCCGATTAGGGGACAGGTGCCCATAGCTCCATTCCTATTAGTAAAGTCCAAAAATAGCCTTTGGTTCCAAATCCCAACTAATCATTCTCTTCTTCCATACTACCAGGGAGATGAGTAAGCACCCGATTCAGTGCCGAAGATCAAAGTCGGCTATTCTTCCAACTCACACCTGATTGCGCGGCCTAAGCCTCTACTATCACGTCATTTTGCTCAAAATTAACATTAGGAATAGGAAGTAGACTCCAACTCTGTGGCAATCAAACCATCCTAACACGCCAAGGAAGGACTTTGAGCTCCCTTAGTTGCTTGTTCTATGAATCTTATGTTTCAGGGGGGCAGCCTTCGTATACGTATACTTTCATATAATACCTTTTCTCTCTCCTTTCTTTTGAGGAGTTCCAAGCAGCCTCAGACTATAGAATCTCTGGATACTCTACCGCTCTTTCGTTCGTCAGCCGGTCTTAGCTAGGGCGCTCAATCCTCTATCTCAAGGCCACTATTCTATTCGAGGGTTAAACTCCTAGGAATCTGATCGCGTCGTTATCACAATTTAGCCCCGACCGCAACAACAATTTACTCATAAGTGAATGGAAAGAGTTCATTCAAAACTACGAAAGATCTGACCCTAACTTCCAATTCGAGCGCGTCATTATCACTCGCTCCTTTAGGGCAAAAATGACTGATTTATCACACTTATGAAATCCAGTATGAAAGATCACAACACTATAATTTCGCTCTCGCTCGTCCCTATTCCTTTCAGCACTTAGCTATCGCTCGTCCCTATGCTTTTGGCTCATAACCTGTTGAAAGAGATAGTATGTTTGAGTACGGAAAAGCTATAGTTAGCTCAGCTGCAGGGGGAGGAACAATTCCTTGTTTGGCTGACGGAGTTAATTCTTTTCCTGACTTTAGTACCGAGTAGCTCTACTGCAAATGCTAAGTGAAGGTACGAGTGGAACGACGCCCGTATTCTCTTTGAAGATTGTGTTTGAGCATATTCCGTGCTAGTGAGACTCTAGGAACGAGCAGTTGCGACGTGGAGTAGTGAATGCGCCTCAGCCCGTCGACGTCGCTATCGCTCTATCCAGTCGGAAAGCCTCGCTACCTCGCTCGCGTCGGAAATCGGATAGGGTCGGCCCTTAACTACAACTTAATTTATAGTACAGTAAGGTCGAGCGCTCCGCCCAGGCGGTCGTCCCCTTCTCTTCTAACCTTGAATCCTCCCACGCCTAAAGAGCAGAGCTAGGTGCCGATAGAGATCTAGATGCGAGATGATCCCGAAGCCCATCACCAATCACATTCGTAATCCCACTGAACACTTTTCGGGTGGGCATCCAGCTTCTGAGGCAGGTCACCCGTCCACCCAACTTACCAAAAGGAAGTGGCAGATCGAATCGCTAAACCCTTCCCCTCGAATCCTCGACTCTCTCTATTCAATCACCGGATAAGCAGATAGATGCGCCGCTCGCTCTAACTGGAGGTCTCGTATAGTTGGCTTCTTTTCGGAGTTATCTTTGCTAATCTCACTTTCGAAAGAGAGTCTCGACGTTGGAACTCCTCAATCACTGTCAGTATAGACTCTGGGATAGGGCCCGCGGGGCTCTCTCAGAGTGTGGCTACGGGCTCGCCTCGTCTCAGTAGGGCGGTCAGACTGAACACTAACCTGAATAAAGAGCACTTTAGCCGCGGAGGCGAGCTCAGAAGAGCGAGGCATAGCGCGAGCTCTGAACTTGATAGAAGAGCGAGGTCGATCCTAACCGAGTTCAATCATCAACCTTTGGGAAAGACCGCTCAACGTGCGTTCTAAGTATAATTCTCGTTTCATTGCTTAGTCTAATCTCCAGCCCTTAACGGAAAGAAGTTTCCGCGGCTTCTCCTTATAGACTCCTGTCAAGCTCATCTCACTTACCTCCGGAACGACTTCCTTCCTTAGCTAGTCATCAGCCGCAAACTCACCCTTTCGTCGTCCTTCTTTCATTTAAGGAGATAACATTGTCTGACTCACGTCGCTGTCGCTCGTACCTTCTTTCCTCTGCTCTGCTTCCTTGTGCTTCTACTTTTCCCATAAACTACTGAACCCGGATTCTTATCTATTAGTCTTTGTCTGCCTACTCCTACTCCAACTCGATTGATAAAGTCTTAGCTTTTTTCCATAGGCAGTTTGAAGAGCCCTTCATTCCAAACACATTATCAAGATCTCTGGCCTCCGGAAACTTCTTTCCAGGCTGTCTGTGCTTTATAGTGAATTTCGTTTCCTTCTTTCCAAAACCTTAAGGCATCCTAGTCTCATCTATCATCGAAGCATCAAAATGTTGTATATCAATTGTCGGCTCTACTTTCGTACAAAGGTATGTTTCTTTATGCTCTAGCAGGACTTCAGCCTCCGTACGAGTCCTTCCTTTCCACCATCACGAAGAGCAAGCAAATGCCCCCTCCCTTAAGCAATCCCACCGCCTGTGCAAGAATGTAAAGTCTCAATGGTCGACCAGGTGTGTGTAGTTTGATCTTAATCTACGATAATTCACAAACCTTTGAGATATACGAATCTGTGGTTTCGGAAGAAGCTCTGTTAGTCCTTTTCGAATTAGGAGCTGTTAGGATAGGTCTTATCCTTCAGTAGATAAGGTTCATACCACCCTGTCGCAAATGGGATAATTTCCAATGCCCTAATCACTTGCCATATGTCCTCCAGAAATTCTTTGATTACTTTAGGAGGAATCCGCCTCTTCTTACCAAGAAGGTCCGAAAGGCGAGCAGCTTCTGGAATACGAGAGATAGACCTTACACTGTAGTCGACTATAGGGATAAGGGGCCATTCGTAAGCCAAGGATGATGCCAAAAACTGACCGAGGTTCCGTCTCCAATTTGATAGCGAATTGCATCCATTACATCATATATTATTCGGATAATATACCAAGACCGAATCAGAGTCTTTAGGCTTGTCCACCTGCCACAGATAATTCCGGCGAAGAAATTTCCTCTTAACCCAAGACGACCAGGGAGGTCCGGGTATAAGATCGAGACTATTAAACTATCTTTGTAGCAGTAGGAGAATGGAATCTTTGAGGAAAGCTTTTAGTTATCTTTCGACTTCTCCTGACTTGCTCGAGCTCTCTGACGCCTTTGGAGCTCTCAAAGCATGACGCTATCCTTGCTTTCGTATTCTCCGCATCTTTAGGAGAGCAGCTCCCATTCCTATCTATTAAGGCAAGCCTTCACCTTGAACTTCCCACTGGGCCTATTCGGGACTGGAAAGTATGAACTGCTTCGGTACTTGCTTGCCATCCTTTAACCTTCTTACCTACTTCTTTGATCCCCCAAGCCTGAAAGGGCACAAAGACATGATTGACAGGCCAATCACCTTGGCCTCTGGTAATGCATTTCCCGCATCCGGATCTATCTCTATCACTGGCATCCTACTCTATCTCTATCCTATCACTGGCATCCTATCTCCCTTCCACTGTTACTGGCTAGTGGTGACTCTAGGCATCCTCGCTATCCCTCTCTATTCCTTCCTGATCTTCCTCTAAGGGGGTGTATTAATTTAATAAGAATTTATCCCTGGTGCCGTTATTTATATATAATTTTGGCACTACCTCTCCCTGGTGTGGTAAAGGTGTGCGTTTATTTATATAAAATATATCTTTAGGAAATTGTTGCCCTACATTGAGTTTCTATCTGCCATTTATCAACCTTTAACAACCTACATAAGGCATATGGCGGGGAGTATTGAATCCAAAGAATTCGTAAAAGGGGATTCGCTCAAAGCAAAGAAGCTAAGCTACGGATGAGCCTTAGCAGAAGAAGAAGAGCTAAAGCTAACACGGGCTGGAGACCCCTACTTCAATACCCCTATGTGCCCACCAGTACTAAACACAAAGAAAATATTTATTTTTTTTGAGATATCGATAAATTCATTCAAATATCAAGGATTTGATTCGGGCCTAACTCGCACTGCTTTCAAGAGCTTTTTCTTCACTAACTGACTGGCCCAATATCGCTCTCCGAAACTGGATTGATTTTGTAATAAGTCTAACCTGCCCGCCGATCGTACTCGGCTCGTGTCGTGCTTGGTGCCATCCAACTTCTCTCTTAACCTCGTCCCATAGACGGAGATATGCTCCTGGCAATGGAAGTCTATATGCAACTGGAGAATCTTTTTATGAATATGGAAAGGGAATCTATATCCATGGTATGGTGAGCACTACTGACTAGTTCGACACCTGAAGCAAGACTCGGTCTTGTTCTAAGTCTAGGTCCATGGAGCTCATCGGCTTATGGACCAGTTTCTTTGGTTCGTTTTGTATATTCCTATATAGAATTGCTGTCAAATCTTCGATTGAAACCAACGTTGTGGACTCGGTTCAAAGAACTGGATCAAAGAACTCTACTTTCAAGCCATAGGTCTATCTGCTTACTTATCTAGGAAAAGGTCCTTCTATCCTTCTGCGGATTCATATCCTTAAGACTTTGAAATTCCCCTCGCCATCATCTTCTGTGCGAGGCTATCAAATCCTGATGTGCCATTAGTTCGAAAATAGGATAGCACTTATTCCGACTAAACCTTCTCGGCGGAGAGAGCTTCCAAGAGCTGAGAGGAGGAAGGATTTGCTGCTAATTCAATTACTATTAAATGTCAATTGCTTCTGTCTTCTTATTTCCTTGCACAAGCTCCTTTTCCACCCTCTCTAAGACGGTTCGATAGCAGCTTATGGATGAATTCCTATTCCTGCTTGAAGGAAAGTCACAAGTCAAGTGTCAGTACTCTTCGATTTCGTTCAAAGCCCTCCTACTGCTCCAGTTTACTTCGATGGAGCCTTAACCCACGGGATCTATTTCAACGGAGTTCACTTGCTAGCCTCGGGCACAAAAGACACTCTCTTACCTATGGCATAGCTTCCTAACTCTTAGACTTCATACTTTTCCCACTTTCGGAGTCATGTTCTGTAACAAATTGGTAACTGCAAGAACTCTAGCTTCATCGCCTAGGAGCGTACAAGAGGAAGACAACCGCTAAGACACAATCTGTATATCGTACAGTAACAAGAAAGAAAGCACTTCACTGACGCTATTGATTGAGAAGGGAGAAGAAGAGCCCCAAGCCGTTTGCGCGAAGGCTGAATGTCCGACAAAGGAAAGGAAAAAAAGCGAGAAGGGTATAGTACTCTGAAGGGAGAGTGGAGCGGAACCAGGCATAAGGAGCTTCAATCGCTATTGATAGTTCACCCGCTAGGGGAACTACCAATAGCTTTTCTGTGGTAGAATCTAAGACTTGAAGAGGTTTATTCTTAAGTATATTATAATTATTATTTGTTAGAGAACTAATAAATACCTAAAACCTATCCTTCTATTATGAATAAATCCTTTTTCGTATACTGAAGGCAGCCACTGGTCCCGAAGTTCAACCTTAGCACAAGAAAGGATCGGGCTATGTGACTAGAAGAGATTCCAAAATGAGACTTCTCTAAGGCCAATAAGAAAGGAAAGTGTTTTTAGGTAACAAATCGTACCAAAGAGGCTAACCCCGGCGTAGTAAGACCAAAAGCGGACAAGAACTAAAGGCCAGACTTTGGCTTGGCGGAGGGATCTTGTCATTGTTTCCCGGGTGATCTGATCAAGCATTCGAGAAGGATTCCAATTTATTATGCCAAAGATTCAAAACCAAAGAAACTGATGGACGAGATGGATCTCGCCGAAGAAAGTGACCCATCTGGCTCGGCCTTACCTTCCTCTTCTTTCAGTCGAGTTACTTCTTACCTTTCCTTCGCAGCAAGCGCAATCCTCGCAGCGCGCTATACGCTAGCGCTTCTTTGGTAAGGGGATTGTTCTGTCGTATTGTTCTTCCTTCTCGGCCCTGTGACAAAGCACGGGGCTTTCCTCTTTCTACTAATATTAAGTATTAAGATTTTTCAAAACTATTGACCGTAACCCACCGTCATATTCTCTGTCTTTGTCTTTAGATGCGGAATCCTCTGGCCCCGTCGCTTAATATTCTAGATAAATGGAATCCGTTAGTTCGGGGGAAACAGAATCTCTTGGTTAGGCGTCTGCGTCTCTATCTTCGAATCTTTCTTCAGACGTTGGAGTTGGAACTACAGCCTCCGCCCTCCAGCACAAATTCTTAAGCTTGATCGGTGTCATAGCCTGTTACCTTGCAAACACACACCCATCTCCCGTCGGGCGTGGTCGTCGCGTGAAGGTCTTTGTTTTTATGTGCTGCTATGCGCTTTATCGCTTGCCTATCTCTTTGCCTTTCGATTTCTATCTTTCTCTCACCTGCTTCGCTTCTCTAATCGCTAAGCCTTAGACAGTTTGAGCGGTGCCCTTCCTTTATGGGGTTGTCGCCTCAGCGCCTCCTTTCCCTTTAGTGGGCTCACCTTCCCGCCTTGCCTTCGGGGAGGTTTTCCTATCCTCGAGGAACTTTCGCTAGAATCAGGAGCAGACTCAGTCGCTTCATTCTTTCTTCGCCCCAAAGGTTTTCTTTCTATTCTATATAGACTTTATCGCAATGCTGTACTTCATGTCAATCAAATAGCTCCTAACTTCATCCGCTGGAAGAAGACTTGTCAATAAGATTCTTAAGCGGAACTTGCACTAAAAAAGATAATAGCTGAAAGACTCACATCTTAGCTTTCATGTCACGGAAAGGATAGAATAATAGCTTAATTAGCTTCCCATTCATCTTATGCGGCAGCAGCAATTAACATTAAGCGAAAAGCCTTTGATCTTTATTCCACACGCTTACCTTACTTTCGGACATCCAGTCAGTGATCCAGCCTGAGTGCAATCCCTTCTTGAACAACCGATTCCAGCTTATTCGAAAACAGCTTATTCTATAGATGATAAACAAAGACCCTATTGGACATTATCTGCCTATTCCTATTGATTCACCCTCCGAGGATAGTTTCACTTCCTTTAGCTGCTCCGGTATCGGGGAATTCGGACATATTCCATATTCTCTAGAGGAAGCGCTCCTTGCCTGAGGAATAGCCGTCTTTCGCACTCTTGGGATGAGATTTTGCTTTTTTCAATAGCTGCGGATTCTGATTCACTTCCTCACAGATCACAGAGAAGGAGATGGCATCAAATGGGACAAGGAACTGAACTGCAGACATAGTAAGTCAAAGAATAGGCCTTCACTGCATTCACTCCTCTGTCGGCGTTGCCCCATTATGCGATGCGCCGAGGAAAGGATCGGGCTTTGTCTTTATGTTTAAGTCTTTCAGTTTCTTTAACTTTATAACCTTTTTTTAGAGTATTACTCCTCTACCTGTGTTACTGTATGGTAAGGGGAGCTAGGGAGCTTGTCAAGTATGGGAGCTGCTCCTCTCTTTCCTGATATGAAATTTAGTTCCCTTAAGGTCGATCTGCTTCGCACCCTAAAAAAAAAGCAGTCAAATAGTGATTAGTGATTTTGGACATTTATCAAGTGAAACGACCGATCCTGAGGGCATCAGGTCTAGTTAGTGAACCGGCCTCGGAGGGGGAGGGGCCCAATCCAGGTATGTTAGCGAGTCCGGTACGGGAGTTCCTCTGGCGTGTTCGTTCATAGAATAGCGCAGGTAAGGGGAGCTCATCCCAATAGTAAGAGTTCGAGATTGAGGAAGCGGAACGTGAACTTGCCGCTTTTGAGATCGTGCACTCGCGCTTTCAGCTCTGTTTCATACGCTAATGTGTTCTTGTTCCGTTAGTGGGACCGGACTGAATCCCTTAATAATTAGTATCAAAGTAGGCAATCCACCTAAAAGCCGGACCCCAACTGAAGTTAGGCCTTTCGGCGCTAAAGCTTCGTATTCGAAATCCTATTTTATTAAGTAAGGTCCAGGGATCTCCAAGTTCTGTAGCTTCCGAAGGGTCCAGTGACCCACCAACAAGAAAGAGTGAAAGTAATGAATTAAGGGTTTAGTATAGAATATAGGCATCTAGAAAGAGGCTTATTGCACCATATAAAAGAGGTAAAACGGGTTAGAGCTCGCAAGGATTACAGAAAAAAAAAAGCACCGACGCACGAACCACAATTGTGTATATATAGTTAGTTGTATTGTAGTAAAAAGGGGTGCTGGCTCGCACTACCGAGCAAGAAAGCAACGCTTTCGCGCTAGCGTACTGTTGCTTGCTTTAATACATATAACTAAAAGACAAGACTACCGCCGCACTGCCCCGTTTCTTGGCTGGTCCGTTGCTTGCTGGGTTCGAGTCCCGCTTGCCCTTAATTGAAAGTCGTTTGGCTTTCATACCTTTCTTACCAGCCAATGTTTTCATTTCCAATGCTACATCGAAGTAAGAAGAGTCTTTGCAATTTCTTTATTTAAGCATTCACTCTCTATCGTTGAGTCTTTCTTTTCACTCTCGATTTTCTTTCTAAGAAGTTGAAAAACCCGTATTTTTCGCCTAAACTCTGATTTCGCAAAGTAAATGGTCCAGAAGTTCGAGAAAAGTTGATCTCCTATAGCGGCGTTTTCACTGAAATAAGAAAAATTGTAAGCGAGACTGACTTCAAGGGACTGCCTTCTCCAGTGCTTTTAAGGCGGAGAGGCAAGCACAAGAACTTTGAGTTGGGTCAAGAATCGCACTCATTCAATAATCACGGCATCTGCATTAGCTAAGGATCGAGCTGGCCTCCTTCCTGGGACCGACCCTTTGAACACAGATTCGCACGCGTCCCAAAAAAGAAAAACAACTTCTCTCGCTCCTGTTCTTTTCTTCGCTCCTCAACTTACTTATATTATATTAATGGAAGTTCTATCCCTTCCCCCTAAATATAAGAAACTCGCATTGCTACTTTCCGTTACTTCTCATTAGCATGAATGCTTGGTGCTTCTGATCGACCTACCATGGGTAGCTTTCTTCCTAATCGAACCTACCATGGGTAGCTTTCTTCCTAATCGAACCTACCATGGATTGCTTCTTTGTTTCACTCCGAGTCTCTAGCACTTTCATACCAAGACTTCTTATTTATTTATCTATGATCTTCCCCGCCTCCTCTATCCCGAGATCACTCTCCTGACCCTACTGCCCTTCCTTTTCTGCATGGTTTCAGACTGGCTCTTCTGTCATTAGCCTTGAGAGACTATCCTTTGCCCTATCTTGCCTAGCGAGAGACCGACCTCTCCGAACGATAGATGGATTGAAATAGCTATAGAAGGATAAGGATTGAAATAGCCAGAGACTAGTCTTCCTTTAATGCTAATAGAGTAGCCGCCTAGCCTCTCTATCCTTCTCTGCGTTTCTTTCTTAGGAGTTCTTTAGGCGCGACTGAAAGGGAAGACGTCAGGCTTGATACTGCGCGCTCTTTAGGCGCGGACGTTGGTCGCTTTAGTTCCATACCCACCTTTGGGGCTCCCAATTATCCCCTCTTTAGGTTCGCTCCATTTCATGGAGCTCTCACGACGCTGTCTAAACGTACTATACCCACCACCCCAGAGGTGAATCGTCGGCTTTCCTCTTGCGTCGCTATCGCTTGCTCCGAGCCTTTGCGTCACCTTTCTTCGTACCTTGGACTATTCTCTGAGATAGGAAGACTGCCTTTCCTGAGGAGAGAAGAGAGGCTGCGCTAGTTGGAACGAAGTGAATCCGGGCACCTATAACCGATGAATTCTTGTGGGGAGTACTTATATAGAGGTCAAGACCAGTGGCATTTAATTTCAGTATCCAAGGAAGTCTACTCAGACTCAGAGGCTCAGAAGCCCAAATAAATTACTTTTCTTTTGATGAAAGAACTGGTCTGGTGAAGGGCAAAAGTTCTACGCGAGACCGGGGGACCGGGGTAAGCAAGTAAGTGAAGCGCACCGTACACAAAGGAGAGACGGCTAGAGGGCTTGGAACGGAAAAGAGATAGTAGCTTAGCTGCTGATTCAATAGAAAAGAGCATCCATCATGGGAGATTAATTGATTGCTCTGCCCTGTCCTCTCGCGCTGGGAGATGGCTAAGTTCTTTCTCTCTGATCTGCCTTAGGTTCCGCTACCTAATCTTCTTATAGGGCTCCTTCTCCTTTTGCTTGAATTTGAATGGTGGACTAGTTATCACATGGAAATGGAAGATTCGCCTAGCTATCAAGGGTGGGTGGAAGATAGCCAAGGTCTCACACAGAGAATGCTCAGTTTCATTATATTATTATTCCACGTGAAAAAAAAACCTTCTTTTCTTTGTCATCTCTATCTCTTTTCCTTATCCTGCAAGACCACATTTATAGTCAATGTCTTTTTCAATTAGGATATAGGTGCAATAGGACGGAATTCAGAGCTGCTGAAAGGGATAAATGCATTTACCCTTACATTAAATGGGCGCTGACAATAAAGAAAAGAGTAAGCTATTGCTTTGCTACTTTTTCTTTGGTGCGAAACTTCCGAAAAATCTTTCTTCCGGAGTCCTTGATTTAAATACAATAATTGTATGAAAGAGCTTCATTATTCCACCTGCCTGAGCCGGGAAAATGTCCCTAGCGGATTCGGCATTCGATTATCAAAGTTTCTGCCGTCCCGGACCCTTTGAGTTCATGTTCCATTCACGAACCTCACTTTTGAATTGAATACTGATCTAAAGCGGAGTCAAGCAAAGGGACCTCTCCCGTACCGAGAACAAGAGGATAAGGAACTAGCGGACTCAGAACCCCATCCTCTCTGCTCCGTGGGAAATTGGCTCATATGAACTCCAACTATTCTCCCGCAACAGGCACTTGCTTAAGAAAGAATACCAACGACAGAGGATTTTCCTTATTCAAAAATCAAAAGCACTAGCCAGAAGTCAAGTCTCGGGGGAACCTCACTCCTAAGCTACCCTTAGGGATCCTGAACGTAGAAGAAAGGAGCCTTGCTAAACTATGTAAGGAGTCCCCCATCCTTGCCTGGCAGCTGACTCGGCACCAGATACTTCCACTGATTCAGAAAGAGATTCTTACTCGCAACCCTTTCTGTAGATCTAGCTTCCCACCCTTAACCATGCTGCCCCCGCTTGAACCATTACTTCAAGAGTCCCAGGCCTGCTACCTTTGAGTGTGAAGTCTACCCCTCCCTCACCACCTACCTATTCAAGAGCTCCGATCGGTACAGACTTTTCGAGCTATTAAGCCGGAAAGGTTAATCTTGCTAGCTTCTGAAATTAAAGGAATGAAATCACCTCTGGGCTGATGCAATACTCAACTCAACACTCTTTAAAGGGAAGATCATCCAACTCAGGACTACTAATAAGAAAGAGGCAGTGAGCCGCAACTCAAGTTCAACTGAAGCCACCGACGAATAAAAATCGCCTAAGACTCAAGAGTCGGTAGGCTGTCTCCTTCACTCTGAATCTCACCTCACCTTTTTTGAGCGGTCTAGAGACTACTACTAATGTCTGCAATGACCATCCATTAGCATATTCCGACTGCGGTGCACATATGGCGCTTGACCTTGTAGGAAGAGGGGCGTCTCAGTTCTGCCTATAACTCTAGAGATGCATGGCTTATAGTCTCACACTTTGTACTAGATCCAGGTGCTCTATTCCGATTCTCCAGAAAGAAGAGCCGCTGATGCGGACTCGGACTATGAGGTCAAAGGAGACGCCTCCTTTTATTATTTCTGGCTTCGCACCTGCACCTCCTGCTTCATCGAAGGGCAGAAAGCCAGTTCCATGTGCTGGTCCGGTTGCACCGGCTAGTGCTTCTCGACCCTTGATCTTCTCCTATTCGGTTTTCAGCGGTACACTCTCTCTATAACTAGGCCCTCCAAAAGAAAAGGATTGTATGAAAAGCCCATTTTGAGTGTAGAAAGGCTTGATTCTCTTGATAGATCCGCAAGAAGGGTAGATTCCAGGGAGCGCGAACAGACCTCAGGGAACCTACCCCCTTTCAGTCAGAAAGAACCCTTTCTTTGACTCAACTGTGCCTCACCTAACCTTTATTAGGCACACGGACTACCGTTAGGAGCGTTCAAAAATGAAAAAGAGTAGATGGTCGTTCAATAAGTCAGTAATACCGGGTGCTCTCTTTGCCCTCTTAGCCCTCTCTTTCATTCCCCGGTTCGGTCTTGAATCCTCCACTCCAAGGTTAGAGTTCAATAACTCAGTATCCGAACAGGAGTCTACTAGGAGTTGAGGGGTACTCTTATCAAGGTGGGAACTCCTTACTGGCCTGCGGGGAGAGGGATGAAGAGAAAGGTCGAGGTACGAGCGACAGCGACGTGTTGTTCGCATTCTCCATACATAAGATAATCAAGCTTATGCCTACTTATTGCTATTGTCAAGATTGGATCTACTAAAATATCAAGTCCACTTCGTGGATCTTTGGCGCGGACGTTGGTCGCTTTACTACGCTGTCGCTTGTTCCTACCGTCCTAAATACGTCATTGCATTCGTTCCTTGAACCTCCTACTGGTTTCGGGTCTGTCCTTCCCGGATTCTTTTAGTTGCCTATCGGAAGCGATAAATCCAATCCTCCCTGGCTAGGCTGAGGAAGAAGGGAGCCCTGCGAGATCGAGATTGTCACTTTGTTCCGCGGGTTTAAAATAGAGTCAGAAGCCATAAAGAAGAAATCCTAGCAGATAGGACTTGGAGAAAGAACCAGATCTGCTGCTGGCACAAGCATGCCAGTTCTTCGGAGCTGAAATAAGTTACTTTGAAGAGGCTAGATGATAAGTTGCTTTCTTCATGGCGCTATCTCCAAGGTCCGCAGTGACTTTCTTTCTTCTGCTCCAACTACGAACTACGAACGTGCAATAATTTAATTCGGCGGACAACCTATTCCCTCTTAATTAAGACGTACGGAACTGAGGCACTAGCTGACGGCACTACCAGAAAGGAAGCATGCGGAAAAGCAAAAGATAGCAAGCTCAGAAGGAAGGAAAAGAAAAAACTCACAATGATCAGAAGTCAACGTATAGTTCAGGGGGAAGAAGCCTCAGAGGAAGGAAGAAAAGCGAAAGTCAGAGAGGTAGAATGGCTTTGATCAAGTCCGATCTCGAAGCTTGGCTTGAAGTCAGGGCAGATTCTGACTCAAATGCGGTGGAATCCTAGCGCCTAGAAATAGTGAAAATCTGCCTAGTGGAAGATAAGATCGCAGGTTGCCTATCAAATGGAAGTTCGAGCCGATAATGCCTTCATCGAACGTAAAAGTGGGGTTTGAGTTGAGTCAATCCGATCTATGTCTTTCTTATAAAAGAAAGATATGCTACTCTACTCGCGAATGAGGGCTTGCTAATTTCTTTCTTTCTATCCAAAGTTGGCAAGTCGGATCGTTGGCAAAGAAACTCGGATCCAAGAAGAGAAGGAAGAAAAGTGCAGATTCGATGTCTAACCTTCCCTAGCTATTCAATTCCCTAGCTATTCTAGTCCTAGCTCTTTTATTTGAGTTTAGGGAAAAAAAAGGTTCGCTCAGCACTCTCCCGAACTTCATTATAGTAGTGCTACCCTACCGGGCATGCGCTTGAGTTGAAGAGGATAAGACCTTGTCTCAGATGTGAAGGTGTCTTTACGCTCGTCTTTTGTCTGTGTTGGAGTTATGTTCGGTTACGCTCTTGTCCTGGTGTGTTTTTTCCGGTTACGCTAGCTCTTTTCCGTTGTAGCTCGTGACGGGTATATTAGGGTCGGGGACCCCCGCCCAGCCCGTCACCGAGCGGCTGGGCTCTTTAAGTGCTAGCTCTTCCCTAGCTATTAAATTCCTCGGCTGTAAAGCAATTCGCTTGTGTTTTGCTCGATCCTGCACAAAATGCATATATCAGAGGGTTCGGTCCCTTTCATTCTCTACATGAATCTATCCGACTCAGACGGGTGGCGTCTTAGAGAGTGGAGAATCCCATAGTAGAATCAATTAATAGGCAAGTAGGATTGACCAATGTTTAGGATTGACCAACCCAGTAATTAAAAAGTTGACCAGAGGAAAGAAAATGCAATTCGAGTTGACCACAGAAAATGCCACCCTTTAGAGGAAAAGAAAGTAGGGAAAGACCTAACCCAACTAAGAATCAAATTGGTCTTCATAGCTTTTGGAGTGGAGGTCCCCACTTTCCATACTCACCTATCATCACTACACCATTCCAATGAAAGCTGGACTTAACCAATCAAACCCCAAGTATCTACAGTCCATTTACAGTAGCAGTCAGACAAGGAAAAGAAAGGGGAGAGAGGCAGACAGGGGGCAGTCTCTGACCTCACCTCAGTAGCTAGGCTAGCGCCGGGAAAGAGATCTGACTTGGACCACGCTCTCATTCCATATTTGCCCTAACCTTCCCAGCAAGCACCATTACTTTTATTCTTTTTTTTGTGTTTTGTGTTGAGATGGGCATTTTGCTCATGAGGGGCATTTTTTGTCAAGAGAGCCGTCCTGCCCTAGATGGAGAAAGTGTGTTCGTATTGTATTGTGAGATGCTTTGCTTTCATGGCTTCTCAATTGAAGCGGCAAAGAAAGAGAGGAAGGTATTGTCCATTATTAATAGAGATTAAATGGTCGGATGGGCTCCCCTGTCATCCCTACGCTGCAAGTTTAATGTAGTTCCCGAACCAGTGGCATATGATAGGGATAGAGGGCCCAATCTCGAGTGGGAAGCCCGCCCTGCATCAAGAGAAGTGAGTGCTGACCTGACCTCTAGTAAGCAAGATCTGATCTCAAGGACAGGACCTGACTTGGAATGATAGACTCCCTTTGTCCTATACTTGCTTGAGATGGGTAGGCTCACTGCACCTTACTCTGCTTTGGGATAGATCTGTAGGCTCTGACTCACTCTTCGGAGTGCACGGCACAAGAAAGAATCATAGCCGGACTAATCTAATATCTTTCTTCTCTAATAAAAGAGATTCAGAATTGACCGAGGTCTTCCTAAGGCTAAGGAGCTAGGATTATCGTTCAAGTCGAGGTTCGGAATTGCTATGCTCTACCAATGGACTCCTAAATATGAAAAGATTGTGTGAGGCATTCTCGGCTGTCTAAAGCTAAGTTGGATCCGCAATGCCTCTCGATCAGTGGAGACTATATGATAAGAATGTGTGTGAATTGTTTTAGCAGCGCATCATTTTCTTCCTAAGTCTAAGTATGATGAGCCCTTCAAAAGAGCATTACTTGCCTTATACTGATTCTGTACCAACGGAAGCAGTCTTCAACAGCATGCTTATAATAGTCCGTAGCGGCTCCCTCTTTTCTTTCTCTTGAATCCATGGGTTCGGCATTGATTGGTGGCTTTAGAAGCTATGATGGGGCAGGAAGAGGGCGACAGGTGAGAGACTTTAGAATCTATCTGCTCGCCCGAAAGGGTCAGAGAACTGATCCGATAATATGAGTATTCGACAGCGGGGCATCTACTCGTTCCGGGTGCAACGATTTCCGCATCTGCGTTCAGTCTCTTTGCCAACTTAGGTTCAGGAAAGGGTCCCATCTTCCAAGAGCTGGGGAGATCAGAAAGAACAGAGAAAGACCCTACCCTTCTTCGGGTAAGGGCGTCCGGCGTCGGATATCCTTCAAAGTAGTCCCTGCTCTCTCGGGCCAATGAACTTACACCATTCACTAAAGCCTTCATATCCTTAGTTAGAAAGAGGGAAAAGAAGATGACTTAGATCTAGTACAAAGTGTGAGACTCAGGACTCAGGCCAGGAGGGAATGATTTATTGACTTCCATTCACTACTGCTGCTCTTGTTGGAATAGCTCTCTCGCCAAGTTGAGAACTCGCACAGCCCTATCAATGAATCAAAAGAGTAGTAGGAATAAATAGAGAAAGACGAGTTCCCACCTCCGGAACTCAACTCTCTAAGGCAGAGAGCGTCAAGGCGGGTCGGTCCACACGAACTACTTCCGACCTTTCCTTGCCAATGAAGGTCCCTTTCTTCGCCGCACCCAATCTTTAAATCTTTCCTCCTACTTTCTTTGGCCAAGTCCCCTATCCACTTCCGGTAGTCGCATGGCCCAATGGTTGGTAGTACGAACATGTAAGCGCTCTGCAACCTTTGACTTGCTCGTCACGGGTCTAAATAAAGCACGTTAGGGAGGTAGCGGGCCAGCTTGCTCAAGTGCGTTAGGGAGTGCCCCCGGGAGAGAGCAGAGAAAGAAGGAGAGAAAAGGAAAGTAAGAACGTATGCGTACTATTGGTTGGTCTAATAAGGGCATCTCTCAAATATCTCTCACGATTCACTCGTTTTACTCGCTCCAGATTCACTAGCGCTCCCATTTTCACCTCTCTCTCTGATGACACGTATGCGTACTATAAGGGGGAGATTCTGTCTCTGCTATCGCTTGCTCCTAATATCGGATTTCTTTCTCGGATCACATGAATTTGTCGGTTGGGACCAACATGCATTTCTCTATCTTTCAAAGAGTGGCGAGAGTCTCAGAGATCTAAGTGAGATGTTTTATATATAGTCTTCATTACCATCTGTCTCCATCTCAATTGTATCTCTTTTCAGTTCCATTCTTTTCCGGCCTATCTCTATCTCTTAGAAGTTGTCAACTATGATCTTCGTAGAGCAGTTCTTCAAGGAAAGCCGATTCACTCGTTCAAAAAATTGATCGTTCATCGCTCCGTTAGTTCTTCTCACTTCACTCGCTCCAACTTCGTATTGGAATGACTATACCCTGTACCCACACCCCGCCCTGGTCGGGCGACACTATCTGAGCCCACCTATACCCACCTACGGCCCTGGTCGGGTCTTACCTCGCTCCATTAAAGAAATCGTTCCAATCGCTCTACTCCCGAATGCAAGGCCACGCTCCTATTCGTACGCTACTTTATTAGGTAAAAGAATTATCCCCCCTCTCATAGTCACCGGGTCCTAACGCGATCGTGAGCACCTTCATTCAACCGATCCCGGTCCCGGGTAAGCAATGAAGCTTAGGCATACTGGGCAGACAGTCCCGCTTATGCTACCTATAAGAGTCGGGTACCTCCAGACAGTCCCGCTTATGCTACCTATAAGATAAGAGTCGGGGACCTCGACTTATGTCTGCCCCCACTCACTCCACTGTCTGTACGGCCTATACTGTAATGCCTATAAAGAAGGGTGTCCTCCACTACAACTGCTGTCTTTCCTCTTGTCTGACCGCCTATTGGTCTGTACTCCCATATCCGACTGATGGATTCCCCCATCGACGACTGCATTCAGAAGGAACGACAGTGACGTCGGATGAGACATTAGCCAGATTAGGTCCGAATGCGAAGTCGAGCCATTATCAGACCAGACTGGGGGAGCGCCTATACTCGACTGCTTGTCCTGCTTAGCCATGCCTCGACTCTGTCTTCTTTCCTCCCAGATGAGGCTCCCGTTGGAACGAGCGAGAGCGACGATCTTTATAGTTGTTCTGAGTCTCGCCCTCGTTCGAGCCTTCCTCTCTTTCCAGCCTAGCCCACTTTTCCCAAGACGCCGGATAAGACTCGTGGCCAGCTACCATGAATGCCAGTCTTCCCTACTCGCTCCGCACCTTCTAAATCTTAGGCATGGACCGTCTGCGACACTCATCAGTCTAAAGCCCCATGGACTTTATTGATTTTCAACAAATGGAAGCGCGAATTTCAATCTTGAGTTCCTCCTTAGTTGGAGAGGGAATGCTCTTTGGGATGAGACTACCTTATATAGAAGGCATACATTGATTGGACTGAAGACTGAAATAACTGCTGGACCGTCTTTTGAGAGACCTTGAGAGAGGAAAGATAAAGAATTTGATGGTGATCGCGGTATCGTATTTGATCAATTATCATTCATTTATCTAATCAAGCCCCCAAGGAACAATTGAGTATAGCCCCTAATTCTTGCTATTGTGTGCATCGTTAGGTTAGTATAGCAGACTTGACAGGAGTAGTTGAATTTGTGTTCAGATCGAGTACCCACGGGACCCAAAGTGCGGGAGCGAGCGAGACGGTCAAACCACTTTGCTGTGTGCAAGGCCCGCCCATGCCGGACCATCCGTCGTGGCGAAATTCTCTTGGCATTAATTCCAGTACTCTGGCAAGGGCTGCACTAATGGTGGGGTCTAATGGAAGATTGCAAAAGAGTCTGAAGTGAGATGCTAGTCGAAGAGTCCGAACGAGAGGGACTCTACTCTATTATTAAGTAAGAAAGCTCAGTAGTCGTCTAACCCAACCGAACTCGATAACAGAAAGAGATTCGATCGGGAAGCAAACTCAATACTTTTTTGTTCCGGTCAACGGATTCCAAGCAAAAACAAATAAGAGATTGGGACGGTGGGACTAGTGATTGGAGTAGTCCTTGGTCATGGTGACCGCGAAGATGCTTCCCGCCTACCATATCCGACTGACCCACGTAGCAGGAGGGAGCTCATACTTGAACTTGAATGAATTGAACGAAGATCAGAGAGACTTACGAGAGTTATATTCATTCTATTCATAAAGGCACTCTTATAAGCACTCCTTTCAGTCCCTTCTATGAGGGAAGGGATTAAGGAACTAAGAAGTAGCACTTATGAGGGAGGGCTTAGGTAAGACCCGACCAGTAGGAGGGGCAAATTACGAAGTGAATCGCTCTGCTACTTTCCTTTCTTTATATCGCTCATCGTCCTCTTATCCCGCACTTGAACCAAGCCTACCTTGTGCCTAGCCCACCTAGCTTACTTCTTTCTACCACTATAGTCAATGTGCACTTGGCTTCTTGGACTAAAGACGGCTAGCCCAATAGCTTGAAGGAGGTAGAGTAGATGAAGACAAATTCCACTTGAGGGTCGTGAATCTTTCCATGAACTACTCATAGGGTCCTCCTTGTCATCTGTAGCAGGGGCGCACCGAGATACTGAAGAGTTTATATATTATATATAATATTATTATTATTAACCATCTTCCTAATTATTATTATTAACCATCTTCCTAATTATTATTATTAACCATCTTCCTAATTATTATTATTAACCATCTTCCTAAAACTTATGTTATTCCTCACCATACCTTATCATACCATATCTTTTCATCAAATCCGATATATAATTTCTTTCTTAATTACACAACTATAACTTATATACTATAACCTCAGCAAACCAAAGATCTTTTGCAAACCCATAAGATGAGGATTTATTAATTCAATTGCTTGTAAGCGGTCTCAAACAGTTCTCAGTGCTGTCCTAGGTGGCGCCTTTTTCTTTCCTAGAAATTCACTCAAAAGTATCCCTGGAGGGTTGAACAACGAGTAAGTAGGCTCCAAGGTTGTACTCACATGCGATAAGAAGCTAGTTCTCTTCCGGCAAAGGTCATGGTTGAATGAAGAGTCTTCGCTCGCTTCAAGGGAGACCGTTGGGCTCAAGCTAAGTGCCGATGCCGAACTCTCCTGGATTGGATGCTAGCACCGCACCCTGTTAGTTGAGTTTGGTTGCTTCCGCTTCCCTCGTATGATGAAGAACCTACAGTTTAGATCCTCGCCCCAAACCTAGTGATTGTGGATTCACTACCCAGACCTTTTGAATAAGCTACTGCTGCGGGTGCTACGGACTCAACGGACTTGGATATGGAGGCGATTACTTCCTTCCATCTTCTCGTCAGCAGGTACTTCCCCTCGAGCGGATCCAGCCGCTCAGCTGGAGATGGAAGAGAATATTGAGATGAGGTGCTCGGGTAGCCCTGGCGTCAGATCCTGGGTAGTCAGAGGGACTGGGGGAACAAGAGATGGCATCGGATGCCTCTTTTTCGTTCTAAAGAGGCTACAGGGCCTTCGATTAGGACTTCCATCCAAGTTAGCTTTATGCACGCACCGATCTACCTGATCCATTCTGCAGAGAAGCCAAGCCTTCTCTGTTAAAGGTTTCAAGAATCATTCTGGTACCTACTACTCCGGTACCTACTATTCTTTCTATTCTTTCTGAACCTGGGGCTTCGCTTGCTCGCCCACTTATCCATGCGTTCTTTGGTAGGCAGCATAGCATCTTTTGGGTTTCCACTTCCAAGAAAGACTTGAGTGAATTAACCATTCGCTTACTCTTCTCCTTCGGATCCTCGCTTTTTTGTTATTAGAAAAGAAAGATTTCTGACTTGGGTAGCCGGATCTTGATAATTAGAATGGGCAAAGCTCTCCCTTCCTTTGGTGATGAAGTTGGGCCGTCTTTATTATGTCAATTCTGGGTCAACCATATTCCCATCCTCGGCTTTCAGCCTCAGAGACTTTCCAACCTTTTCGGTAGGAAGGATCACTACAACTTTACTCAGGTCGGGCACTACCCAATGATAAAGTACCGGTTACAGTACAGGATACCACAACTAATTCACGACTCCTCCATCGAGCAATGCAACTCGAGATGGAACATGTATTATTTCATTCAAAATGGCTATTCTAAAAATATGATATGAACAGCATGAAAAATGCAACTTTGAAATAGCATAGGTGATGTGAAATTAATCTTCGAGCCATTAACCCGCATTCAGTGGGTAAAGTAGAATGGCATGGGATTTTGCCCAAAAAGTGCTTCACTGGAGAAAGGGATTGGGAATCGGTTCGGAATTCTCAAACGTATAATAGAATAGAATTTAAAGAAATAGAATAAGTGAATGAAATCCGCCTTACTTGATGAGCTTTTGTCACTCATGAGTCACGCCGAGAATAAAGGCTGGGCCCAGTCCGTATGGAAGGCAACCCCAGCTGGAACTCTGTGATTCAGGAGTGATGTAAGCGAATCTTTCAGGCGATGTCGATTACGATTTCGTTGGGGTTCAGTGTATCGTGGGTACAAGATCGAAAAGAATGCATTGGATTCATTCTATTCTCCCATGCCTTTCTTGGTTGGTTAAACCAACTAACTCAGTTTAATTTGTTTGAACAGAGATTCTCTTAGTGTTCCGTCTATCCGGGTACAAGGTCGAAAAGAAAGAAAAATTATTTAGAATAACAATATCAAGAATTGCTTACTTAGCGCATCCAAAAATCAGAGTCACGCTCTTGCTCTTTAGAAATAGGCTTTCTCGGTTCGAATGTGTTAAGCAAAGTGCAAAAAAAAAAAAAAACAACTTCTTAGCCCTTAGCTACTGCCTATAAGCTTACACCTGCTCTTACAAGAAAAAAGAAATTTTCAATGAATCAAAAACCTTTCTTTTCTTATGATTAGAGGGAAGGTCCGTCATGCAGCCGTTCTCTTATATACAATACCACCAGACGCACCTTGGTACTTCCATCTGCTAATGTATTGGATTCCTTCAAAGCCCGGCCTTCGAATTGATGACCAACCTGCTTCCTTACCTTTCGTAACCTAGCATTCATGATTCACCGAAGATGTAAACCTCACCTATTAGTATAGATGGTTTAGTTGGTGAAGCATAGAGATGGAGCCCGGCCACATCCTTTGAAATGGAATGCTTGTTTGGAACAGCCAGATATTGGGATGGGAGACGTGCCAAGAACAGGCATATAGTGTGGATGGCTCTAAGCTCAAGACTAGAGCTAGACACATAGAGTTAGTAGAGCTAGGCACATAGAGTTAGTTAAATAAAAGAGAGTAGTTTGGCTTCCCTTCACGAATGTTGGTTTGGAGTTAACCCAGTAGCAGGAGTTGAACACAGCAGATATGGGCTCAATACATTCCATTAAAATGCAATAGAAATTGAAAAATGACACCACTGGAGAGGAAGGGGCAGAGAATGCAAGGCCAGAGGCCCTGCCCAGTATGTAAGTTGTAAGTTGGGGATCGACCTTTTTGGCGCAAATTCCCTAAATCTAATATAAAGAAGTTGTGGAGGTATAGTTAATTCAATCATAGTTAATAGCACATTTGACTCGACTTTCTAATCATAGCCAAGAAAGTTGAGGGATCGTTTTATAGTAAGGGAGATTGTAAGATCTTTCGTAGTTTTGAATAAATGTATATAATAGGGAACTTACAACTTACATCTTACTTGACTTTTAGGGGGCAGGCATCAAAAAGCAAAAAGTCAAGAAGTGCTTCAGGGCTCATTTCCTTGTTTTCCTTTCTGTGCAAGTCAGCTGAACACCTGATGAGTGGGTAGGTGGTGCACCTCTCCTCCCTTGAGAAATGAATGAATGGGACCCCGAGCCGAACCCGAACGAGAAGAGCTTCAAAGCACTCGGGAGGAAACCAATGTTAGGGTCATGATCTTTCTAATGTAAGTAAATAAGTCAACTGGGAGAGCATTTTCTTTTCTAAGAGACTGGGAGTGCATTTTCTTTTCCATTCATTTGGAGTCAAAGAACTCCTTTAATTAGAATATTATAACAAGGCGCTATAGGAGAAGAGTAGCGGTAGAGACTAGCGGAGTTGCGAAGAAAACACTTCTTTAAGAAAGGCTAGCGAGTCACCTTAAATCTATATCTTTCAAGGGCGGGAAAGAACAATAGCGCTCAGAGGGAGAGAATTCTTTCTATGTAGATTGAACTAAGCTAGGGTTTTTGGGGGGTAAAGAATCACCCTTATTCGTACTCTATCGCTCATGGAACAATAATCAATCTGGGTAGCGAAGATCTGTCCGAATAGAGAAATGCAGTTAGCAGTGAAAAACCAAAAAACGAAACTTTCTTTCAAAAGAGTCAATGCCATAGCATTGACGACTGTTGCTGCATGAACTCTTGATAAATTAATAAATTCGAAGAAAAAGATCAACAGCAAGAGTAGAGGAGCCGAAGAAAGAAGAAAAAGATCAACAAAGCGATCATTCTCA
Organism: Kaempferia rotunda; assembly: GCA_037177415.1. Taxonomy (NCBI): domain Eukaryota; kingdom Viridiplantae; phylum Streptophyta; class Magnoliopsida; order Zingiberales; family Zingiberaceae; genus Kaempferia; species Kaempferia rotunda. The sequence goes on along the minus strand of JBAMIB010000074.1, from coordinate 364,382 downwards.
ACAGGCGTAAACAAATTAACTGATGGTGGCGGAGCCGGGCCTACTCAATAGTACGGGAAGTGACAACATAAGAATTAAAATTCAAACTAAATGAACCCGGCAAAAAAAACACACAAGAAGCAAAGTCATAAATGAAGGAGTATAAATGGTATTTCCTTGCTCTAAGTTGGATTAGAATCAAATCCTTTTAATTAAATAGTAGGACTTGAGGCAGATTCAACTACTCCGTAAGGGGCCGCAACTTTCGCTACTATGACGATATACAGGGTACTTTGGAGGCTGGGCATGATGCCTTTCCATCGGATGGCAGAATTCCATCCAGGTTGTCATTTTATTGTAAATGTGATTTTGCAGATGCGGAACTTTTCATTCAAGTCTTCCTATTCCTAGCCTAGCAGAGAGGAAGCTACCCCCATTCGTTCCCTGGGTGATGGATAAAATGTTCGGATGTTCACAAGTGTTCGCCGTAAATAAAGCTCCCCCTTAGATTCCGGGATAGGAAAACTAGCAGGAAGGGTATTACGCTTCAAGATAAGTGGAACTCAAGCTTCCTTACTGACTTCTTTTATTACCCAATTCTACATAAGATGATGTAAAAGACTCAACGCTTCCTCCCCTTTCTGAAAGACTGTCCTACCCGAGGGTTAGTAGCTAGCGAACCCCCCAAACTAATTAGCATTCCTGCCTACCGCTACACGTGGGCGCAGGAAGCTATTTCAATCGGTTTCAAACCTAGCAAAGAGCGCAGAAGTGAGACGGATTCAATTACCTTGGATCCTCACCCTACATGCGTAAGAGGGCTCGCCCGTATGTAGTGAGCTGGTTCTGAGCCAAGCCCTTATTGCGAATCTGCCTCCGGGAAATAGTTATTATAGAGCATCCTCCTGTGACTCAAAGACTCAAATCCTTTGGTATTGACTGATAATAGGGTTAACGAGAGAATTCCTATTTCTTACCGCGGAGTGGGTACTCTAATCATTCAATTCTAAACCCTTTTGTTGTGGATTGAAATTTCACTATAAAAGTGTCTTTCTCGGCCTAGTGGCTTTGTGGGATTTGTGAACTCTTTCTCTTTTTTTTCTTACCTAGCTGGTGTAATTTGAAAACCCCTTTGCTCATAGGAATTATAGAAAGCTTTTTAGGATTGTTCCTAGGATGTAGAATCCTCTTCTTTTTGTTTTATCCTAGGTTTGCTTTTCCCTCCTTGAATCTCTCAAGAATAAGCTGGAGAGGAGAGATGGCATATAAGAAGTGGAACTCACTCGAATGGAGAGAGTGTAGGCTCACTCACAGGTCAGGGGCTAGTACAGCATGAAAGAGGGGTTTCTTCGGAGATATTGGCTAGA
>JBAMIB010000074.1:281511-362936 GCA_037177415.1 Kaempferia rotunda | reverse complement strand
AGCTGAGCCGACAGGCGAAGGGGCGAAGAGCTGAGCCGACAGGCGAAGGGGCGAAGAGCTGAGCCGACAGGCGAAGGGGCGAAGAGCTGAGCCGACAGGCGAAGGGGTGGCTGCGCGGGACCCCGAAGTGAGTCGTGGAGATAAAGGAGGGTTGTTTGAGCGAGTGGTTGGCTAGTCGCCAGCCACGATGCGAGGATGGAACATACTTAGTGTAATGCCAAAGAAAGGAATACCCCAATACAATAGAACCATCAACCCCTCCTCTCTCTGATTCAAAACTACTCAAGATCCTCTGAAGCCCTTGCAGCCATTCACTCCACAGGTGCTACTTCAACTTCTCAACAGGAGAAGCTCAAACTTCAGTCACAACTTCGAACTCAAGAGAAGCCTCAACTTCAGTCACAACTTCTGAAACCCTTCCCAGTCAATTTCATTCCCTTCCCCATGCCATTCACTCGTTCCCCATTCGATTACCTCCTCTTTCGTTCCCTTCCAAGTCAATTCTCCAACCCACTTTCAGTACCTTCTCTTCAATTCTATCTACCATTTCTCTTCAATTCTATCTACCAGTCAAATCTATTCTATCTACCATAGAAATTCCATATTTCCTATAAATATAAAGGAAAATGGCAATTCTAGTTTTGCGTGACGGAACCCCAAATCCATGAACTCCACAGCTCCAGCTCCAACTTCAGAAACACTTTTTGAAGCAACAGCTCCAGCCACAAAGAAACCCTCTTCTTTGAAGCAACAGCTCCTACTTCCACTTCAGAAACCCTCTTCTTGGAAGCAACAGCTCCAGACCCTACTTCAACCCACTTCCCTATTCATTCACTGGTCTGCTGCCCCAGCTCCAGACCCAACTTAACTCTCCATTCCAAATCTATGATTCAAAACTACGACCTGTGCTGCCTGCCCTTGATGAAGCCATTGAATCTGTTGTTTGAGCTCTACCTTTCCTGTCGTTCAGTACCCTTGCATCTCCATCATTCCCTTCGGTTTCCTTTGGATCGATACCCTGTCTATTCCTGTCGTCTTCTGCTGCTGTCCTTTCAATCGATTCTCCTTTCGCTGCACCTGAGCTACATTCCCTCTTCTGTTCTGTACCTGAGCCCTCTACCTGTCGTTCTCTTTCTGAGCCCTCTACCTTTCATCTCGCTGTTGCTGCAGTCGTCTGTCGCTTTAAGTTTCCTGTCCTTTGTTCTATTCCATTCTACTCCTATGCTTTCATTGACTTCTATTCCTGTCCTTTGAATGAAATGGCATTTCATTTACTCTAAGAAGTAATTTCTACTTATTTGTACTACTGACAAATTTGAATACAGATTTCTTTTAAGATGAAACTGAATGAACTGAAGCTAAAGAAGCTCCATCAACTGCCTCAAAAGAAGCTCTATCAACTGAATCTTTCTTTTTAGACTCAACTGATGCATCTGCCAATCGCCTATCGGCTCACCAATCTAGTGGGTACCCTTGGCTTAGCCAGTTCCTCTCCTTATCTGCTCAATCCCCTGTCCTATCCTTTGTCACCCAAGCGCCTCTCTCTTCCCTGTTCTGCTGTCAAACTACTCTTCTCTTTCCTTACCCTTCTCTGTTCTGTTCAATTGCTCTGAAATCACTCAGCTGTCCTCTCTACTCTACCCCTCTTCGAAGTCTGAAAGGCTCATCTGTTCTCTCGTCTATAGTCCATGCTCTGCTCCCCTCTACTCTTTTCTTGTCCTCTCCCCTCTGTTGAATTCCATACCCCTCTGCTCAGCTGTCCTTGCCTCTCAACTCAATGCCTAAGATAAAGTCAAGTTCCTTTCCTTATCTCAATTGAAATGTCATTTCATTTTCTTTACTGTAATAAGTAATTTCTACTCTATCTTTTGAATACATATTTCTTTTCTGATGAATGAACTGAATCTGATGATGCATCTTCCCTTGGCTTTGGCTTATCCTTTTCATTTTCATTAGCCTTAGCTTTTTACTTTGAATTTGCCTTAGCCCGAAGTCTTCAAGGAACTTCAAATACTCCATCTGCTCTGCTCTTCTCAACTCATAGAATTCAATACCCCCTTGTCGTTCCTCTGCTGGCATTTGATCGATACCAAAGATCTGTCGTTCACTCCCCAGCTCCAGGTTAAACCCACTCCTTTTGTTCCATTCACTCTTTTATTCAAAACTACGAAAGATCCTCAGGTCTTCTCCCTGTCCCTCCTCAGTTCTGTAGTTGAGTTCTGTTGTCGAAATTCCATTTGAATAAGGGAGGGGTTGCCTAGTTGCCCGAAGCGAAGTCTGAAAGGAATTTAAAATTACTCAAATCGAATCAATATACTGAACTCTTTTCCCTGTTCTGCACTCTCTTGCAGTCAATTCAAGGCTCTTTCAACTCTCTTGAACTAAAATCGAATGAAAGAGAATCAATATACTGAACTCTTTTCCTTATCTGCTCAATTCCCAAACCATTAACTCATCTACTGAACTGAATTCCCAATCCAAATCCGATCTTTCTATATTTAATTCTTTGAATCTCAAATCGAATGAATTCAATACCCCATTTCTCTGCTCTGCTCTCGTCTGCTCTCTACTCTCTTGAAGTCAATGAATTCAATACCCTATCTGTTCAATTGAAGCAATCCAGTCACAGTCCAGTCCATCTACTCTTCGAAGTCGGCTCATCTGTTCTCTTCAATCCCCTATCCACTGCTATCCTTGTCTTCTCACTTGAATTGGCTCCTCTTCTCTTTCTGACCCCCATCTGTTCTGCCTACTCTTTTGAATGAAATGTCATTTCATTTTCTTTACTGTAATAAGTAATTTCTACTTATTTGTACTACTGACAAAGTCTTTTGAATCAATCTTTCTTTTAAGATGAAACTGAATGAACTGAATCAACTGCTGCATCTGCCCTTTCCGAAGGTGCCCCTTCCTCATCTTCCCTTGGCTTTTCATTTTCATTTGAATTGGAATTAGCCTTTGAATTTGCCTTAGCCCTTGGCTTTGGCTTTTCCTTAGCTGACTCAACTGAATCTTTCTTTTCCGAATCAACTTCTCACTCAGCTCCAACTTCTGAAACCCTCTTGGAAGCCACAGGTTCAACTACCTGAACTCATGAACTCAACTGAGCTATCGATCTGATTTTCCCAGGTGAAACTTAAACTTCAACTCCAGTCGATGCCCTAGGCTCAACCGTTCCAACTGAGCTATCGATCCTATTCTTTCTTTTAAGATGAAACTGAATCAAATGAAACAAATGAAACAAAAGCCTCAGAGACCCCTGCATTTGCCTTTGCCGAAGTCGAAACCCCAACCGGAAGCCCTCTCCCTTTCTTTGAATCGTAATTGAGCTCAACCCCTTTGCTTTTTCAGCAGCATTCATTCTGCTGTGCTTTCATTCTGCTCTCGTAACTCAAATCAATTGAGCTCTCGTAACTCAATTCAAGCAATCGTCGAATCCCGACTCCCTTCTTACTGTAATCTCCGAACCCCTCTGCTCGTTGCTTCCTTACGTCAGAGGTCACTATCGTTCGTTCCTGAAAGAACTTAAATCAATAGAATGGAAATGAAACTTCAACCTAATCTCAATCTACACCTAAGACCAGTTCAAACTCCTCTACAGGAAATTGAGTTACGAGAATGGGATTGGCGTATTTGACTTTAGGGTTTGGGATTGACATGGGGAACTCCTTACGAAAATAGGCTCGATAGCTCAGTTGGATCGAGACCTTCGAAGTCAGTACTCGATTCCCTTTCCTTTGAAGCTGCATTAATTCTGCTTTCATTCCTCTCTACTGACTGCACCAACTATCTATGGTGCAGATGTATATTTATATATGATCTTTCTTTCGATTCAATTTAACTCCAACTCCTAACTCAGTAGAAGTAGAAGCTACAGGTGAAGGATTAACTTCTTCGATTCATTAGTTCCGTTCCCTTGACCTTTGCTCTGCATCCCTTTGCTTTGAAGCTTCATTCCTCCCCAGCTCCAGACTTATCAAAAGGCTAAGCCCTAGCTGCAGGCGCTACTTCCCTCCGAACTTTAAACTCTTTCTTCTCACACCTTTCGTTGCTCAGGTGCCCTTTCCTCTGGTTCCCTTTGATAGGGTATGGTATCTCTGGTTGCATCTTTCTAGCTTTTCTTTTACCTGGCATATGTTGTTCCTGAAGGAAAGAAAGATAAAGATGAAGGAGGGGCGGCCAGGTGGTTGCCCCGAATGTCCTCTATTTGACGGAAGGTCTAAGATGGAACACTTCTACTGAAATAGAAATGTAAGGAAATTTCAATCCATACTTATATACTTCCATGGAAGGTCAGATCAACCTAATCCCTATACGACCTAGTTTTCCCCTCTACAGGAAACCCTCTCTTTGAAAGAAATTGAAATGCCTACCTTTGCAGTCAAACCCCTCTCTTTTCAAGAGCTACTTTCCTTGGATCTTTCGATCGAGACCTTCGCCTCCCCTTCTTCTTCGATTCGTTCCTCTCTCGATTTGGTTGGATCTGCCATTCACTCGAGACCTTCGAAGTCAGTACTCGAAGTCAGGTCACTACCCTTTGGTTCTCCTGGCATCGGTGCATTTGGTTCTGTTGTTGGGTTTGGATAGGAGGCATCTGTCCGGACGGAAAAAAAAAGATCTATTTTACGAATGAGGGGTTGCCCAGTAGGCTACCACGAAGCGAGGTCAGGAACATTCCCTCTACATCAAGAGAAGCGAGGTCAGGAACATTCCCTCTACATCAAGAGAAGCGAGGTACTGAAAGTCAGTGTCTGAATCTACTGAGCTATTTTCTTAGTTTGGTATCTACTGAACTAAATTTAAGCAGTCCCTTTCCTTTGAAGTGGAATTCAGCACTCTCTTCTACTCGATACCTTTTGAACTCAATTTCAACTATACCCGCTTCTGCCAAGTCTACTACCCTATCTTCAAAGTAAACTCCAGGTTTAACCCTCTTCGCATACCTCCTAGGAGCAGGAACTTACCTTTCTTTTCTTCCATTGACTCCGTACTCGATTTCGTTGCATCTGTCATTTGGTTCTGTACTATAGTCAATTCCCCCAAGCCTCACCTCAAGGGTGCCTTTCTTCAATATGGCGAACCCCTCTTGGTATGCCAACGACAGTTGTAACCAAATAATGCAATCGACCCTAAACTCCAATCTCAATGGATTCGAAGGGCTAACATCGACAACTGCTCTCTACCTGTCTTTGGTATATCCAAACCACTCTATCTTTCTTTTAAGATGAAACTGATGCCTGTGAATCAACTCAATTAACTGATCCAAAAGGCTAAGCCCTAGCTCCTTGCTCTACTGGAAACCCTTTCTTCTCACTTCTTTCGTTGCTCTGGTTCCCTTTTCTTTGATATGGTATTTTGAGGTTGCATTTGGTTCGATACCTGCAGTTGCTGTCTCCTTTCAAAAGCTACTTCCCTTCCCTTTCGATTGCCTCCTCTGAAGTTTAGTTGTTGGATCGATACCATGCAGGTCTTTAAGTTTGGGTTTGGATTTCTAGTAATTTCTTTGACCTCTGAAGCCTGACCTCTCATCTGTTGTTCCTGAAGGAAAGAAATAGATGAAGTAGGGGTAACCTCCCGGCCACCTTTAATGAGACTTATGCATCATCCAACCAAGGAAATTACCCATTTGCTTAATCACCAATAGGGAGTAGCACCTGGAGCTGTGGAGTTCATGGACAGGGAATGGAGAGAAGAGGACAGGAGAATAATGGAATGGAGTAGTGGTGCAGGGGCAGTCGAAGTACGGTATTTAAGTATAGAGCAAGAGATCAGTATCGAGCAGAGCAGAGGACAGGTTCGAGAGGATAGAAACGATAGGGGCGACTGTAAAGGAGAGGGAAGGACTGAAAGTCTTCTCCGGTAGCGGAGTCAAGGGTAAAGTGGTTCGGGAAAGGATGGGGCAAAACCATTAAAGCAGGATTTCACTAAGGCTATGAAAATAGTCAATTAAAGCTACATAAGAGGTGTCGACAACACAATTTACAAAAGTCAATCTCATATAGCGGCACTTTCAATGAAACGGGATTTCGCTAAGTAAATGATCCCTCAGTTCGAGAAAAGTTTATCTCCTATAGCGACAATTCATTAAAATGGAATTTCCCTTAGTAAAGGGGTGACTCATTGAAAAAAAGTTTATCTCCTATAGCGTCGTTTTCACTGAAATAATGAAAATGGAAAGATCTAATCAAACTCTTCCGTACTGCTTCAAACCCTTCTAGACTAAGCGTCAACTATACAAGAGTCTGACTCCTACTCCAGTTTTTCGTGAACTTTGAACTCAGATGCGGGAGGTTAGGGAATTTAGGGCGAGAAGAGAAGGAATCCTCAGACGAGAAGAGAAGGAATCCTCATCCGTAGTCGGCTTTCCTTATAAAGTTCAACATCCCTCCTTCAAGGCAAGGGAGTAGACTGGAGTCGCTAACCTGTGGAGACAGCTGACCATAAGACAATAAAAGAGTTGATCCAGTAAGAGTTTTTAAGGCGAGGGATAGCCGGATAGAAGAAACGAGAGAGAAGAGATATCTAGAGAGATAGAAGTGTACAATAGTACTCCTAAACCAGATGAATAAAATAAATGAGAAGGGCCCTACAGATAGAATGAAAGGAGGAGCTCTATAGTCCTTCGCTTGGTCGCACCAAGAGCACAGACCTATTTATATATTCTATCTAGTCGTCGGCGAAAGAGGACGACAGAGAACAGAGTAGAGTAAGGAAGGCTTTCGGGATAGGGAACTGTCTCCACGCTCTACCGGTCCCTGCGGCTTCTCGGCTTCAGGACCTGCCCCCATGCTGCTCAGCTCTGCATCTACCGTGAGGAAAACCCTAAATTCAAATACCTATCTTATCTACTTTCCTCATCCCCTTTGAATCGGAATTCAGCTCTCCACGACTCCCCTTCTACTGGAATACCCTATTTCTAAACTTATCTACTGCTCTCTCTCTACCTGTCTTTGGTATCCCCTACGCCTGTCATTCCTAACAACCCTCTACCTGTCTTTGGTTCCAACCCCTCTCCAACTGCCCCAGGCGCAAACCGTCCAACTCCAACTCCCCCTCCAACTGCCCCAGGCTCAACCCATCCAACTGAGCTATCGATCCCATTTTCGTATCTAAAATTTGTACACTAAAAAATAAATTCAGAAAATGCCACCCCTTTCAGGGTGCACCGAACGGCAACCCCAAGTCGAATGGCCCAACCCCGACCCCTTTTGCCTTTGCATTATACTTTGCCTTAGCCAAAGGCTTTGCATTTCTATATGATATTTCTCGATCGATTTCTGTAAACTCATCAAAAGGCGATGCCCCAGGTGAAACCCCTTCTCTTCCCTGTCGATTGACTCCTCAAAAGGAGAAGATGCCCCAGACTCCTCAAACCCTCTTGGAAGCAAGAGCTTCTACTTCATTCAAAACTACGAGGTCTGCTGCCCCTTGCCGAAGTCGAAACCCCAACCCCACTCACTCCTTTGGTTGCATCTTCCTATCCCTTCCCCATTCCAATCCCTTTCTGTCCTGTCGATCGATACCTTCTAAGTCCTGCACCCTCTGCTCTCGAACTCGCAATCCCTTCCTCTCTCGATACTGGATCTGTCCCTTCCTCTCTCGATACTGGATCTGTCCCTTCCTCTCACTCGATACTGGATCTGTCCCTTCCTCTCACTCGATATCAATTCTATTCTATCTAGAAGATTTCCTACCACTCAAATCAATGTTATCTAACATTGAAATTTATTCTTTCCTTAATGGGAAAAGTGGTACAATTGCAACAATTGTATTTGCGTTACTGATGCCATTTCAAAACCATACATCATTCCCAAACCCAACTCTTCCTCGATACCAAAGATCTGTCGTTCACTCCACAGGTGCTACTTCTCAAAAGGAGAAGCTCAAACCCTACTTCTCACTCAGCTCCATCATTCCCTGTCCCTGAACTCCTACTTCTACTTCTGAAACCATTCCCTTCCCAATCCCAATCCATTCTCGTTCCATTCAAAACTACGAAAGATCCATTCTCATTGCCCTGTCCAGCTGTCCTTTCGTTCTCTTGCATCTCGCTCTACCTTGAATCTGCTCTCCATCATTCCATGAACTCCTGTTGTTGAGGTCTGTCCTGTCCTCTCAACTCAATTCATTCCTTACCCTATCTGTTCTGCTCCCCCCAACTAGCATACTTTACCTATACTATCTATACCCTATGGTTTCTGTTTGTCTACCCTATCTGTTCAATCAATTGAAGCAATCCAGTCACTGAAAGCACTCTTTGAAGGGGCGAAAGAGCTGAACGAAGGGAAGGGTCAACTTACCCTAAGCGAAGGAAACCCTATCTGCTATTCTTTATCTCCTCCCCTCTGCTGTGTCTTCAAGCACCCAAATCTATAGAAGTCATTGAAAGGCTCTTATCTACTCTTGAAGTCAGCTAAACTCTAAAGGCGGAACCTGAGCTCTTCAATCAATTCAATCTCTCATTCGACCTCTCCTTTCTATATTTGAATTCTTTGGTCTCCATCAGCTGTCCTGTCCTTAGTTAATCCCATTCCCTTGCTCTCCTCTGCTATCGTTTCTCTGCCATTCCCTTGCTCTCGAAGCTGTCCTCTCCTTGGTTCCATTCCCAATCCGATCGATCCTATGCTCAGTTGCCTCTTTCTATATTGCATTCTTTGCTCTCCTGATCTCCACCTGTCATCCCTGTTCTGCTCAGCTGTCCTTTCAATTGCATTGGTTTCCTTTGTTCCTTTCTATTGTATTTTTTTTTTTAATTTCATTTCATTTACTGATTCATACTTTGAAGTTGAATCCAGATGAAACTTATTCAAATGAAACTGAATGAACTGGCTTTGCATCTTTCCCAACTCCAACAGGTTTCTTTTCCGAATCAACTGCTGCAAAAGAAACTCATTCAACTGCTGCATCTGCCAATCGCCTATCGGCTCACCTATCCAGTGGGTACCCTTGGCTTTGGTTCTGTACCCTTGGATTTGTTGTTTTCCTCTGCTGTCCTTGGAATTTCATGTTAGCGGTTTTGATGCTTAACACATTCCATTCTCGTTGCCCTGTCCAGTTCAAAACCATTAATTCCACTTCTACCCCACTCCAGTTCCTTTGCAGCTCTCTTCCCCTCACCCCAGTTGCCTACTTTCTATGCCTCCCTACTCCAGTTCAATTCCCCACTTCCCTGTCCCAACTCAACTTCCCCAACACCACTATTCAAAACTACGAGGTCTGCTGCCCATTCCATACATCAGTCCCTTTCCATCTATTCTTATCTGCCTATTCCAAATACCCTTGCTCTCACTCTTCGAAGTCCCAAACCCTACTTCTCACTCGATACCCTTCTTATCTGTTGTTTGAGCTCTACAGCTCCTTTGGATCGATACCCTTGAATCTGCTCTCCACAATTCCCAAACCCTGAACTCCTACTTCAACTACTGCAACCATTCCCTTGCTCTCTCGATTCACTGGTCTGCTGCCCATACATCAGTCCCAAACTATTCTTATCTACCACCCAAACCATCTACTTCAAGTACCAGTCAATTCTCCCATTTGGGACTTCGACTTGAGGTACCATTTGTGTTCAAATCGATGTTACATACCACTCAAATTCAAGATTTCCCATAAAGGAAAATAGCAATTAAGTAGTTGCGTGACGGATATTCAAAACTACGAAGGTCTGCTGCAACATACCCATACTTCTCAAAAAGGAGAAGCTCAAACTGAAGTAACAAGAGAAGCCTCAACTGAAACTGAAATTTCAGTCTCAACTTCCACTGCAACTGAAGTAACAACTTCGAACTCAACCCCATACTTATCACTCAGCTCCTACCGAAACCCCATTCCCAGTCCATGAACTCCTCTGCTGACTTCATTCTGCTCTCTCCGACTCCCCTGTCCATTCCCTCTTCTGCAGTTGCTTGCATTCACTCGATACCCTTGAATCTCTTCCTTTCTACCTTGGATCTGTTGCTTTCAGTACCCTTGCATTTGCTTTCCCTTCGGTTGCCTTTGGATCTGTTGCTTTCAACCAGGCACCTGTCGCTCTGTCCTTCCTGGGTTTCGAATGCCTTTCCTTCCTGTCGTCTTTCGCTGTCCTCTGCACTCGATTTCCTTTGAATCTGTTGTTTGTTGAATTTTTTAATTAGTTGTCGCTATAGGCGCTTGACTTTAGTCGAACTTCTGGACCCTTTCCTTCGCCTTTCTGCTCAGCTCTTCTACCTTCGCCTATCAGCTCACCCATAGTAATAGCCTTAGGGAAATCCTGGTTTAATGGTTTTGCTGCTACGTGAGATAAACTCTCAACATCTCTTATTCTAGATCTATATATTATCTCAATTCAGTAGAGCTGAAATTCCATTTGTTTGAGCGAAGTCTTCAAGGAACTTCTCAACTCTACTCCCCTCTAGGAATCGGAATTCTTTCTCTCCTCCCCGATGCGAGGAATGAAATAGCTCGACTGGAAAGGAGAGGGGTGAAAGCACCCTAATCTGTCTACTCCCCTCGTAACTCAATACCCTAAGACCTGAACTCAACTGAGCTATCGTACCTATTTTATGTTTACCTGATGTAAATACAGGTTTTCCTATCTTTCTTTTGAATCAACTGAATCATCAGCTCCAAGTGCAACTGAAGTAACAACTTCAAACTCAGGAGAAGCCACATCGACAACAGAAAACCACTTCTTCGATTCATTCGTCTGCAGCCCCAGACCCTACTGCAACCCCTTTGTTGGATTTACTCCTCAGCAGCCCCTTCCAAAAGCCCTTGCCCTTGCCTTAGCCCACTCCTTTCGTTCCTCTCACTCTTCGAAGTCCTTGCATCTGTTGGGTTTCGAAGTCCTTTGGTTGCATCTTCCTATCCGTTCCCCAGGCCCTGAATCTTTCTTTTCCGGAATAAACTCATTCATACTTTGAAGTTGAATCCAGACTTCTCTTTTACTACTTTAAAGTGGAATCTACTTTCTTTTCTGAATCACCTGTTTTGTTATTATATTAGGGGAAGACTTAACTGACTTATATATTATTAGATTTAGGCCCGATCGACAGAAGAATGAGTCCGAAGCTCTACCAACTGAGCTATCCCGACTATTTGCCATGCGGAATCAATATAAATTTGATTTGAACTTCAAATTCATTCTTTAGTTTGAACGGAATTGAATTCTCCATCTTTGCTCTAGCAACGAATGAACTTGCTGTCTTCTTTCTCTTTATCCTTTTGTGGCACTACTGAGACCTGGGATTGGACTGCGTGCTCTTCCCTTTGCTTTGCGTGGCGTGCTCTTCCCGATGCGAGGCATGCGTGAGGCTATGTTCTCGAACAAGGCTTCTCTGGAAAAAAATACATAATAATAAATAAATCCCTCCACGTCGCTAGTATAAGTAGGTATACGGATCGCAGCAAGAGTCTAACATGGAAGGAACGAGCAAAGCGACGTGGGACGAGTGATAAGTAGAAGTATTCGAAGGGGTAGACGTGGAGGAGAATTTATCAGTGCCCTCGTGCCCTCAAACTCAGGATAAACTGCTGCAGTGAATGCTATTAGAGTTGAGGCGTAATGCCATTCATCTCTATCTGCCGGTAGGCCCAACTGTGAATGAGAGACTCGGAAGCGCACCAGCACCAGCAACTATTTCTTTGACGTACGAGGTGGGTTCTGATGTTCTTAGTGCTGATGCTGATAAAGCTCCAATTAATCCCTCTTTTGACTCACATTCAATTCACTACTATATAATATGGTCATGATGCTGCTAAGAGATATTCGACTAAAGAAAGAGGCCCGAGGGACGAGCGACGTGGAGGTTCAAATAACCTGAACCCCTGATCTGGAATTCAAGCTCCAAAGTTCACTCAAGGTAGGGAGTTCTTTATATCAACTGATTATGTGAAGGGGAGGTGGGGAGAAAGAGGATTCATAAGCCTTTTATAGGTCTGAGCCTTAGTTTTCTCCAAATTAGCAATGAACTTTTCTTTATTGACTTTGACTGACGAATCATTAACAATGAACTTTTCCTTATTGACTTTGACTGACGAATCCAATTCAGTCTTAGTAGATCTTTCGTAGTGTTCTACGAATGCCATTAACGACTCTTGCTGTGATAACGACGTACACGACTGCAGCTAGAGTAAAGAGCTTGCCCAGGTCATGCGAACTTGAACCATTCCTAACTGGAACCAGGCAGGGGAAAAGGCAAGAAAAGCTAAGATCCCTTGTCCACTTAGCAGGCAAAGTTAGCATTCACCAGTCTTTCTAATAAGATAAGAAAGAGTGAAGAGCTGACAAGGCCGAAAGCGTTCTTGGGGAGTGTCCCTAGCTCACTCGGGGCTCAGGCCTTCCGGGGAGAAAGGAAAGAACACTTCCAGGTGTGCCCCAACTCAGTCTCAGTCCCTGAATAATACACTAGAGACTTTCATACTCCGAATAATACACTATGCTAGAGAGAAACTCTCTCGGCTCTCTCTCCTGCCTTGGCTTCCGTTATATTACATATCTATCCATCTTAGTCAAAGTCAAGAATTTGAGTTTCTTTTCTTTATATTATATTATAAAAGACGAAGTTGGAACAATAAGAAGTTGGAACCTCAGAGTCGTTATCACTCGTTCATTCCTGGCCATTCACTCTACCGTACCTAACCGTTCAAAAGCTGACCTAACTGCTCTTTCTTTAGCTGACCTAATAACTGCTCTTTCTTTCTCCTCTTCCCTGAGGTTGCGAGGGCGCAGCAAGAGTTAGGTAGAGTGAGTTAGACGGGGTGGAGTTCATTCCCGTCACTTCGTTCGGCCCTTACGTCTGCCCTTTCTCTTTTGATTGAAAGCAGATGCGGTTCTGCCATGAAAGAAGATTTTCAACAACCAATGCCATTAACAATTAAGGATCTACTGAAACTAAAATCATTATTTAACTGGAACTAAATCCGTTTCTTGATTGTTTTCTATCATCGGCCTGGAGATAGAATAGTAAGTAGATAGTAAGGGGAGCGAAAGAAAGTGAATTGATCTGTATCAGGAAGAACCACTTGAAGGAGAGAGAAGAGGCTCTAACTGAGCTCTTTCATGCTCTACGGCTACCGTAACGATAAGAATGAATTCCGACGTCCATAGCCGTATAGAACACTTTATCCGTTACCATCTTCCTTTTCCTTTTATTCTTAAGGTGGGGATTAGATCTTTCGTAGTGTGCAAATTACGAATATTCACGACTGTTCCCGTGGGAGATATGGTAGAGTGAATTCCGACGATCTTTCGTAGTGTTTTACTGTAGAACGACGTAGGGGCGGAGCGCTCGACCATAAGGAAGAGGGATAAAAAGTGCTCGACCCAAAGGGGAGAGGGGCGGAGCGCTCGAGCGAATGAATGAGCGAGAGGGACGTAGGGAGACCAAACCAATAGGGAGATAGATAGGCTCGACCAGAAGAGTGAATGGCATTGTGCCAATATTATTCACTCCTTCTCTCTACCCGTCAAATATTTGATCATTCGCACCTTCCATTTCATTTAGACTATCCGATGTTCATGGCACCATTCCCACGTCGCTTTGCTCGTCCCTTATGGTCGAGCCCTCCGTCCCTGACTTGAACCTAGAACTGAACTCAAACTCATAAGTTCCTCCCGTTCTCTCGTTCCTCGTACGCAGCAGTGAGCCGCGTCTAACTCACTCGCCCCTTCCACGTCGCTGCGCTCGTCCGTCGTTTCACTCGTCCCTACGTCGAATATCTTTTAGTATCTTTGAGGACTATTATAATATAATACATCTGAGAACTCAGTACTCAGTCAATAAATCAGAGAAGTAATCGAACGTCTCTCTTGAGGGAAGCCCTCGCCCTGCCCTGCCTATCAGGTGTTCAATGAGTTGAGGGGCAAAAAGGAGCCGGAGTTTGGTTTGATAAGAGATCCTGCCTTGGAGCCAGAGTTTGATCCAGCCTTTTATAAGACTCCCTCCTTTCCCTCCTTTTCTAAGCTAAGCCTTTTAGGTTCAAATCACCTGAACCCCAGCCAAGGAGGTTCTTTTCACCCCAGATCAATAGGTCTGAATTTCTAAATAGGTCTGTTGATCCGGATAAGCCAAGACAAAATACACGGAATCCGAGTATAAAGAGGTCAGAGCCAGAGTGTGATCGAGCCTTTGATAAGCCAAGGAGAGTACGTCAGATAGTGAGTCAGTACATAAGGTCTGAAGCCCAGGAGAAAGAGGATAAAGAGAGCTTGCTTCTCACTCTTGGAATTAACGACTGCTGCTGAGTAATGAGATATTCATATGATGTGATACTCAACATTTCCTAACATCTTGAAAAACACACTTGAAGAGTAGGCCGATAGCCCGACTGTTCCCGTCTCTACTGGAAAAGCAATGCAATGCAATGAAGATCATTGACGACATATGTTGCTGTTCGGAAAGGGTACTATATTGAGTTCTTAATTTAGAGTGTTTTGTACGGAACTCTCCTCTTATATAAGGAGGTCCCAGCCTTATGCCGGCCGATAACCGATAACCAGAGAGTTGGAAAGTAATTTGACCTTCGAGAGTTGGAAAGTCAAGTAATTTCAGCACGCAGAGGAAGCAAAAGGGTATTTTCAAGCCAAGCCCCTTCTGGAATAAATCGAAGCAATGTTCAATCCTCTTTTTTCAAGTTGAACAAATCCTTTTACCTTTAATAAAATAGAGAGCAAAGTTGGAGTGTGATTCTTGCGTTAGCAAAACAGCTAAATCACTTGACTTTATAAGATAAGAAGATAAGAAAAAACAAAAAGAGCTAAATCCGTTTCTAAGTTCTTCCCTCTGTCGAGCACTCTCGTCCCTCTCCTTATCATTATCAGTCGAGTAAGTCTAGCCGTCGAATACTTTATTTGATTTTCTCACTTATTACTCGCCCCTCTGCTATGAACTCATTCCTGTCTGTCTTCTCTCGTAGAGCTCACTCATTATCCGTAAGGAGCTCGGGAGAAGGAGAACTATATAGGCGGGCTTCTTCTTTAATAAAACTTTGCTGTGCGGAGTCTGATAGGCATGAACTCAACTCTGAAAGTAAAGTAGGGTGTGAACTATAACTTACTAAGGGAAGGGATTTATGGATCTAGTCTTCAGCAAAGCTTTTTTTTGAATCTCTCCGGCCGACAGCAAGAAGTGGTTCGTGCCCGAGAAGGGAGTGCTTTCTTTATCTATCAAAGACTCCGAATCTAGCTTATATGTTCGACGCGTACTTTCCTTGAAAAAGCTATGCTCCCGAGAAAGCCCTATTCCTTCTCACTCTTTGTTCAGTACCTCTTCTGATAAGGTTGAATCTTCTTGGTAGCTGAACTGACCCTTGCAGTCATTTGCCGAGAATAGCCTTCCCTAGCTTGAGTTCTAAAGAATAGAACTCATCCCATTAGTGCTTTCCGTTAGCAGCTTTCCCCACACCCCAAACTGCCTGGGGCTTTGTGCCCTGCTCTGCCTTTGCCTTAAGTGAGACCTAGTGTATTATTCTAGTTGAGAAGAACTAACGGCTGCTCTAATGTCAGTGGTCTCGCTATCAAGCCTAAGGGTTAAGGGTGCTTGATACGTGTTTTACTTCTGCTTCTAGAACCTACTGCTGAGAAAGAATCAAGCCTAGTTTTTGGCACGCGTACAGGCTTCCATTCCACTCTTCACTTTCCCCAAATCAAGCCCTGTCGAGCATATCGAACTCCTAGGAGAGGGCCTAGTTCAGTATTGTTTGATGCCCGGAGAGGTCAAAGTCAGAGTAGTTTCCGATTCTCATACGAATGAGAGAGGCACGGGAAGGGGAAATGCAGACAAGAAGGAAGGTGGGTCGGCGTCCGCTAGGTTCTCAGTTGGAAAGGGAGAAGTGGAGGATCCGCGTCACTGACGTTCGCTCCTCTCACTTTAATTGAATTCAGTAGGACGGGAGCGACTCGGTAAGGCATCTTCCCCTGTGTTTTTCATTGCAAGGCTCAAACCATGCTATCAAACATATGATGAATGAGTGCTAGTGAATGGACCGGCGGAAGAGGGTTGATCTAGATGCGAGATACACGGAATGGGATTCTTACTTAAAGGATCTGGATGGGGTGTGCGGAAGGGCTTTTCCTAAAGTCTAGATCATCTAACTCAATAAGGAGTAGGAGTATGAAGAAGTGGCTACGCTCCTTGAAGCTGCTTACTCTGTAGAGTGGAGCCTTCTCTGACTTTAACTTGAATTCTTTTGCGGGCCTTTGAGGAATTAGCTTTTTCTAGAGTAGAGTCATCCAATCTTCCGGAGAGTATTCCATGACAGTCTTCCACTCTTGGTTGCTCGAGCTTAGCCAAAAGGAAGATAAGATAGAATGGGACAAGATAGATAAGATAATCAAGCGTATGCCCTCTAGCTCTTGGACAGGAGAAGAGAGAGATGTTCGAGCAGAGCGTGATAAGGAGAGTACTTGCCGAGGGTCTACCTCGTCCCATGAGCAAGAGTACTGAATGCGATAGGAAAGAAGCAGGAGTGCGATAAACGATTAGACTCTAGCAACAGGCGCAAGGGGATCGATCTGACCTTAGTGGATGGTGCGATGGGAGAATTGACTTTATAATATAATAGAGACTCGGGTCGGGAAAGGGAGTGACTATAAGGATCGTATCTGCTCTCCCGGCCCGAACTCAAGGATTGGATGTTCGCAACCTAATAGCATGAGACTTTGAGCGCTTGCTGCTTCGTATGAAGATGGCTACATCAAGGTGTGGGCAAGCTTGATTGGGTAAAGGGAAGAAGACCTTGAGAAGGCATGGTCATTCCTACTACTAGTATGAGAGTCAATTCCGCGCTTTTCCATGCTTGGCATCTTCCCTTGCTTGTCAACAAGTGAAGTAGATGTTGAGAGTTTGGGGTACTTCATAAGTAGCTAATGAGGAAGTGAGACCTTTGACAAGACCGGCTCCTCTGAGGTCTTGAACTAGCTCGGTCTACTTGGGAAAAGAGCTTAGGAATCTATGTTCTTTCTTGTGGTTTTGCTCTACCTCGTCCCGCGTCACGGGAAGCTCTCTGCCGTTCTGCCGCTATCTGCCGCACGACTACTTTCTCTGCCTTAAACAGCCGCATTCCGCGGGCCTTCATAAAGACAGGGGTGCCTTAGCTTGCAGGCTCCGCTCCACTACTAACGCATTCCGCTTCGCAGTGAAGTCGCTCTTCATTCCTAATGGTTGGCTCAGCTCCACTCCAAAGACGCTGCAAGCTCAGCATATCAAGATTTCTGCCGCACTGCGCTTCGCTCCGTTTGGCCGTTCCTCCTCGCTCCTCGCTCATTCCGCTATCGCTTCATTTGGCCGTTGCTCCGTCTGGAGTGCTGCAATGTTCTCGTTCCGCTTCGCTAGAAAGGCATTGTGCTTTATTTAACCCAAGATTCCGCTATCGCTTCATTTGGCCGTTGCTTCGCTCCGTTTGGCTGTTGCTTCGCTTCGATTGGCTCTGCCGCATTCCGCTTCATTTGAAGAGGAGTTTCGCTGGTAGTTTTCGCCTGTATTTCCTTCGTGGCGGGTGCTGGATCAGCAGTTCGTTTTCGCGCATTTCGCTGGTCTCTTACATAAGCGAAGTCGAAAGTAGTGCTCTTGGGATAAGATCGGGAGTTCGGTCGGGGGACCAGCTCCACTTCACTATGCCTATCTATGCCTGGATCGAAGAGCTCTCATTGGATGGAGAAAAGGATAGATCCCGGTCAAGTGGAAGGGGAGTTGGTGCTTTCGAGAGCCGGAGCCCATCTAAGAAGCCGGAGTACCGAGAAGTTACGGGAAGAGAACCCGCGCATGGTAGATTAGCCATAGTTGATGAAGCACACACGCGTCACGGGTCTCCATTCGTCGGTTCGAATCCGATTCCTACTCTCTATCTACTAGGCTGGTGGGGAAGGCTCCTATAGTATAGAAAGGGCAAAAGGTTCCTCTACGGAAGCATCAAATGGTTCGGCCATAACTTTTGGACCATGCACCTCAGCTACCGCATTCCGCTTCAATTGGCTCGACTTCGCATTCGGTATAGTCCCAATCGGGTCCCTGCTATCGGCTATTGGGAATAGGCATGGGATGTCTAATCGCTCATCGCATCCGGTCCTCAACGGAGATTCATTCTTTTCCGGTCCTGAACGGAGAGTCATGTTCTTGGAGGTGCTGAACAGACCTACGATTCACGTCCTTCACTAGCCCTTCTTTCCGGTCCTGAACGGAGATTCATATCTCTCTCTGGCGTAGCACCTCTCGACTTCGCGTATAGCTATCATCTATTGTAGTGCTCGATGGGACGAGGTGGAAGCCCTATGAAGCTAGTGCGGAACTGAGCCCTTGTTAGAGGTGGAGGACTGGCCGTGCGACGAAGAAGGTCCGGGCAACGGGAGAAGGCAACGTGAGGAGATGGACGTTCTGCAGGGACAAGGAGTGCGGTAGTGGAAGGATTCAAAAACTAAAGCCACATCAGGACCATCTCGCCGCTCCTCCTAAAGTAGAGGGCAACGTAGGGCTCTCCTATCCCGAGACTAGGGCAAGAGTAATGGAATCTCTCCCGAAACTAGGGCATGAGGCAAGGATAATTTGAGCCTTGACCCGCTACTTGTTCTGTTCTGGATAGATGCCCCAACTAAGGACCTTACTATATATATCCCCACCCAATCCGACCGGCGTCCTCCCACTCCCAACCACGGGGACAGGCAGAGCTCAGCAGACTAGGGACAAAGGACGGGAGCTTTCTTTATATACTCATAAAGCAAGGGAGACTATGCCTCCACAGGACAGTTTCTCTCGACCAGAGATGTTCTGATTGTTGAGCCCTCTACTCTACTATGATCTACTCATTGAACCACGCGAACGCTGAGCCATGATCAAAGTCATAGACCGGGTCCGACCAAGCATACCGACATAACCTGACTGAAGCTCCGGGAATGAAAGCACTACTAGAGACGGTTATATTAGACGTTCATGCTGCCGCGGCCTCCCCTGGTAGAGCTCAGAAGTTAGCGAATTGGAGCCAAAGACCGAGGACCAGATAAGGGGCTCAGCAGCTCTCTCTTATTGAATAGCGGACCGACTCAAGCACTCTTCAGTCTCGGGTGCAGAGCGAAGACTCATATGAGCGCAAGAAAGGAGACCAGTGTCGCAGAGTCAAACCCAACCAATTCAAGATAGGCGGACAAGTAGATATTCAGTGCTCAGAAGGGAACCCTTGCACGGAGAGAGAACTAATCGAACGAACGGTAGGTTAGAGAAGAAAGAGCGCGGTCATCGCATTCGTCCCGCTCCTGCCCACATAATCCGCGTAACTAAACAATGAAATGAAACAGGGTTGGCTAACCTCAGATCAGGGAAAGACTCAAAAGGAGGGACTAAAGAAGGAGAGCGCAGTTCAGATGCTAGCCTCCGCCCCTCAGACCCATGCTCAGATAGACCGAACCTCGAGCCCATGGTTCAGAGTGTTTAGAGGGAAGGCCCCATATCCTTTGTGCTTACACACAAGTAGTACTCCCGAGCACCTAGTGAAGGAGCCATCGTACCCAGCTGAGCCCTCAATCAGAAAGCAATACAGCATTCGAGCAGGCCCCCCACTCCGTAAGCTGATTCAGATAGTGAAGGAGTCTGACCGAAATTCACTGCTTCAGTCTTGTATTGACCTAGGCTGAAGCTTTGTCCTTTTTTAGACGCAAAGGGCTCACCCACTCTACTATTTTATTTGAAGCTGGGATGGAAGAAGATCTGCTCGAAACTACTCGACCGCCATCCTTCTCTGCCTCGGTCTTCGCACACGAAGAGAGGTGGGGACCGGACCTGGCCCTCATTCACATGTCAGGAGCGAATGACGCGTGCGTGTTGACGATCGAAAAAGAAGTGCTCTGTTCTCTGCGATGTTCTCAGAATGCAATGTGACCCTCGAGGTCCCTAATCAAGAGAAGATCAGGAGAGGCAGCAGCAGTGCGAAGGGAGGGACAACCAATGCAATGAGAAGGTGCGTTGCGAGGTGGAGGTGGCTACGTATGAAACGAGTGCAGGGCAGTTCAAATCCAGCAGAGGAATGAACTCGCCTCCCTCGAACAGAACGATTGAACTGAGACAGACGAGTGCTTTCTGATCAGATGCAGAGGAGCAGAGATCCCATCATCAGTAGGAAGCCCTCATCAGTAGGAGGGAAGGAATGGGACGCGCGCTGAATTCGGTGCGATAGCTTTTGGCAGGAGAGGCGGTCAAGCTATGAGTAGTCCTCTCCGATACCTAACCCTCTTGTCATTATGTGAACGATCGCCTATATGGCAGTGCGAATGAGTAGGCTCTACAAGTAGTCAAAGGAAAGCCGACGGAAAGGAGCGAGTGAAACGACGAGCGAATGCAATGACGCAGAAGTGAGTATGATAAGTTTAGCAGAGAAGTGACGCAGGCTGACAGGACATCGAATCCGGGGTGTGGGGACTCTTGAGTCTCAGGTCTCAAGTGAGGGAGCCAATTCTGAAGTGAGGAGCTTTATTTCATTTAGGCCCGCGACGCAGAAGAGTGAAGAGGAATTTGATTACCCGTCCGCGACTAACTGACTGACAATTCTCATTATAATTGACGAGGGGCGGAGCGAAGGTGCGAACGACATAAGGAACGTACGGGAGCGACTACTGGCTAAACTCCAAGCTATAAAGATCGGCAAGCACAGAACAGATCGTTAATCGAGGCCTTCCATAGTGTAGCACTGCTTCAGTCTAATAGCAGGTTGCGAGGACCAAAAGGCGAAGCGGACGTTCGAGTCAGGCTGTCCATTCGACATCAGCCATCTGCTTTGATCACGGCTTCCTTCTATCCATTCCACAAAAGAATAAAGTAGGATTTCTCACTTCTCTGTCTTTATTAAGAATTAAATGGCGCTATTGCTGAGTCCGAAGCAAGAAAAGAGTGATCGAAATCGCGAATAATAAAGTAGTAGCGTTGCGGGTTCAAATCCAAGTCACCCAATCAAGTGAGAAGCGAAGTCGAGGAGTAGAGGGACGAGTAGAGTAGATAGGAGAAGGAGCGAATGACGCTCGAGGTACCATAAGATCTGGAGCGAACGTGAGATAGACTATGAGCGTGAGCGGTTGGTCAGAAGCACTTCCGCGGATCAATGGTCGGTCAGATGCCGAGGTAATTAGGACACGAAAAGGAGGGCTCGCCTATGCGAATAGAGGACTGCACTCCGGATAGGAGGTGGGACCAATTGGAAGAGAGAGAAAGGAGCGAACTTGACTATGAGTAGAAAGTCAGGGCTCAAGCGAACAATAAAGAAGGTCGAAGATCAGTAGAGCGCTAGGAAGTCGAGTAAGCGGATCTATGGTAAGGGAGGAGGAGCGAAAGAGAGAGTTGTCTTTGGAGTTTACTTAACATCAAGTTCCTGCAAACTAGGTTAAGAAATCCTGTGGGCAAGACAGCCAGTGAGAGGTCTTGTCCTTATGTCTTCTCCTTCCATGGAGAGCTAACTCTCTTTCCTCGAGATTCCTTTCGTTTCCTTTGAATTTTCATTTCTATATTACATACTTAACTTGAACTTTACATTTTAAAGGCTGCAACTCAAAGATTTCATAAAGGGAATGCAAGCATTTGATCTTGCTTCGCCGACCCTTTGCCAATCCACTGAGACAGGTCGCTTCCCCGAGTCGGCTTTCCTCTCCTTTTGAAATGAAGGAGTATGCTAAAGTTGAGTTAGTATTTATCTTCGTTAAGCGGAGCAGCAACAGTTGAGCTATGCACTACGAGGAAGAACATTTGGCTCCTATAGAGTTCAAGACCAAAGAGCAAGATGTTCGGATAAAGAAAGTATTAAAATACAAAACTTCTCTTTTATTCAATTCGATGTATCGATCATGCATTCCTAAACCACCCGGGGGAGATGCGACCCATTTAACAGCCCCATAAGGCAGATATCATTGTCATGGATGCGGCTTTTTAACATCGTTTTTTAAGACATCTTTCTAACGTACTCCCATAGGTTTAGAAAAGGGAGAGCCAAAGATAAGAGTGAGAGTGTTAATATGCCATGAACGACTGCAGATTAAGATGAAGTTCAAGTGAATTCAATATGAAGATACTTGATTTCATCACATCAGTGTGCTAAAACTGTTCTTTTTTGCCCTATCCTCACACTCTATTGATAAAAGTCAAAGATAAGGAGCGCGTTGATCTCCTAAAAGGATAAACTCCCCACCCCCTACACATCTAAGTGGGATAAGCAAGTACGCAAAAGGAAGTGGTCTCGCTATCAAGCCAGCAGCCGAGATCTCACTTTCTTTGGTTGCCATCATCTTCCCCGGCGGGCCTCCTCTCCTCTTCTAATTGAACTGAAGCTCTCTCCCTTTGCTTGCATTCCCTTTGGCGAGGATAATAATTGAAAGAAAACTATTTCAGAATCACTGAACTATAAGATTGGAATAACCTTTTACTGGGGCCCTACATACAAGTTATGTTATTAAAGTGAGACTCAGGAAAGGCTGATAGCTACATCTTTCAGGGAGTCAGAGTTCTTTCTTTAGTAGTTTTGAACTTTCCCTATCGTAGGTCAAAACTCTCTGGTTCAAGGGAGGTTCTCGATCTCGTTAGGTTCAATGGATGCGGGGTCAACTGAAGCCTTTAACTTGAATTTCATTCTTTGCTGCAAGAGAATAAGCTTTCAGTTATAGTATCCGAGGTGGGCTCTTGACTCCTTCGGCTGCGCCGTACTGAATTCAGATTTTTCTTTATTTCATTATCACTGAAAGCATTCCTATGTTGCTAGTTGTTATCTTTGCGAAGCCGAAACCACAATCATTCTCTTTATTTTAGTAGTCACTGAAGTCTCTCTCTCTTTTGAAAGTAAACTAAATCTAGATGTGAAGCTGAACACCTTAAACCTATCAGCTCCATTTGAAGTGGTATATATGGGCGCCCACCGTACCCATTCCCTTGGTCTATCGCTTGTAAAGCATCCCAGGTAGTTCTCTAAGCAGAAGAATAATGAAAACAGTATAGGATTTCAATCCTCTTGACCTCACGAGCAGTAGGAGCTCGTTCAAGGTACTTGACTACGAACGAGCGAGTAGGAGACCCGACAGGGACTCAAGTGCTCGACCATAAGGGAGAGGGACGAACGAAGTGACGTGTACGAAACCCTTGTTTTTTGCCTAATTATAATGAACGACAGTTGTTCTTAGTTTTTTAGTTTGTGTTTTTTTCTCGTGGTGCATAGCTTCGCTTGTCAGATCTTTTTGCTTGGCTTCGGATCTCATTCTCTTCTTGAATAGACAGAGCCGGGTTCGCACCTATGGTCGCCTACTGACCAGAGCAATCTGATCTATCTGATTGAACCGCATGAGTCTACTCGCCTATAAGATTGGACGGGAGGAGTCGTCTTTCACTCGTTCCACTCACTCGCAACCAAATACAATATAATAGCTAGACTGATCATAATTTTAAGTAATAGTAGCATCTGTTAGGCATATAGATCTATCTTTCACTTTCGTCCAACCTGAAAGCAAGGGCTAAGCCCGAGGAGAATGCAAGTCCCAAGGAACCGACGTTATGTAAAGGGTCGCTCTTAATCTAAAGTCATAATATTGTTATGAGATAGTGCTTTCGAACCTACTGCGACGTGGCCATATGATACCTAGAACGGCTGCTGCAGCTAAAGTGTGATCGTCCCGGACCCCGTACGTTCTTCTATATGTGATTTTTCCCGTACTCATGCCCTCCCTGAGCTGGAGACAGAGGCTTGCTCACATCCGCAAGGAAAAGAGTGAAAGTGACGCTTTCAAGCTCTAAAGTAAAGAAGACCCCGAGGGGTTAAACTTTCAATGGTTAACCGAAAAGTAATTGACTTAACCTTTGATCAGGTTTCACTGCGATGAACGTATGGAGAATGGAAAGAATCTCAGTCACCGAATCCCCGGACCCTCTCCTCTCTTAAGGGCTGTGATGTGAGTTGGTGAACGACTCTTTCTACGCTGTGGAGATTGAGACGCTCCACTCCCCACTATTCCAGACATCCTTCATCAGGATATCATCAGATATAATTTTTCACTCTGCATCGTCATCGATGTAATAAAAAAGAATCGTAAGACTCTTCCCGCATCATACTTATCAGCTTATCCCCGGACCCTCTCTTCAACCCGATCGTAAACATCCCAGAAATCGATCTCCTTTGAATCGACCACTTGAATCCTTGGTCAATTGAACATAGTCGGATTTTTTTTCTCTAATAAATTCATAAAACCTCAATTCACAATCTGTGGATCGCGGGTAGGGCTCCGATAATACAGTAGTTGCTGCGAAGGTTTGACCGATGCTATTCGACTTATGAAAAGGGGGAAAGGTCGACCATCTACTCAGAAAAGGGAAGAGATTCTATGAAGCGTTCAGAAGTAGTCATCACTCAGGTTCGGGAGGGAAAGCAATGGAGGCTATTAAGTGACTTCTAACCGCGCCTACCACACTCTTTCCATTCAGCCTAGCGGGAAGGATCGACGATCGACGAACGAGAACCGTATAATAATGGGCGTCACACTGCGGTCTGGACAGGAAGAGATTCTATTTTCCTTGAAAAAGGACGGGATAACTCAACTCTGACTCACGCGTGAGCCCAGCGATTAGATCGGGCGATCCAGATGATTGAAGCTTTGCGAATGCCGGATCTCTCATCCCCTTCATAGAGGACCCCGAATGGTTCGCCACTCCCTTGAGAAAGGAGGATTCCCAAGCGCGAAGACCACGTCTACTCGGAGAATAAGCATAATTTCAAACCAGATGCCAGCGGGTAGAGAAGTTTGGGGTAGCAGCGTATGCCCGGAATCCCGTTTGATTTGATATCTGATCTGGTCTTTAATCTCCGCCCCGGAATTTCCAAGGTTCCTAACTATATCATCAGTCGGAATTGCTCACTATTTTCCATGCTAGTGTAGAAAAGGTTTATGACTTGATGCCGTCTGCATGAACGTACATGTGCTGGAGGCTTGAAAAATCACAAAAACAAAATGACACACTAACGGGGAGTAGAAGAGAAAACGTGTTCAATAGAATACTAAGAAAGAAAATGCATACAATAATCATGACACACTAACGGGGATAAAAGATTGAGCTATTTGAATGCAAGGGGAGGAAAGCTGACGTAAGGAAGGGGAGCCGGAATAAACCTTGAAGAAAGATTAAACTCAACTGCGGACAACCGAAGAAACCTTAAGATAAGATAGCTAAATTGCCTTTCCGAAGGGATGCGTCTGCCGGAACCCCATTCCAAGGGATCTATTGAACACGTCAGATGCACGTAAGGCCCATCGGAACGGTAAGCCGGCTGTAGGGGAAGTACTTTATTGTACGGGTTCAGTTCATGGCACCTTATTCATACATAAACCCAACCGAGGGGCCTATACGAAGGGAATACAGTATAGAGATTCTTCCCTTAGCGACACAAATATATTTAATATTTTGATTCTTTTTCAATATATTTAACCGAAGTCACCTTTTTATTGGGTTAAGATAATATGTATGGAGAAGCCAACAGGAAGCCAAGGCTAAAAGTACACCTGAAAATCAACTTATAAACAGGAGCGGTTCAGAAGACACTGGAAAACCCGTACAATCACTCTTTGGAAGCAGCAGTTCCTTGGTTTCGGTTCCATCAAGTTAGTAATATAAGCTAGGTTCGGACTCTTATGAAGGGGATAAAATAAACTTATTGCAAGGGGTTTCTTCAGACACCTGACTCATTGGACAAGAACAACTTCAACCTTGAGATATCTCCCCTTGCAGCTAAGTAGACGGCTTCCTTAAGCACGTTCAGGGGGTTTCATTCTATTCCCTCTCGCTCGAGCTGCAGTCGTTCATGGCTTTGCGTAGTCGTACTTGTAATATTAGGCTTTGGATACCTACGAAAGAAAGAAGAAAGAAGTCAGGTAGGTATCCAACGAAACTACGAAAGATCTTTGAATGAACTTCTTTTTGACTCCGGTATGCACATCATTACACTTTCATTATTTCTGATATTGAGCCCTCTCGCTTATGGGTAATTCGAGCGCGTCGTTTCACTCGCTCCTCAACTCCCTTATGGATGGGAAAGTCTAACTAACTATATTCGCCCTCAACTACTCAGATAGGTGAAAAGCAATCTGGAAAGCAGCAGTTTTATTGATCGAAGAAAAGAGTCAATGCTATAGCATTGACGACCAACGTTGCCTCGCCGGTGACTGAAACTTGGCCCGACTGACTTCTTATAGAGTGCCGGACTTCACCCTTTACTTGAACATCACTTTCTCCCCTTTGCTTACGGATACCCTTGCAATCATGATTCTTTTATCCCCTTGACTTTACCACTCCAAACCAGAAGTTCAGAATCTAAAACGAGCTAGAACGAACGGTACCCTCATGTGTCTCTAATCAAGTGCTTCGAAAAGCGAAAGTGAGATGCCTAACGGTACAACTCCTAACTGCTCTGGTTGAGACTTGCTCTGGAACTGCCTTTTTGATAACTGCTCTGGTTGAGCTATTGGATAACTGCTCTGGAACTGCCTAGTGGATAACAGCGAGGGCGAAAGAGAAAAGAAATGCACATCAAACTTTAGTTAGCTCATTCATTAGTTTAGAGCCCACTATATAGGGCACTACGGGAGCTAAAGAGGCCAACTCACACTCAACTCTGATAGCAGCTTAAGAAGCTACTGTACCACCAGATACCTTACAGTAAGGCCCGACGATCTATCTTCGGCTTTGATTCTTCTCGGCACTCTTAACTACTGATTACCTAGCTTCTGTACCTGAATGATATTCCGGTCGGGCGTATAAGAACTGCAAGAACGTCTGATAGCAGCAGCAGAGAAAGATGATACTAACCCCCAAAAAAATGACACACTAACGGGGGCTAGCAACTGATAAACTCATATTCATTGCCATGAACTACTCTTGCTGCGGTACGAGTCCCCTACAGATTCAGCTTTATTCTTGTTATTGTCTTCATGCCGGTGCCTTTCTGAACCGAGAAAGAAACTCTAAGCTCTTGAGACTGTTATCAAAGTTCTTGCCAGGAACTATCTTTCAACTGGAATTCCTAGAACAAGAATTCCATTGTAACGAAGCGCTTTCTCGCTCGATGTGTATGTGTCTCTTAAGCATATTCATCGTCAGACAGCAGGGATGCGACTGAGCTCTTTTTCCAGTTTTCAGGCAAGGTTGAAAAAGCTGGTCACATTAACCGAGGGCTTTGATTGAGAGCCATAATCATTAATCATTCGACTATGAATTCATAGATTTGTAAGAGATCCTTTTTCAGTGTATCAGGACGGATCTCAATCTCTCATTTTTAAGATCCAGAAAAGTCTAAGTATACCGGATCAGTGGACTAGCGCTAAGGCTAAGGAAGGAGTGAATCTAAAGGTCCAAACAATGCTCTTTCTTCTTCCTTTTGCTTCCTTCTTGATTGGAGTCATTCTCATTCTATGCAAGAGTCGTTAATGGAAGGAACGAGCATTCTTTTTGCCACGTGTAGACGGGCCTAAAGGGACGAACAGTGGCTATCCGGCAAGATAAAGAAGTCCGAAAGATCTAACCAGATAGGGGGCTTTCCGACCTATGGGATCTAGGAAAGAGTTCATATTCTAAGTTAGGCTAGAAAGAGTCCAAGAGATGTTGACTGAGTTTGAGGTTCATTAACAGAGTGCTTAAGTGAATTAAGAGAGTGCTTAAGTGAGTTGAGTTCAGGGTATCTTTTGGGCATGGTGAAAGGCGTCACTGCGTTCGCTCCTCTTGTTCATTCCGGAAGTTCATGGTTTCCTCTTTAGCCGTTCGGGACTCATGGTTGGTTTGAATAAGCAGGTACCCATACGAGGGTAGAAGAGGGCAGAGGAATGAATTTAATAGCTTCCGAAGGGTTCCGGAGGAAGAATGAAAAGGGTACATTTACAATGCTGTTTATGTATTCAGTTTCTTTGTTTTCTTTCGAACAACTTGAATTGTATTTCTTTCTTTCAGTCGCTTTCCCGCAGCTACTTATGATAAGTGTCTCATTAGAGGGCAGAGCCTAACTAAATTACCCAAATAAAGAATGCGAGGGCTTACTCAAATCAATAATTATAGGGCAGAGGAATTGAGACCCGTAGGAATTAGTTTTATCCGATTTATCCGATTATTGCTTCCGATTAGATTAGATTATAGCTTCCGAGTCCGAGTTCTTTTCTAGCTTCCGTCTAGCTTCCGAGGGCTTCCGGAGGATTATGAATCAAGGTATAAGTACGTTAACTCAAGGTAGGGAAAAGATCTGCTATTTAACTCAAGGTAGGGAAAAGATCCTTATCTGCTATATGCTTCCGAGGGCAGAGGAATGAATTTTATAGCATTAATTTTATAGCTTCCGCTTCCGGAGGATTATGAATCACGGTATAAGTAGTGATTGGTACAAGTACGTACTATGCATTTTTTTGTATGGCAACACGGTAAAAAAGGGAAAAAGCAAAGTGATAAACCCCGTTAGTGTCTCATTTTGTTTGGGTGCATTTGTCTCATTTATTTGATATGCATTTCGTTTTAATAGCTCTTCCCCTAAAGTGTGTAATCATTGAATTCCAAAGATTCTTTCACGTCGCTCTAGCTCGAACAACTATTCTAGCTCGAACAACTATTCAAAAGTCAAGTGTTTTTTTCCTCTTATCATATCAGTCCTTACAAATTATGTAGGAGGCTCCACAGGGTTCACACCGGAGGCAAAAGAGGGAATAAGAACTTATTAATCTAAAACGAGCGCACGTGAAGGTTCGCGTACGAATGGATGACTTATTCTTCGAGTTCAGTTCATGGCACCTTACCAACCCAACAAAACATCTTTAACCAGAGGGAAGTAGAAGCTTTTCCGGAAGCAAACAAACTGATATTCTCACTCGGACCTCTCCATTTTATCCAACTACGAACCGCTCCTGTTAGTCTAACCGCTCCGTGGGGCTCACATAGAGCTGCACTCTTAGAGCAGTGAATGACAGCCGACGCAAAAGGTTTTACCTGAGGAGTGAATAGCTGCATAGGAGAGTTCACCTGAGGAATGAATGGCAGCGGAGGAGGGTGCACCAGACGGGGTTTAAGTAGCACCTATAGTTTTGTAACAACTGAAGTATGAGTTGTTCTCCCTCTTGTTCCACCTGAAGTATGCAAAGAATCAGTGGAGTGAAGTGGATTCGGTTAGCAAAGAATCAGGGTTGTGCCTCCGTCTGGGTCTTGGGATTCATTCAAAGTGGGTTCCCCTGTAGTAGTTGCACCTTCCCCTTGAGCTTGGGAGGAGTCAATCGAGTAAGAGGGGAGTTTAATTAAGTTGCACCTGAGGATGCAATGGCTGCAGACGAAGGAAAGGCCTTAAAGGCGAGTAGTTGTACCTTACGCTGTGGCTTCCTCAATGTCATCAGCCGAAAGTTCACCTGAGGAACTAAAGTATTGAATGTGGAGTAGTTGCACCTTACGCTGGGGATTCAAAGGTGAGTTAAAGCTAAGCTACAAGTGGGTCTGCTTTTATGTTTGAAGTAGCGTCAGTGGCTGGAGCCAAAGTTGCACCTGAGGAAAGTTCTGCTCTTAGGAGTCTCAATCGAAGAAGTTACCTGTAGCTTCGAAGGGGTTTGAATTTGCCGCTGAGGATTTTCCTTTGAAGAAGCTAGAAGCTACATCGTAGCGTTCCTAAACTAAAGTAGACTCCGTTGGGATGCAAAAGTCGATAAAGATAAATCCTCTGGGGCTGAAAAAAGTATCTCAATCTGCTGCTGAAAAAGGCGCAAAAGGAGAATCAGATGCTCCTTGAGTATAATCCTCTGGTGCTTGAGTCAGCTGCTCCTTGAAAAGTAGCTCCATTCGCGGCTGAAAAAAGGAGTTCCTAGACTAAAGGAGTAGACTACGGTAGGTAAGTAGAATCAAAAGGAGAATCCGCTGCTCCTGCAAAAGTATCTCAATTCGGGGCTTCAAAAGTAGAGTTCCTATCCTTACTCAGTTGGGGCAGATAAAAAAGTAGAATCCAAAGGATAATCTTTTGGGATGGTACAGTTGCTGTTGCTGCTGTTGAGGCTGCTTTAGTAATAAAGGCTTTTGAGCTGTCGGGCTACGCAGTCAGTTGCTTGGAAGTTGCTTCGGGTAAGGCTAAAGTTGTTCCTAAAGGAGAGAAATCCGTTCCTACATAAGTTGGGGCTAAAGTAGAATCACTTGGGGCGGGGGCAGTTAGGTTGATAGGTCTTCGCCTCTTGCAGTTGGGGCTAGTGTTGCTCCTTCCATGCGAGTGCCCGCCTTCTTCTCTTGATTCATTCCTTCAGGCCAGGAGCTAGCTATCGAGGAGAAGACTTCTATTTGACTTAGCTATAAGGCCAATATCCACCATCCTTATCCTAAATACTACTACACTCAGGCTTCTGCTCTTTCACAAGCTAGTTTGAAGATAGAGTAGACCTTTGCTCGACTCCAGAGGTTTAAGTTGCTGGTGCAGTTGCTTCCGTTGATGCTGGGACAGTTGCTACTAAAGTAGAATCATCAGTTGGGGATGGGGCAGGAGTTCCTAAAGTCGAAGACTCTGGTGATGCAAATCCTGAGGCTAAAGTCGTTCCTAAAGTAGACGACTCAGTTGCGGCTTGAAAAGTTGGGGCTAAAGGAGATACGGCAAAAGTGCAATCCTCGGCTGACCCAAGAAGTTGTTAAATCCGGCTCTGACCTTTCCTATGGTTCCCCTTAAGAAGTTCAATCCTAGGCTGACCCAGCTGACCTTGCATAATACTCCGCTGCCCCAGGGGACCCTTCATACTCGGCTGACCCAGCTGACCTTTCTGAAGTCAAATCCGAAGCTGACCTTTCCCCCGCTGACCTTTCCTCGGGTTACGTTCAATCCTCAGCTGACCCTTCCTAAGGTGCAACTTCAAAACCCTTGGAAGCCACAGCGTAAGGTGCAACTGAAAACCCCAACTTAGATTCCTGCCTCACCCTTGCCTAAGGTGACCTTTCCTAAGGGGCCCCCTCGTCTGCAGCAGTTGAATCCTACCCAGCTCAAAACTAAGGGGAAGCCCCAGCCACAACTTAAACCCCCTTGGGAAGCCACAGCCACAACTTCAAACCCCTTATGCGAGTCACCCCTCAGGTTACCTTACTCTACCTTTCCTGTAGTTCCGGTACCGTCCTATACCTTAGCACACTCCTGTAGTGCCCTTCCCGTCCTCCACCGAAGCCCACTCCTTTCAGTCGTTCCTGTTGCATCCCTTACCGGAACTAGAGATAGAGGAAACACTGAAACCAGAATCATTAGACCTCACACTTCAGACTACAAAATTAGACTTAACAGCGGAAGCTTTCTTAATAGCTGCTTTGGTTGCTTGAAAACTACTGAATAAAGGAGAGGCAGCTATACTAAAGGAAGCTGCTATATAGGAGACTTAGGAGGCTACACAGTAGATACTACTAATACGACTGCGGCTACTCAGGACACGGGGGCTAGGGCTGCCCTTGAGGATACTACTACGGCTGCTGCTTACGAGTCTAGTCTATCCCTTGAAGTTCCTAGGGTTGCGGGGTACTCGGCTATTGCAGTTACTGGAGCTAGTACGGATGCTGGTTAAGTTACTTTCCTAGTACGGCTGCTGTTGTAAATGATGTGGCTGCTGAGGCAGTGACGGGAGCTGGGACAGTGACTAGAGCTAGGGGACTAGGCTCTTTTGGGAGGAGGGCTTCGACTTTAGAGGAGGGCACAACTAGGGATTACCCTTGACAGTTGCACTAAAGGGAATAATGTACACAAACGGCTACTAAAGACTCTTCCGCCTAAAGAGGACTAGATACTTCCTAAAGAGGGCACTGGCGCTCTTCTGCGAAGGATTCTCTAAATCCAAAGCTAAGCTACTGCTGCTACTGCTAAAGTAGATAAATTAGGGGCTTGAAAAGCTCCTAAAGTCGTTGAGGAAAAAGTCGTTCCGAAAGTAGAATCATCAGGTGGTGGATAGGACAGTTGCTACTACTGTATAAGACTCTAGTGATGCTTCAAAAGGAGATGATAAAGTAAAGGCCTTTGAACCTCTAACTTAAGAATCCTCTGTTGAGGCTAAAGTTGCTCCTCAAGTATAAGACTCTTGTAGGGCTGGTACAGGAGTTCCTAAACTATCTCAATTCGGTACTGAAAAAGTAGCCAGGGAGGCTGCTAGGGCAGTTACGGGTGATAGGGATGCTGCTAGTGAAGTTACTAGTAGAGCTAGGGATGATGCTCCTATTGAAGTTACGGGAGCTAGGGATGTTGGGGCTGCTGTTGATAAGTCCAATGTTGCTACTGGTGCAGTTCCTAGTGTTGCTGGTGAAGTTGCTACGGCTGTTGCTCGGTCCTCGGCTTTTGCAGTTCCTAGTGGTGTAGATAAAGGATAATCCTCTGGTGCTGCATAGAATCCTCTGCAGCTTGAAAAGGAGCTCAATTAGGAGCTAGTAGCTCAATCCGGTACTGCTAAAGTAGAGAAATACGGGGCCCCTAAAGTAGAGGAAAGTAGTTCCTCTCAAAAGTAGTTCCCAAAGAAGATCAATTAGCTACTGAGTTGCAAAAGTAGAATCATACGTTGATGCGGCTACTGTTGAGAAAGTGACTACGGCAGATGCAGTTGAGGCAAAAGTAGATCAAGGAGACTCAGGTGGGGCTTCCTAAGTAGATAACGTTGAGGCTAAAGTTGTTACTGATGAAAAAGTTGTTCCTGATCCAAAAGTCGTTCCTAAAGGAGTAGACTCCGTTCCTTGAAAAGTTGGGTTGGGGATAAAGGAGAACTCCGTTGCGGCTTCCAAAGTTGGGGATAAAGGAGATTCCTAAGTTGGGGCTAAAGTAGCTCAATTAGCTACTGCAAAAGTAGCTCCAGTAGCTTCCTCTGTTGGCGGGGATGCTAAAGTCGCTAAAGTAGCTTCCTCTGTTGGCGGGGATGCAGTCGCTAAAGTAGAGGAAAGTAGGTACTCCAAAAGAAGTAGATAAATTCCTTGAGGCAGGTAGTTCAAAAGAAGTAGATAAATTCCTTGGGCCTCAAAAGTAGATAAATTCCTTGAGGCAGGTAGTTCAAAAGAAGTAGATAAATTCCTTGAGGCAAAAGGAGTTCCCAAAGGAGTAGGTAGATAAATTCCTTGAGGCAAAAGGAGTTCCCAAAGGAGTAGACTCAGCTAGGGCAAAAGTACTTCCTAAAGTATAAGACTCCGGTAGGGCTAAAGTAGTTCCTGATGCAAGTTCCTATCCTAAAAAAGTAGTTCCTAGACTAAAGGAGTAGACTCACTTGGGGCAGGGGCAGGTGCTCCTACTGTATAAGACTCTGGGGCAAGGGCAGTTGCTGCTGTAGAAGACTCCGGTGCTGCAAAAGTAGATTAGATAAATTAGAGGTACTCCAAAAGTAGATCAAGTCGCGGCTGGTAGATCAATTCTTGAGGCAAAAGTCGCTCCTAAAGTAGAAGACTCAGTAGTTGGGGATCGTACAGTTGCTCCTAAAGTCTCATCCTCCGTTGGCGATGGTACAGTAGTTCCTAAAGTAGTCTGGTCTTGGGCTCCTTAACCCTGAGTAGTAGGAGTAGGCTCCTTATAAACCCTATACACTTAGTAGGCGCTTTAGAGTTGTTGGCTTTCCAGCAGCCACAGATAAGTTTAGGGACACGCGCCCAAGGTACACTATAACAATGGAATCCTATGCTGCTGCTAAAGTAGATCCATTAGGGGCTTCCTAAGTAGATCAAGGAGAATCCGGGGATGCAGTTGCTAAAGTAGGAATCCTTTGGGGCTGGTACAGTTGTTCCTAAAGGATAAGCCTTTGGCGCGGATGCAAAAGGCGCAAAAGTAGCTACATCAGCTGCTGCTTCCAAAGTAGAGGCTTCCAAAGTAGAGAAGGCTTCCAAAGTAGATCCATTCGGGGCTTCAGTAGGGCTAAAGGAATTAGATACGGCTAAAGTAGAAGCATACCTTGATGCAGCTACTGTTGAGAAAGTGACTACTGAGGCTGCTGTTGATGCATCTGTTGCTTGAGAAAAAAGTCGATCCTTTGGGGCTGCTGGGGCAGTTGATGGTGTTGACGCCTTTGGAGCTCCTTCGGGTAAGGCTTTTGAGATGGCACTTAGGTAGGGCTACGAAGTCAGTTGCTCCTTTAGAAGTTCCTTCAGTTGTTCCTAAATCCAAAAAAGTTGTTCCTGAAGACTCAGGTAGGGATGCTCGGGATGATGCTAAAGTAGCCGTTACCCCCTGATAAAGTCGATCCTAGGGCTAAAGGAGAAAGCTGCTTTTGGAGCTACTGGTGCTAGGGATGCTGCTAGTGTTACTACTGGTGCTAGGGAATGCAGCTGGTGGGGATGCAGCCAGGGCTGGTGCTGGTGCAGTAGTTCCTGATGCAAAAGTCGTTCCTAAAGGAGACTCAGGTGTGGCTGGGGAAGTTAGGGATAGGGCAGTTGCTC
Organism: Kaempferia rotunda; assembly: GCA_037177415.1. Taxonomy (NCBI): domain Eukaryota; kingdom Viridiplantae; phylum Streptophyta; class Magnoliopsida; order Zingiberales; family Zingiberaceae; genus Kaempferia; species Kaempferia rotunda. The sequence goes on along the minus strand of JBAMIB010000074.1, from coordinate 328,596 downwards.
CTGATGAAAAAGTAGTTCCTAAAGGAGACTCATCAGTTGGCGCTTGAAAAGTTGGGGGAGAGAAATCCTCCGTTGGGGATCGGGCAGTTCGGGATAGGGAAGTTCGGGCTTGAAAAGTTCCTCCTAAAGGAGAAGCCTCCGTTACTGAAAAAGTACTGTTAGGTCTTCGAGTTAGGTAGCCAATTAAGGTGTTCGAGTTACAGACGATTAGGTACAACAGTTAGGGGTTCGAGTTAGGTGCTCCTGTTACAGACGAGCAATTTAGGTCCTCGAGTGAGGGGTTCGAGTTAGGGGCTCCTGTGGGGGGTGCTCAAGATAGGTATAGGTTTCGAGTTAGGTGCTCCCGTTGGGCTCTTGCAGTTGCTAGTAGGGATGCTAGGGAAGTTCATACTAGGGATGCCAGGAGGGATACTGCTCCTGAGTCCACTGGTGCTGCTGTAGAGAGGGCTCACACTTGTGCTGGTGATACTGTAGCTAGTACTGTACTGTTGCTGTTACTGTAGAGACTGTTGCACAGGCCCCAGTTGTCCTTGCTGAAGTTGGGGTAAAGGAAAGCACCGAGGGTCTTCCCCTTTTGAGTTAATCCCGGGGGCCGAGTACGAGGGGATGCAACTTTCGAGTTGTGAAGTAAACTTTAGTAAAATACTAGCGCACTAGCGCCTCATACAGAATACCCTCACTCGTCACCCCTTATCTTTCTTTTGCGAGCAAAGGACGGTTGCGAGCAATACAACACGAGGAAGAAACTAAGGAACTAAGGACATACTTATACACCATCAGAATTAGACCTACCAAAAGAAGCTGACTTACTAGCTCAAAAGAGGACTCCCTAAAAGGAGATACTACCGCTACTGTACAGCAAGCAGTATACAAGGGCGCTACCCCCTTTAAGTCCAATGTAGCTAATGCTGCTATACATAGACTCTGTTGCTGCTATCGAGAGGGACAATGTAGCTATTGTTCCTATAGAGGACACGGGTGCTGCTTACTATAGAGGACACGGGTGCTGCTTACTATAGTGTACACTAGGGCTCCGGGTCTTGCTTAGGACACTGGGGCTACTACTCTTGGGGCTGAGGCAAGGAGTGAAGATCGTACAGTTACTGTTCCTACTGTTCCTACTGTTGAGGAGAGGCAGGCCAATAGGGCGACTCTTAGAGTTCCTAGGGCGGCAAGTGCATAGGGGAGTTCCCATAGGAGTGACTACTGGTACGGCTCGTGAGTAAAGGATTATTAAATCCTCAGTGGGCGACGGAGTACGACACAAACAAGTAGGGCTTGGCCTTTTGAGTTTAACTAAAGGTAATCAAGGACAACCCGCAGCGCGCAGACTATGGATACTAAGCTGTACGAGATACTGACTATAGAGAGAGGACACTGGAGCTACTCCGCCAAGGATAGTCAATCCAAAGCCTACGGTTACTACACGTACAAAATTGATTACTACTGACTTTGACACTTTGGGGTTGCCAGCAACAGTAACAAATTACAGAACTAAGGAAACACGCACATAAAAATCATTAGACCTATAACTTAAAGCTTTTTAAGTTACTTAAAAGGGCTACTTAAAAGCAGATAAACTAAATAAGGCTTTACAGGACACTCTTGGTACTAAAGGAGAGGGAAGGCTACTCTAGATGCAACAGAGTCGTATACTGCTCCTAGGGATGCGGCTAGTAAGGCCAATGGGGATACGACTACGGATGCGGCTAGTGAGTCAACTGTCGATAGGGAGTACTTTACCAAGGAACTAGTTGGCCTTGTTGATACGGCAATGGTTGTACTTCACCCGGCCCTGGTTGTCCTTGTACCGCTACTGCACCCACGAGGAAAGCAAAAACTGCAGTTCCAGTTTCAACAGTAAGACACCCCTTGGGTTTAAACACTACTAGAAGGTACACCAGTGACGTCCTTCGGTTTCAACGACAAGGAAAGAAAAGCAAGGAACGCACAAATCGCACGGGACACAGGGCAAACCCAAAAACCAATGATTCTATAAGCAAAAACGCGCGAGAACTCAGTTTTGCACTCCTGTTGGGGTATAGCTTCGTACCAGGGCCCTTAAGCGGAAACCAAACTATCCAAATTACTGTCCTCCCCCCTTGCCCCCTCCGGGGGTTCCGAACTCAAGGCATAAAGGACAGGACAGATAAAAGACGGACCGAGGCTATTACGATAGGTGAGCCGTAAGGCGATTGGAGACATACGAAAGGCACTAAGGAACTAAACGACTTTCTACCCCGAGGGTATCCTCGATAGAGCTCGACCAGAAGAGTAAATGGCCTCAAAGCCATTTACGCAATTACTGTAATCTGCTTTGGGAGAGGGGAAATCCCCATAGACATAGAAAGGTCCTAAATAAATATAACTATGCAATCACCACCAGAAGCGGAAGAAGCTGAAGCTTCTGAAGCTGCAGCTGCTAATAAAGCTGTTAATAAAATAGGAAAAAGAAAAGCCAAGGGCACAATAATAATTAAAACGACTATGGCACGACATAAAACACCCACTAGTGTGTCTAGTATAGGAGCTAGTACTACTACTACCCTTAGAGCGGCTAGTACCGATACTACAAAGGACATAGACCAAACACTTGACGCTATTTTTGAGGCGCTTGGGTGGGGGGCTCTTTAACAAGGAAGGTACCAGTGTGCTGATCCAGTTACGGGAGCTCTGGAGGCTGCTATGGCTAGGTGGGGTATGGTTAAACTTCACGCAAGGCCCGCCACTCCAACCCAACTGGGGTTCTCTCTAAACTCACATATCTAAAGGGCTCTCCCCGAGGCTATTACGATAGGTGAGCCGTAAGGCGATTGGAGACAAGGGAAAGTAAGTAAAGACTACAACTATTGTTTACTCCGAGGAAAACTCCATATGGGTGTAATAAAGAACTCCTACTCTGTATACCCACCAGAAGAAGAGGCGGAGGCTGAAGCTTCTGAAGCTGAAGCTGCAGCTGTGACTAAAGTAGTATCTAAAGTAGCTACTATGGAAATCAGAATGACAATAATTATTGTATGGGCGGCTACTATGGCACGCAATAAAACCTACTCTATGGCTATAGCTGTAGCTACCTTTGGAGCTAGTGTAATAATGTGGTAACTAATGAGTGTGGCGTAGACAAAACAATTTATGCCTTGCTTATTATGGCTGTTGAAGCTGTTCAAGTTAGTTGTTACTCTGTAGCTGGTACTGTTTTTGACTGTAGCTATGTGGCTTGCTCTGGCAGTGGAGTCGCTAGGGCTGCTATTAGTACTAATGGGTAAGGGGGCATGGGTGGCTATGGTAGTAGGACGGCTGGGCTATGGCTGCTATGGCTCCTGGGTGTCTGCTTAGGGAGGTTCGTAGGTCTGCGTCTAGTGGGCTAGGTGTCTACTAGTACGTTATTTTATGTCTGGGTCGGCTTAGGTTTTTATGTCTGTGTCGGCTTAGGGAAAGGGCAGACGGGTGAAAACACCTTTTCGCCTAACCTATATTTCCCTTGGGTCCCGAAGTTGTACAAAAGTTACGAAACCCGTCATTTTCGCCTAAATGCGATTTTCCCTTAGGGGCGAGCCCAAAAAGTTGATCTAAATTTTCAAGATATCAAAGAGAATTTTCAAGATAGCGACATTAAAATTGGCACTTGGCCTATATAAGACTAATCAGAGGGGGGCCGGAGCCCAGATAAGACTACTCGGAGGGGTTTCATTTCCGGTTAGTCACGCACTTCTACTTTGAAGGCGAAGGCGAGATTAATTCCTTAAGCGAAGCGAGAAACACTTCAATCATCACTATATACTACTCATTTGAATCTGTTTTTGAACATCAAATTCTGAGGCAAAAGTAGTCAATTCCTTCGCTAAGGAATTCCTAAGCAAAAATAAGGCTAATTCGGGGATTGAAAAAAGTACCGAAATTGACTCCCGCATTTGTTGATAAATTTGTACATCAAGTCGGGGCTCTTGAACCAGAGGTAGGGCTTCCCCATAAGGTAGGGATGGGACAGTTGCCCACAGGGCTTCCTTAGTTTAAAAAAAAGTCTTTCCGGCTTTTGCCGCAAAAGTAGATCCCGCAGTTAGAGATAAAAGTCAATACTGCTTCTCATAGAGATGTCGATCCAGAAGTTGCTCCTAAAGTCGCTGTTGCAGTTGCAGCTTTAAAAAGGTAGCGATGGGGCAGCTAGGGATGGGACAGTTCTTCCCACTGTAGAAAAGAATCCTACTGCTGTTGCAAAAGTTAGGGACAAAGGAGAGGAATGAAATAGCTCGACATAAGGAGAGGAAGCTTTTGGAGATAAAATAAAGTAGATCCGGCTTTTATAAAGGGATGCAGCCGCTAGAGTTCCTAGTGTTGACGCCTTTGGAAAAAGCTCACACTTCAGGCACTGCTCCTAGGGGTGCTGGGGCCTCGGATCCGGCTGGTGCAGTTACTAGGGCTGTTGAAGTTCCTAAGGCTACTCTAATACTCGCACAGGCAAACATACATAATACCCTAACGCGTCACACCTTCTCTTTTGCGAGCAACTCGCGAGCAAAGGAATGAATACAGGAATAACTAAGGAACTAAGGAAACACTTCCATCAGAAGAATTAGACCCGGCAGAAGAATTAGACCCGGCACTTCTAACTTCAAATCGGGCTTCAAAAGTGCCTCTTGAAAAAACTTACTCAAATACGGCACTCGCAAGTACTACTGGTGCCACTGGACAGAGGAAAACCGTTCCTTCGGTTGCAACTACCCTTTGGTGATACCGTCCTAGGGGTTAAACTCCATAGGTACAATGAAGGGACAAATTTACCGAACTCACAAATTGGGACGAAGCCAGAACTCAAAAACTCATTATTCTATACTATAGGCAAACACGCGCGAAAACTCAGTTTGAGCCTACCACTAGGGAAAAGTACGTGCGCCATTAACGAAAACCTAACGACTCAATTAAGAACTTCCACTCCCCCCTCGCCCCCCTCCGGGGGTTCCGAACTCAAGGAAAGGACTATGCAAAAATTACCACACTTAACACTTAACATAAGAGTTGCGAGCAACTCGTTGCGAGCAATGTCATCAGGAAGAATACAGAAAAGGTAATGAACACATACTCACCCCAGAATCATTAGACCTAAAACTCAAAACTACTGCAAATAAGACTTCAAAAGGAGGAGCTCCTTAGGCTTTTGCAACAAAAAAAGGGAATACTACTCTGACCAATGCTAATAGGGATACTATTGAAGCTACTCTTCCTAATGATGTTGGTGCCACGGCTGCTACTGAACTTACTGCGGCTATGGAGGCTACGGCAGCTACCGCTAGTGAAGCTGGTGTTGCTACTAGTAGGGCTATTATAGAATGACGCGGCTACGGCTCCCAAGGGGGCTCCTTTAGTTCCGGCTTGTACTGTTGTTGCTACTGGTGCGGCTACTGAGTCAAGCACCCTAAATACACTTAACTTATGCTACGTCACAGGTTTTCCTTGTACAGGTCAGGGGTGTACTCTTGCCCAGGTCCTGAAAGGCAGACAAGAAAAGCTAGGAACGAATCCACGCACCCCAAACTGACCTTGGCCGCCTGGGCCATCAACATAACTGACAATACAACTATCCTAGAGTGGAGACATACGAAACGAAGGAGTGAACTAAACTACTATCTACCGCGAGGGGATATGGACAGGTACTAAATAAATATAACTACTCATACCCACCATAAGCGTAAGAAGCTTCAGCTTCTGAAGCTGCAGCGGGAACTAAAGTAGGAACTATAAAAGCGACTATCAAAATCAGAATGAAAACGACTAGTAGGGCACGACGGACAACAACTAGTGTGGCGGCTAGTATTATTATAAGTATAAGAGCTAGTACCCTGACCCCTATAGCAGCTAGTAACGCCGCTAGAACTCAGAAGGACATAGACCACACACTTGAAGCTGTTTTAGTCGCCGGGGGCTCTTTAACAGGGTACCAGTGTTGCTGCTGATCCAGTTACTGTAGCTATGGAGGCTCCTAGGCTTAAACCTAACTAACGCAAGGATCACTTAAGGCCCTCAGCTCCAAACCGACTGGGGTTCTCACTAAACTGACAATAGATCTATCCTAGAGTGGAGACATACGAAACGAAGGAAAGACTACAACTCTTGCGCGAGGGGAAATCCTATTGACTGGTACAAGATAACTACTAAGTCTCTAATCACCACCATAAGCGTAAGCTGAGGCTTCCGAAGCTGAAGCTTAAACCAAAAAAGTAGCAACTAAAATGGGAACTAGATGAATCAGAATGAGGAGTACGACTAGTATGGCTAGTGTGTCTAGTGTAGCTGCTAGTACTACTACCGTTGTTAGAGCTAGTGGGAACTACTAAGAAGCTAAGTAGCAAGTGGACCAAGCACTTCATGCCTTCCTTAAGGTTGTTTTCTTTTGAAGCTGTTTTTCAAGTGGTTACTTCTGTAGCTGGTACTGTTGTTACTGGAGCTATTGGGGCTTGCTAGGGCGTGGGAGTTGCTGGTGCTGCTAGTTGGGACTAATAGGGTACGGGTCTGCGTCTATGCCGGCTATGTGGGGCGTGGCTATTTTATTGTCTGTGTCTGCTTAGGTTCTGGGTCGGCTTAGGGAAAGTGCATAGGTCGAACCTTTTAGCCTAAACTATATGAATACACACAGCGACGGTCGCTAACCATAAAAAACGAATCTGTCACGCACTTCGACTTTGAAGGATTTGAAGGAGAAGTAGCGAGGCGAAGTCATTAAGCGAAGCTAGCATTACTTCAATGAGAACTATATACTTGTCATTTCAATCCGTTTTTGAAACATCAAAAACAGACTCAGACTCTCATTTTGGTAAGCAACTCCTAAGGCAAAGTAGAACCAAATTCGGGGCTTGAGATCAATCCCCTCCTGCATTTGTGGATAAATTCGGTACGGCTAAAGTAGAAGAATCAGTTAGGGCTTCAGCCTCAGGAGAGAAAGTCGTTGCTTTTGAACCACTCACTTCAGACTAAGGTGGGGCTTCAAAAGTTGCGGATAAAGGAGATACGGCTTTTGCGGCTTTCAAACTCAGGTAGGGATAAAGTAGACTACCTTGTGGCTAGGGCTAAAGTCGATAAATCTGGTAGGGCTAAAGTAGCTAGGGCTCCCGCTATTGAAAACTGTAGCTAGGGAAGTCGCTTCCGGTGCTTCCTTAGTTGAGAAAGTCGATCCGGCCAAGCCTAGGGATCCTGATTTGAGTTCCTCCATTATAGCCTTTGGAGCTGTCACTCGAGATGACACTTCAGACTATGCCTTTGGAGCTGGCAATAGAGCTGCTGTTAGTGAGTACATTGGTGCTCCTTACTAGTAAATAAAGTAGGGCTGCTCTCGAGTCTGAGTATACTAGGGCCGCTCCTGGTGGTGAGTCGTCTAGGGATGCTGCTGCTTGAAAAAGTATATCCATTAGAGAGGGGCTTTTGCACCTCTAACTTAAGAATAAGTTGTTGCTGGTGCAGGTGACAAAGTAGAACCTAGGGAAGCTGGTACAGTTGTTCCTCAAGGAGAGAAGCCTCTGGGGCAGCTTCAGTAGAAGCCTATGGGGCAGATTCAGTAGAAGACTCAGTTGGGGCTAAAGTAGATCAAGGAGACTCCCCTGATGCTAAAGTAGATCAAGTCGGGGCTGCTAAAGGAGAGAAATTTCTTCCTGCATCTGTAGCTAAAAAAGTAGAGGAATCCGCTCCTGCATCTGTAGCTAAAAAAATAGAGGAATCCGCTCCAGCTAAAAAAATAGAGAAATTCTGGGCTGGGGAAGTTGCTCCTAAAGTAGACTCACTTACTTCAGACTCAGTTAGGGCTTCGCCTGTTGCGGATGGGGCAGTTGGTCCTCATAGAAGACTAGCCTCGGGCTAGGGAAGTTCGGGATGGTACAACTCCTAAAGGAGAATCCACTAGGGAAGCTGGGGCTGTTGGGGAGGCTACTGCTAGGGCTGCTCCTGCTGTTAGAAATAGTTCCTAAATCCTCTGTTGCAGCTTCAGTATCATCCTACACTGATGCAAAAGTAGGTCCTAAAGTAGACTCCTTTGCGGCTTTCCAAGTAGAGAAAGTACGTACTGCATAGGGCTTCGGCTCTTGAGGCAGAGGTTTCGGATTCCGCACCTTAGGCTTTTGAGTCAGCAGCTAAAGTCGATCCTGCAGTTGCGGCTAAACTAGATCCTGCTTTTAGGGCTTGAAAAGTTCCTGTTGCTAGGGATGATGCTCCTACTGAAGTTCCTGTTGCTAGGGCTCCTTCCTTTGGGGCGGCTGGTACAGTAGTTCCTAAAGGATAAGAATCTGCTGATGCTCTGTTGCTGCAAAAGGAGACTCTTTTGTTGCTAAAACAAAAGTAGAGAAATTCGTTGCTTGTGAACCTCTAACCTCAGAATCGTCCACTGAACCTCCAACTTCAGAATCGTCCACTGATGCAAAAGTTGCTCCTGATGCTAAAGTAGGTCCTAAACTAGAATCATCCGGGGCTGAAAAAGGAGCTAGGGCTCCGGCTCTTTAAACTGTAGCTAGGGCAGCTTCCTTTGGGGATGCTGGTGGAGTAGTTCCTCAAGTATCATCCTCGGGTGCTGCTTCAGTAGACTCAGCTGTTGCTCCTAAAGTAGGTCCTAAACTAGGAATCATATGTTGATGAAAAAGTTGCTCCTAAAGTCTCACCTCTGGGAAACAGATGCAACAGAGGAGTTCCCAAAGGAGACTCGGGCTTAAAAAAAGGTAGGGATGCTCGGGATGATGCTAAAGGAGCTGTTGCACTTGGGGCTTTCAAACTCAGTAGGGGCCTCAAACTCGGGTGCTGCTTAAACAGTTGCAAAAGTAGAATCAGCTGCTCCTTATACCTTATACAAAGTAGATAAACTAGAAGCCTCTGGGGCTTGAAAAGTTAGTTGTTACTACAGGACCCTTTAGTAAATGGCAGCTTGCCATTTCGAGTTCATGGCCCGGGGTCGGGGTTAGGCCCTTCCAGTTGGGGTTGAGCCTTGGGTTGAAGTTTCCCCCTTGTCTGAGGTTGAGCCTTCCTCACTTGTAGATTTATCGACCCGCACGGCCTTTGAAAAACCTATCACTTCTGAATAATCAGTTGCTTTCAAAGTAGTTCCTAAACTAGATAAACTAGAATCCTCCTATGATGCAAAAGTAGTTCCCACTGTATAATCCGCTGGGGCTTCCTTAGTTGGGGCTAAAGTAGATGCTGCTTTTATAAGCCCTAAAGGGGCAGCTGTCGAGTCCATTAGGTTTGGAGCTGGCAATAGAGCTGGCACTAGGGAAGCCTCTGCCTTTGGAGCTGTCAATGGAGCTGGCACTTCAGTCACTGTTCCTGTTGCTGATGCCTTTGCAGTTCCAGGTACTAGGGTTGACACTACTGCTGGTGCAGTTGCTACTGTTGCTGGGTCTTCTACTTTAGGAGTTCCTAGTGTTGCAGTTGGGGTTGGGGACCCCTTCTCAGTTGAGGTCGGGGACCCTTTCGAGATCATAAACCATCACCTTCGCATTTCGAGATATTATATATGACTTAAAACATCACCTTCGTACTTAGGGGGTACTCGCCTTTTGAGTTTAGGCACTCCTAGCCTTTTAACTCCTCGGCTTTTGAAGCTGGGGTCTAATTATACTACTCGGGTCGGGCGAAAGCATTCCTTGGCTTTTGAGTTGGAAGAGGCTTTGACCTGCGTACAGGGGCCCTTCCTGTACTATGCCTCTGATTGGCTTACCCATATATATCCTAGCCTTACTGGTTTTCCTTGACGAAAAGCAAGGACGGAATTTAACTAAAGTCGCTAAAGTATCATCTTCTACTGATGCAAAAGTAGGTCCTAAACTCGAATCGGCCGATGGGGCGGGGGCAGTAGTTCCGAAAGTTGCTTTTGCAGTTGGGGCTGATGCTAAAGTAGTTCCTGTTCCTAAAGTAAAGGCTTTTGACGCGCACTTAAGAATCAGCTAGGGCTTCAGAATCCGGTGCGGCTGGGACAGTTGCCAGTAAAGCTAGGGTTGCAGTGGGGGATGCAGCTTTCGAGTACAGTATTTCAGCTGTTGACGCAGATGCTACTGTTGCTGTTGGGGATTTCAAAGCTCGGGCTCGGGCAGCTAGGCATGGTAGAGTTGCTCCTGTAGAAGACTCCGTTCCCGCTTTCAAAAGTTAGGGATGCTAGGGCTGTTGGGGATGCTAGGGCAGTTGCTCATAAAGTAGTTCCTGATGCATTCGTAGCTCCTAAAAGAGACTCAGCTGGTGCTGCTCCTTTAAAAGTTGGGGACAAAGTAGATAAAGGAGAATCCTCAGTTGGGGCTTCCAAAGTCCTTCCTTAAGTAGAATCATCTGTTAGGGCTGAGTTGCTCCTAAATCCTACGTTGAGGCTAAAGTCGTTCCTAAAGTAGATACCACTATAGGTGCTTCAAAAGTGGATCAAGGAAAGGCTTTTGAACCTCTCACTGCAGAATCCTATGTTGAGGCTAAAGTCGTTCCTAAAGGAGAGAAATCCGTTCCCGCATCTGTTGATGCTAAAGTCGTTCATGATGCTAAAGTCGAATACACCGCTAGGGATGCAGCTGTTGAAGTGACTGTAGCTAGGGCGGGTGCAGTTGGGGAAAGTTGCTTACGTTGATTCCTTAGTTGCAAAAGTCGATCCTTCAGTTGGCGCTCAAGGAGATCCCCCTTTTCCTAGGGATGCGGATTTGAGTTCAAGTATTTAGTAATCCGATGCCTTAGGGGCTGGCAATGGCACTTCAGTTGCTGTTGCAGTTGTCCTTGGGTCTTCGACTTAAGGAGAGTTCCCAGGGATGCTGCGGCTACTGAGTGAGGACAGAGGGCTACGGCTACTGCAGATACTGAGGCCACGGCTAGAGATGCTCCTCCTCCTGCCTTTATAGCTCTCAATGCAGAGGTAACCTCAGACTACGAAGCGGATGCCTTTGAAGTTAATGGGACTAGGGGTGTTCCTGCTTTAGTCGCTACTGAGGCTAATAGTGTTGTTGCTACTGTTCCCAGGGGTACGGTATTCCTTAGGGTCTCGACTCCTCCTTAGGGTCGCGCCTCGTGAGTAAGCACCTGACCCTTTTCAGTTGGTACTGAAGTAAACAATCAAATACTCGCACACTCATAATAACCTCAAGCCTCACCCCTTATCTTTCTTTTGCGAGCAAAGGACGGTTGCGAGCAATAAAGAAAGGAGGAATACAGAAAAAAGCAATACAGGAAACACTCACAGCATCATAAACAGACTTAACATCTGAAGCTCCTTTACTAGCTCAATTAGTTCACTTAGCTCAATGAGTTCACTTTAAAGGAGCTAAACTAAGGACTTACCTAGAGTAAACTGTTGCTGCTGTAGAGAATACTACTGGTGCAGATGCTGTTAGTGAGGCAACTGTACCCACTGAGGACACTGTCGATACTAGGGATGCTCCTACTACTGAGTCAACTGTTACGAGGGATGCCGCTCTTCACACTGGGGCTAGCGCGGCTACTGAACTTACTGGGGCGAGGGATGCCACGGCTCCGACTCTTCACACTGGGGGCGAGGGATGCCACTGAACACTTACTGGTCTGGGGATAGGGTAGGGCTCTTGCCACGGGGGCCACTCGAAAGATAGAGGAAAACCGTTCCTGCGGTTGAAACTCCCCTTGGGTGATACCGTCCTCGGGGTTAAACTAACTCTACGTACCGATCGAGGGGACAAATGTCTCTAACTGACAAAGAAATTGGGGCACAGGGCAAACGCGAAAAAACAATTATTCTATAATATAATATAAGCAAACACGCGCGAGAACGTCGTTTTGCACTCCTGTAGGGGCGAGCCAGCCTCATGGCCGATCAGATTCAACCGTCGTGAGGACCCCGTCGTTCGGCCCTTAGGTGGAAAGCCATACTCCTTTTCAATTCCTTTGTCACCCCTAGCCTATCAACTCCTAGAAAGCTATACTCTTTTCTTTTCAACCCCGATTACTTAAATACGATAGTCAAATCAACCCCGTGACTCGGGATTAAAATAGTTTTTTTTCTTTTCCCCTCCACCTGTCTTTGGTTCCAACCCCTCAACCCCAGTTCAATTCCCGAAACCCTAATCTCTATCTTCTAAAAAAGAAAAGACACCCTTATAGGGCTAAGTGAAAGCCATCTTTCTTCCAAACCCGATTCATTTGATTCATTTGTTTCAGTTGATTCATCATAAATTGATTCATAAGGTGCTTATGAATCCTAAAAGGATGGAGCATCCGATATAGCTTCTAGCCTCTTGAAATAGCTTAGCTTCTTCAAAGTCATCTGAGAGAGCTTCAGCTTCCGACAGGGCTTCAGATGGGGCATACGCTTTTGAGTTGTACGGGTTTGCAGGGATTCAACTTTCAAAAGTAGTTTCGAGCTTCCTTTGAAGGAGTTTTCTAGCTGTGGCTTCCTCTCTTTTTTATGAGTTTTGAGCTGGGGCTTCCAAGGGGTTTTGAGTTGTGGGCAACTGCACCAGTGGCTTCAACAGAGTTTTGAGTTGGGGCAACTGCACCAGGGGATTCTACTGAGTTATGAGTTTCAGTTTCAGTTTTAGCTTAAGTAGCACCTGGGGCTTCTACTGAGTTTGGAGTTGGAGTTTCAGTTTGAGCTGAAGTATCACCTTAGGCTTCTCCTGAGTTTCGAGTTGTGGTTTCAGTTTGAGCTGAAGTAGCACCTTACGCTTCTCCTGAGTCTGGAGTTGGGGTTTAAGTTTGAGCTGGGGCAGTTTCGAGTTGGGGTTTAAGTTTGAGCTGAAGTAGCAGCTTAGGAGTGAATCCAAGAAGTGGTTTTCAGTTGCACCTTACGCTGGCGCTTCCAAGTGGTTTTAAGTTGCACCTGAGGATTATTTTATTACTTCTTCAAGGTCAGCTGAGTAAAGGGCATCGTATGATTTTACCTTAAAGGTCTGCTGAGTAAAGGGCATCGGAGGATTGCTATTCTTCAAGGGCTGCGTATGATTTTCCTTCTTAAAGGTCAGCTGGGTCAGCTGAGGATTGAACTTCTTCAAGTGCATCTGAGGAGTTCCCATAAGCAAGGTTTTATGTTTGGGTTTAAGAAGTTTCCGCTTTGGGTGAGTTTGAGTCAAGAGCTTCTGCGTCTGTGTCAGGTTCTGCTTCTTTAGTTTCTACTAAATTCAAATGCTAAAGCAAAGGCAACAGCTCCCGTTTTAGGGGGCCCGTTTATAGCATCTGTGTCTGGGTGTCTAGTGCGTGGACCTTTTATAGCATCTTGGTCTATGGAATCTTGACTTTAAATGGGATATGCCAAGTCAACTTGAAATGCAGGAAAGGGCTCTTCTGAGTTTGAGGCATCTGGGTCTAGCTAGGGAAATGGGAGATGCAACTGCAAATGCTGGAACTGCAAATGCAGGAAAGCCAAGTGAAGATGAGTTTGAGGCGTCTGGATCTATGGAATCTTGAAATGGGGGATGCGTATCTTAGTCTGGATCTAGTGCTTTTGGATCAGTTGAATCAGTGGATTCTTCAAGGAAAGGTAATTCAGTGGATTCTTCAAAGAGATATGTATTCAACTTTGAAGTTGTAAAATAAGGGAACCCTGTTGCTAGAGTTTCTTCCTTCTTAAAATTAAGATGGGCCGTAGCGCATTGTAAGGATTGAACTGCCGTAGCTAATTTATCTCCTTTAGCCCCAGAATCCCCTACTTTCTCTACTTTCTCTACCAAAGGGAAGGAAGCAAAGGTCAAGGGACACGACTGCCAAGGAGTAAGCAACAGATGCAAGGGAACCGAAGGGACAGAACGACAGCTGGAAGGTCTCGATCCAAAGGGCACGGACAGCTACAAGGAGGTATGCGAAGAGGGTTGAAGTTGGGGCTGGGGCTGCAGCGGAAGGGAAAGGGGATGCCACGGAGCTAGGACTTCAGCAAGAAGGATCCGGGGCTTCCAACGAAAGGGTATAGGGCTGCAGCAGAAGGGTCCGGGGCTTCCAACGAAGGGTATAGGGCTGCAGCAGAAGGGGCTGGGGATTCAAAGAGGGTTGATGAAGTTGCACCTTACGCTGAGGCTTCCAAGAAGAGGGTTTCAGTAGATGAGAACAGAATTCCCATTCAAAGAATTCAACCAAAGAATTCAATATAGAAAGGAATCGAACAAATCCAATAGAAAGGAAACCAATTGAATTGACATCTGTACTTAAATAAATTTGTTAAGCATCAAAACCTCAAAACTGCAGATTCAAAGGAATACTGAAAACAACAAATTCAAGGGTATCGGACAGGGGATTTGGAATGGAAAGGGTATCGATCGAATGGCATGCGGTAGGGCTTCGGGCTCAGGTAGAGATCCAAAGGACAGCTGGACAGATGCAACTGAACGACTGGACAGAGCAACAGGTACATCGACAGAAAGCAACTACAGAAGAGGGAATCGAAATGGCATATGCAAAGGCAAGGGAATCGACTGGAAAGGGGAATCGAGTGGTTTGATCCAAGGGTACTGAAAGCGACTGGAAAGGAATGGAAGGATGGAAGCGACAGACGACTTGAAAAAGGAGTCAATGAATAGGGAGTGGGATCGAAGGTATCGAGAGAGAGCAAGCAGTGGAGAATAGAATTGACTGGGAAGGGAAAGGGTTAAAATCAAAGTGGTAGATAACATAGAAATGGTACTTGAAAGTAGGGAACGAGAATTGAATGGAAAGACATGCGGAGAACTAACTGTCTAGTATATATCGAAATTCCAGCTGGAAAGAAAGACGTATGCCCTTATAATCTATAAAGCCCTTGCCCGGGTAGTGCCCGTAAATGGAGCTAAATGCCCGGAATATACAAATCTAGATAGTCTCAGGAAGAGAAGAAAATAGGCTAAGATGTATTGAAGATGATGTCATTTAGAGTTGCGGTTGGGCCTTTCGGGCTCCGGTATCTAGAAATCGAGAGAGGATCTTTCTCCGTTTTGAATATAGTTGGGGTTGGGGCCCCTTTCCTTAAGTATATTTTGAAGGTATTCAAGAGATTCGATTTCAGTCGTCGATTGTTTCAGTTGCAGGACGTCTGAAATTAATTTAGCGTTTCCTCGATTCAAGGATTCCTGGCTGTGCCATATCCTTACCGTACGGGATTTCTGTATTTGAGTTGCGTACCCTCTATTGTATGGTCACCCTTTGGCATTTAATATAGTATATAGATTCCATTTCTAGATTCCATTTCGTCTGGTTGTCGATGTGTTAATGGGTTGAAGTTTCCCTTATCTTCTATTGAAGATTTCAAATATTCTCTAGCCCTCTTGTCGAATAGAATTTGATTCAGATTAGAATGGTAATTAGAATATAATTTCATCTTCCTCTCCGTTAAGACTTGGACTACGTTCTTGAATTCCAGTTGATCTAGTAGCTGCCGGACCCAATGAGCTGGGCACTAAAGGGACATAGCTTTGTGCGGGACCTGCCCGAGCCGGTAATCTGCAGCAGTGAAAGATCCTTAATTCAAGCTCGAAAGTACACTAACTCAAGGGAGGGAGAGAAATGAGATTTCAGTGCATCTGCAATATGCTTAACACATGCAATAATCAAGCTTTTCTTTCAACTTACTTATATATTTTGATTTAGGCAACGTTGAGGGATCGTTTTATCTTTGATTTTGAGTGAAGTTAAGCCCTAATATAATATAAGTCAGTTTTATTCCCATAAGCATAAGTAAGTTGAGGAATAATTAAAACTATCTTTTATTTTAATCTCGTAAATGAAACTTACTTATATTAGGGTAATTACTATAAGAGGGGGGGCAATTTACGACTATCCATTCAAAACGTAGAAAGATCTACCCGTGGGCTTTGATTAGTAGAATGGCATATAGCCTATCACTGAGACCTAATGAGACGCCTTGACAAGATGCCTTTCTTATTCGATCTCTTAAAGTGGCACAATGCCTATCACAACAACCTTTCACTCATATATGTAATTCACGAGAAGGCAATGCAGCTAATCATCTTTCTCTGTTCGGATTTTTCATTTTTCATTCTATCTCAAAGGCAACTCTCTTTACAACCAATCCATTCGTGCCCCTGCCTAAGACTGGGAGTGAGCGGTTCAATCCCGGTGGGATGGACAAGAAGAGTGACAATCACTTGCCAAGCTGCACGGCAAGAAGACGTAGGAATAGCGGACTCCAGGTGCAGAACGGGTAATCAAAGTCATCTCATTACTTAGGAAGAGTGAATAGGCTTAGGAAGAGTGAATAGGCGGATCGAACGATCAATCAGTCTAGTTGCCGCGAGGGGTGTAGGTAAGGTCATAGTGAAAGCTGCTTTGGCAGAGAGAATAAGCCTTTTTGGATGCCCAGAATCGGAGAGTTGGGGCAAAGTGCATTGGTCCGGCCCTCGGCGAGGGAGCGGGTAGGAAAGAAATGATCTTCTGACCCGTTCCATACCGGAGGGGTGATCCGATAATTCAAAGAACTCAAGTAAAGACATCGTGGGAATGAATCTAAGGCGGAACCTAGAAAGCTCGTCCCTCAACTACGTGCCGAACCTGAAGTGTCCCGAACATGCGGTTATCAATAAGTGCGTATGAAATCTTCCTAGAAACTCATAGTCAACTACGCCCCTTCAGCTTTTAGCTTGAAAGCTGGCTTGGCTGGCACGCACTAAAACAACCTATCTCACTAGTCCAGGACCGCCATCAGTATGAAGCTTGCCACAAGAGTGTGATCCCAAATTCAATCTGAACCAGCTCGTGAGCACTCAATCCTGCCCACTGATCATCATGCTCGGTTAGTTAACGAGGAAGCCGTGGATTCATTACCTTCGCATATACCCGGTTCGTTCGCTACTGAAGCACCTAAAGCTTTCGGAAAGAAGGAGATAACTGAGCTGGGAGAATCGAATGAGTGGGTTAAGGGCGTCCACTATTTTGACTGCCCAATAACCAATTTGGTCCCGAGGACTGATGATCCTGACTACTTAGCCAAACTATCAGCGATAACAATATTACTACATCAGGGGACCACCTTCTTTCATCTTTCTATAGTATGACAAGCGAATGAATTGGCTATTTTGTTTCCGTCGGTGCGCTCATGAAATACGGGATTGGCCGCAATGTGAAGGGAAGCCTGGTGTTTTTTAACAATATAATGGTACGGGAGTCGATAGAGAAAGACCAAGGTCACGGAAGAGAGAAGATAACCAAGTAAGCTCGCAAGTAGTGGTGGCTATGGCACGATATTCAGCCTCCGTCGAGGTTTCGAAGAACGACTGGTTGGAGAGGAGCGAGAAAGAGTCGATTGTTTCTTTGCTTTCCAAGAAAGAGGACTAGACCCAACGAGGATGCAATAACCTGTGGTAGATCTGCAAGTCATAGGACGCCCAGTCAGAGTCACAATAAGCACGAAGACGAAGGGAGGACTGAGCGGAGAATAAACCTGCCCTGGAGTAGCCTTCAAGTAACGCAATAAGCGATAGGCAGCAAGCGGTGCTAGAGAGGCAGAGTCCAGTTAAGCAGCTTCACTTTTGGATATGGGAGAAGAGAACTACTCGACTGGCCCTATAGAATGAATTCAGGCCAGTTTCACGACGTATAAGGAAGGTGGCATGACTTGAGTTTATGTATCAAGAGATATTCTTCTGTCATTTGCTAGGGAATACTTCTTGAAACGTTTGAATTAACAGCTTCCTGTCTTTCCTCTTTCTGACTTCCGAGTTGGTAAGTCACTCGCTAGTGTTGTCGCTTTATCCGTGATGGTCTTTCTCTATTGGTCTTGCCTTATTGCTGCTTGCTGACTTATTGCATTTTTATGTGATAAGGAAAGACCTCGGGCCTCTCTTGGGGGAGTCCCCTCTCTCCACTAGCTTGAAGGCACCCGGGGAATTCCCAAGATGTGTTGTTCCTTTATTCATTCTAAAAAAAGGAGGAAGAAAGTCCGTCGAGTCCTTCCTTTAGTCTGAAGGTCGCTTGGCTCACGGCTTCTGATAGGGAATGAGACTGACGCTCTTTTCCCTAGCAACTTACCGGTGTCACACCAGTCGTGAATTACATCCGTATAAATTGCTACGCAATTTACGACTATCCTCAGGCAAAAGCGCACCAGGTCTGGTGTGTAATACGGATTCTTTTTAGCAGTCTCACTATCTGAATACATAAGTCAGTTCTTTGGGAATTACCATGAGCTCTACTCACTCGGCCCTTCTCTTTCACATAATCATAGTGCTAAGTTGATGAAAGTGACTTCGGGGTCCTTCCTCTCCCCTCTTTCAGTACTCGTATATTCTTCCTCGTACCTTTATGTACTTAATGTGAATTGATATATGATATGGAGAGATAGTAATAAGATCTAATAATTTCATTGTTAGACTGATTGGTTGGCACGCACGCTCAACTATAGTTATGAGGTACCTTAGATATTGGATGATTCCAGCTCTTAATTGTTATAGGATAGATTAAAGAATAGGATTTGATGTGGCACTCTTTTTGTTTTTCGTATTCAAAGTTTGTAGAGAAAAGGTGCTACGCGAAAGGGAATTGCCTGGTATCATCTCTGTTCATGAGTGAACTTATCGTGAGGCGCTCATTCACTTCTTCTCTGTACAGCTGTAGTCCTTCTGCTTTCCAATTATATCTTACCAAGGTTGGCTCGTTCATTCATCTCCCTGATTTCTCTATTCGCTGGCAGCTCCTATATATAAGTAGAAATGGGAAATGCAGCGTTGCACCTTGAATCTTAATCTGCTTTAGCTCTGACCCCCCTTCTCGAGTGGCAGCTTCAATAGCAGGGCTTGTAACTATAAAATACACCAGGCCTGATCTCTCCTTACTTTTCTTTTTTAAATTAAATAAAGAGAGAGAAGTATAAGAACATGGGAAAGAATCCGCTAAGTTCAAGTGACGCGATGGATCGTATCACATTATAAAGTGAACCTTATCTCTGCTATAAGATTTTGTTAGATAAGTGAAAGGAAAGATTAAGTAGAATGAATCTGGAATGAAAGAATTAGAATAGTTGCGAACGAGAGATCCTATAAAATTGATCCTTCCTTTAGAGAGAGAAGTTTAGTCTACGGTTCCTGCATGAGTGAGGTTTGCTACTGAGTGAGATGGTTTGAGAGAGTCCTTATTCTAGGATAGGAATGAATCAAGACTTATATAAGAAGTAGATCTATAACTTGAGAGCGTAGAATATTCTTCCTTCCAGTGCGACCCTCCCCTTGGCAATGGGGGGCCCCCGCTCTGTCCTTCTGATACTTGATTTTGATTTAGCGAATCTTGTTGTGTCTAACTAGCGGAAGTAAGTAGTTCAATTTTTGTGGAGCAGGAATCCTCATATAGAGAGAAGGTGCCTCATAACTATATAAGCTAAGAGAGAACCTTTCACTCTTGACTTTATATGATAAGATCTTCATTCTCTCTCTCCATTTCATATTATATTGACTATTATAGTAAAGAAAAGGTACGAACATCGCTACATAGAAGAGTAGAGAAAAGAAAGAGGAGAGATCAATACAAAGCAAGTAACTTCACTCCTTAGAGAACTAAGCACTCCATTTGTCCAAGTAGGTCTACTCTGGATCAATTACTCACGCATCAAAATACTAAAGAAGAAATACAAAAGAAATAGAAAAGAGGAAGAGCGGTGTTAAAAGAGAAAGAAAGGATATACGGAGTGTTCAGCACAAAGAAGAAATACGAGGCATCCCGAAGGCAAGAATAATGTCTGCGTGTACAGTCGTTCAAGTACAAGAAAGACAGAATTTCATCGGGGCTTAGTCATTCTCGCATCTCATAGTACGTCAATAGAATCTAAATAAAGGAGTGCCCTGATAGGGTCTGATCTTAGGGTAGATGGGGGCAATAGTACCTCTTTCTTAATATAGTATCAGCACGCAACTCTCTCTACATTTGTATGGTATAAAGGGAAGGTAGACTCATTGCAAGTCTCTTTATATTTCCATTTCTCAGTCACACAATTCAAGTATACCATATGCAGTCGAATAGGAAAGCTAGAGGAAAGGGGGAAATGAGATGCGCTTTTATTCGAGAGCAAAGCCTCAAAATCAAATAGAGGGCTACAGTTATCCTCCTCTACGTTTTGAGAAAAGACTCTACGTAAGACTGACAGGTAAAGTCCTAAGGCCCTAAGGCAATAAGTGTTTCAGGTAGACTATCCTACGTTCGAAGAAAGGAGAGGTTCTCACACACTCTTGGGGTCTGTCTACACTTAGAAGGTGGTGCTTACTCGCTGCTTGGGTCAAGGTGTCCGAACGAATAGCAAGCTTCCACTATTTGATTGCGTGGTCTTGTCTTACACATCTGAGATTCCCGGGAAGTCTAAATTAAAGGATCAGTATCTTGCTCAACCCTACCTCTATCCCAATCCCCATAGCTCTCTGGATCTACTCTCTCGTGTACGCGGTACCTAGTTTCTCGTTTCAATCAATCCTTGAAATACAACACCACTTAATATAAGTTCTTTCTATAGCCATACTATCATCTTTTTTGCTTTTCCATTTCCTATTCTACTAGTGCTGTCGAGTTCTCATCTAGATTAGTTTGGGTGTCTGGACTCAGTGCCGATTCGTATTCAGAGGTCCTTGTCTCTGCCCTCTCCCATTGCACCATCCCGGGTACCATTCCTTAACTCTGTCAATAGGTTAGATCCTTTAATACGGAGTCGAGTCAGCCACTTATGAGGGGGATAGAGTGCAGCTACATGGGTAGAAGCTTAGCAGATAGTACGAACGGTCATAAGATCTGACTAGGTTATGAAAGATGCTCAGTTCGAGCTAGCGACGTAAAGATGGTTCAGCCGAAAATAATACGAGGTGCAGTGCTTTGTTCGAGAGGCTCCGTTCAAATGAAATAGATGAGAAAGGTTTAGTGTCCAGTCCAAGTTCAGTTGGCTGAGTTCTCGGTGAGGCTGGGATCAGTTATCATTAAAGGTGGTCTGGGCCAGCCCTGCTCTATCTACGGCGTTATCAGCTAACCTGCTCTTTAACCTGGCTGTCTCGGTCTTTGAATAACTCCTAATCTCAGGGCTAAGGGAGCCTAGCAAAGATTGCGCAGTAGCTTGACTCAATAGCTCAACTCTTGCGTTGCGGGCCCGTTTACTCAATGGATGCGCATGACTCAATTGATCAAGCCTGTCCTTATCTTTATGAGGGAGCTCTTAATGGTGTAATATAAATTGATGGAATCGAACCAGAGACAGAGCAAGCAGTGAATCGCGGAGCACCGAGCGCCATCCATATTAGTGAGAGTGTTTGAGCCTCCCCGAACTCATTCTCTTATGAAAAGACAACAGACCCTCCGTACCTTTTATCTGATCTTATGATAAGATGATTCGACTCTGCTTACCGTACCTTTATCTGACTTTACTGTTTGACTGAGCACCGAACCCTTTCTCTTTTCATATAGACTAATTGAGCTGCCATATTGGACTACTTGAATGGTCACCTCACTTGGCATGAGTCTGTCCTTAGCCATTACCGTCCAGGTTGCTTTTTCTCTGATCTTCTCTTAGCATAGCTGAATAGGGGCGGGCTACGTCCTAATACGAACTACTAGTCTTGAGTCTTCCTTTGACTCTCTCACTGCCGGGAGCCTCTCTCTCATCCCCAAGGTTCCCTCACTCCTAGACTTCTCCTCTCGATCTCTTCAGGTGAGCTGGGACCTATATTCTTATATTCAAGGGATGGCTCGCGATCAGCTGCATGAGTAGTGAATGGCTATGATAAAGTAGACAGATCTCTCTGTTGGCTTTTCTTGCCTTTACTTTGTATCGCTCGTATGCATCTGATCATATTTACTATCAAGGTTCTCTATAGGATTGAAGCTAGGGTCTGACTAAGAATGGTTCTTCCTTTTCCTTAGAACTCCATTCTAAATTATAATGTTAATATAGAGTGCAAGTATTAAGTAGTTAGTGAAAGTTTAGTGTGTTAGTGAAAGTTTAGTGTGTTAGTGAAAGTTTAGAATGAACGACAGTTGATGAACGATAGATAAGATATTTGAGAGTGTAAGTTTCATATTTAGAATATGGAAAGTCTAGTTCATGCGTGAAAGTGATGTTTAGAAACTATCTAAATTTTAGTAATTTATGTGGATAGATTTCAAATGAATTGAGAAGTGGCACTATAACTCTTATTGCGTAATGAATTTGAACCCAAGCGACCCTCCTTTGGCAATAGGGGGCCCCCGTCATGGGGTTCCTATACAAACAATGGGATGGTGAGAGTGAAAGAGATCAATTTTGATGAAAAAAGTAGAGTTCACGCCAGAACGAAAGATGTGCATTTACAGAGTGAGAGTGAAAGATAATTGAGAGAGGATGGGGAGTTAATGCGTGAAAGAAAAAGTGGAGCGCTGCGAAATCTTTGCAACCATTAGAGGCACTATGAATCGACTCCTCTCCCCTCAGAGATATTTAAGTAGCCCTTGCTTTCCTTGAGTGTGATTGCTAAAGCGAGAGTCCCTCGTCTGTCCCCAACTTATGATCTGCCTGGTCTGCGTCTTGTAGTCGCTGGTCTTGCTTTGATTTCGCTTTGCTCAACTTTCCCCCGGATCCGAAGATGATTAGGCAAGGCACTCCGAGGACCTAGAAAAGAGAGAATAGAACGCTTCCTCCGTCCTGAGCTCAGGCCAGCACAGCAGATAGCAGTAGCAGTCCAAGTACTGACATCTGCTCCCGAGTACGAGATGACGAGTCAGCCGGGGCAGTGAAAAGAAAGACTCATTGATCAAATATGAGACTGGGAGTGCATTTTGTTTTCTATGAATTTATATTCTCTTAGGGCTTGAGTTCGCAACTGGAGATCTCCCAACTTCATGAGTTGACTCCTCTGCATGCCGCTTCCGATGGCTTTCTTTGAATAGTGAATCATCCCTTCGCTCCTCCTTGACTAAAGACCGAAAAGAGGAATGAATCTAGGAGCCAGACCTCAGTAGTCGCAGACGGGGCATAATAAAGATTCTCTGTCCCGCTCGGGTGCCCTAATCCAATACAAAGATTAGCAGTTAGTGCTTATCTTAAAGGTATGACTTCTTTAGGGGCAGATAACGTTAACTGTAATAGTATTTTCATGGCATTTTCTTTCTTTTAGAGAGTTCATGCAGCAACAGTCGTCAATGCTATGGCATTGACTCTTTTGAAAGAAAGTTTCGTTTTTTGGTTTTTCACTCTTTAAATCCAATTCTTCTTTTTCTCCTCGATGAATGACTTTATATGGAGAATTCAATTCCGTTCAAACTCAGTTCTGGAATTCCTCACCCCTATCTCTGATAGTTTCTTTAGTAGATCTGAGACCTTCATTGATTGAATCACATGGTTATAGTGAGTGTAGTTCTTTATGCTATGCAAGAAATAAAAGAAGGAGAGTGTTTACACCCTGGTTTACCAGGACCCGCGGTATGGTCAGTCACTCATGAATTCCTTCTCGCTCGAATCACTACTACACGTAACTACACTACACTACACGTAACTACACTACACTACACGTAACTAGATAAAGAGCCCCTGTCTTTGGCGCCTAGTGTCTTCTTCAAGTTCTTCTTCAATGTCAATTGTAACTTACTCCAATGCCACCTCGTTCCTATCTTATTTTGACAATAATACACCAGAACATCCTCTGCGCTGTGCCCTGGATATGCCATTTCCGCCTAACTCAAATCTCTTGACTGAGCTCAACAAAGGAAGGAGCTTGCAAAACTAAGTCAGGGGTGCTAGTCTTTGGCTTTGGGTCATTTTTCAATCGGATGATTGAAACCAGAGAATAAGCTTACCTAACTATTATTCTCTTTCCCTCAAAACCTTCCTAGTCGAGCTTCCACCGCCCCTAAAGTGATGGGAGCACATCCGTAACTCAACGAAAGCACTTACGGGCACTCATCTCATGGATACCCCTTCTTTTCTTAAGCCAGAGTTGGGGCATCTAGTTCAGTATCAGATAGAGCAGATAGTTCTGTCCCTTGGGTAATAAGGTTTACTTCTCTGTCACTTCCGTACTTCTGTAACTTCTCTTTAGCTTCTTAATTGAATTGGTTATAAATTCCCTGGTATTGGCTAGAAGAGAGGGATGAGTCCCCCTCCAACACGGACTTATTAGTCGAGTAGTTCTCTTTCTCCTTAGTTTCGGTTTTATCGAAACAGGCTACCCCTTATGATATGCCACCTCAACCCCCGATCGTTGAGCATCTGAGAACATCTCCGGCATTGTCGAGGGAAAGTCAGATAACCGGAATGATTGGCCTTCATGCCTATCCCCATCGATCAGAACTGGCAACAAATCTTTCAGCGGATGTAGCAGCGGATCAATATCTGCTGTGTTCAACTCCTGCTACTGGGTCAACTCCAAACCAACATTCGGGAAGGGAAGCCAAACTACTTCTTGAACTAAACTACTTCTTCCTTTTCATTGATTGACTAATGCCCCTCGGTTGAAAGAGAATCTTTGACCGCTGGATCATCCGCAGAAGGTGGAGCATGGTTTCCTTAATCTCCAAAGCGTAAGAGTGGTAAGGAATCGCTCAAGCGGGCTAGCCCATAGAGTGATGACAGCTAATGAAGAAGTCAGTCCCTAAAGGCGGTATCGATGCCAGCAGGTTCTCGTCCTTTCACCCCGCACACAAGCTGCCTACCAGTCTGGAACAAAGTCCAAGAGCAAGTCCAGTCGCATTTCCTAAAATGAATTGCAGCACAAGCTTACCAGACTAAGCAGTCGCTACTCCCTGCTATGAGAACTAGGTTTATTCTGACCCTACTGTCGAAGGCAAAGTCCCTGGAATCTTCGACTCCTTTCTGGGACCATTCCGAAGTGCCTGATAAGGTCGAGTCATTCTAATTGCGAAGTTCGTTCTCGATTAGTGTCATCGTGTGCGGAGGGAGAGAACGGTGCAATTGCCCCAGACCAAGTCTCATCCCCCTACCCCTACTCCAAGGGGCTTCACACTCTGGGAGTTCCTTCTACTTGACCAGCTTATTCGGATTTCAATTACCAGCCCCCTATAGGTATTGTGTTCCAATACCAGTCAGTGGGTTCATGCCGCAGCGAGACCTGAGAAGGAGGCTGTAGGAGAGAGTCCAGCATAACTGAAATCATCTAAGCTGACAAGGACCCGGAGGATGCTGAGGAAGAAGGCTTCAGTGAAGAGGAAAATACAGACTGAAGCAGAGAAGGCAACCATTAGGTTGGTCTGATGGTGAAGTACCCAGAGCCGAAGGTCAGGCTGGGAAAGACCACAATAAGCTGGAGAAGGGACAGACCTCGTCAACGGAGTTTTCTTATGAGCTTTCTTTCTGAAGGCTTGGCTCCGGAAGATGACCTGATGGAGGAAGACTTTATTGTTGATGAGTCAAACAGTCAGACCCAGGTTAAATAAAATGAGCCAAAAACTGGCATTAGTGTCCGAGGGCGGAAACCGGTCTCTACAGACTATAATATTCTAACATAGCATTGTTACAGTTTTGGTTACTTTCTTTAATTAAAGTGAAGTCCCAGAGTGAAAGTGAACTAAAATAAAAAGTGAATCCCGGAGAGGGGAAAGCAGGAACGGTTAAGTAGATTGTCATTCCGTTGAGGACTTACCCGAAACAGTCTAATCTTTTGATTGGGACTCATCTTTCATATTTTCTAAACTCCGCTCCAATCATAAAAGACACAGATTAAACTGCCTTAGCCCATAGGAAAATCAATACAAGGAATGAAATCCCACTTCCTATAGATCCCTGGTTCTAGCTTCATACTATACTGGAGATAAGAATACAAACTTCCAAATTGAACTCATTATGGAGTTCTCTTTCAGGTCCCTCAATGTCCAGTCTTGACAATGGTTAGACCTTAACACACTTTTGCTATACAGCTTCACTCCTATTACAAGACAAGAAGTAACGAAGGCAAGGGAGAGGGAATAAAAGAAGACCGGTAGAGGAATTATACTCTCAGAGCTTATTCTAAAATCTACGAATGCGTAAGAAGGAGGAAACTTTACATGACCGAGAGTCAATCCAACTTCCTCAAGCGGAAGTACTCTTAGAAAGGTTTAGGAACTTAAAGAGAGGAGTGAAGCTGCTTGACCGAACTCAAATGACTGGTGCAAAACAAAAGAAGTAAGCACCTCTCTTCCTACCCATGGCTCTCTTGTTTTCTTCATGATGGGTCTCCACCGGCTAATGGCACTAAATTTCGTAGCACCATTTGATCTGTGTGCCAATCCTCTTTTCCATTCTCGCATGAAGCACATTGCCATTGATTATCATTTTGTGCGTGATAAAGTATCTAAATGCTTGCTTCAAGTGTCTCGTGTCTCAACCAAACCAAGGATAAACTCGCTGATGCTCTCACGAAATCATTATCCCAGCAACGGTTCTCAATCTTACGGTCCAAGTGTCTCCAATGATAGCACCATCTTGCGGGGGCGTATAAGTGATAAGGGTCAAAGGTTTGAATCACCAGCAAAATCCTCTATCAATATAAATTCTCTCCACCTCCACAAATCTTGGCTAGATAACCAACTAACAGAGAGAAAGACTCTCTAGGACTCTAGAGATATGGTTGTAATCTTTTGTTTTTTGTTTAAAATTGCCTATGATGTTGTATCATATACAATATATACTGTTTATACACAGTTGAGATCAATGTACAATTTTGCTTGAATCTCAACCATTCTGTTCTATTCTTATATACTAAGATGATCCAGGGTGCTTTAGTAGGCGCAGGAATTACATGATCTACAGATACAGAGTTTCCTTCATCTTACCATAGACTAGAGCCACTTTTTATTCTGCAATGTTTTTACTCCAGATTCTTTCATTTCCTTGTAAAGATCATTTCCTTCACGAGTACGCTCACCCACTCCGCCGAATAGTCCGATTTTTCCTCCACGGCGATAGGGGGCTAAAAGATCTAGAACTTTTTTTATTCCTGTTTCAAAAATAGAGAATTTTCTATCTAACTGTATAAAGGCGGGCGCAGATCTATGAATGGGGGATGTTGTGCGAGTATCTACAGGGCCTAAATCATCAACAGGTTCGCCAAGCACGTAGAAAATTAGTCCTAGAGTAGCCCTGCCGACTGGAACACTTAGAGGAGCGTTAGTGTCAACCACTTCCATTCCTCTCATAAGACCATCTGTAGCACTCATAGCTACAGCTCTCACTCTATTATTTCGTAATAATTGCTGTACTTCAGAAGTCACATTAATTTCTTGACCAGTAGTCTCTACCTTTAACTACCAGAGCGTTGTAAATATTAGGCATCTTGCCCGGTCTTAGGTGTAGCCTTTCCCCCCGGCCAATGATTTGAGCGATACGTGTCCCCGGTTCTTTTTTTGCAAGTTCAACTTTTAAAATGGCTAGTCAAGCATAAGAGTAGGGATAAGCCCTGTAAGCCAATATGGATTTCTTTATCCTATATAAGATGCTTTCCCATATATTTTCTATTTTATATCTAGTAGCCGGCCTAGTGGCTATCCTCTTTCCTGCAGTCCTAAGCTAAGTCCCTGTCCTTATCTATGGGCTGGAGATATGATAGTTTTGGATTATGAAACAAGAGCATTCTAGACTTCTCTGTCTATAGCTCTCCCCTTTGTCTATTATATTAATGTCTAGGAGCAGGAATTTCATTGTGCTTTCAATAGGCTAGCTGTCTCTTGCTTTAGTTAGTTGAAGGCTTCTGTAGGCTGGGCTGGACCAAAGGATCGTTCTCCTTTTCTTGAGCGTGAACGTGGACAAGTTAGTTTGCTTAGCAGGTTCGGAAGTAGGAAGTCAAGACCTCTCGGTGCCATATTCATATTAAGTAAGGAGAAAGAGATGAGGCGAAAAGCATATGATCAAAGCTCTAGTGGCGCACATAGCAATATAAGAATCGAATTATCGTCGGCCTGACCGGCAGTAATAGCGAACTAACACTGTTCTAATAGAAAGGGGGAGTCCCTCTTTGCGGTAGATAACGCAACCGAACACAAAATGAAGCTTTCGGTCTCGCAAAGCATCTGGGCCCTACTAAGCATACGTTTATTACCAGATCCGATAACTGCGATTCTCCGTCTCTGACCAGGAGGTATCACATCTACAGACATTAGCCCCAAATGCTAGCTCGCATTATTAATTAATAGTAAGTCGCTACATCATGCTTTTGAGGAAGCTATTCGGGCTTACCCGCCTCCTATTTCTCAATTCTTTCCGTTTGATGGGCGTGCTCTTGTTTGTAGGTTTGGATGTTATTTAAGGGTCTACTAGATTACGTCAATACATGAATCTCATCTTTCCAATCTCTTTCTTCTTTACCCGCTCATTCCTCTGACTTTATGCCTTCTATTCGGCTCCTACCCTACCAAGTCCGACCGGGAGTGAACTTTTCGTTATCAACTGCTTTCTTACTTTAAAATGTTGTATCATGGGCTTGAGGTATCACCGCCTACGAGTATAGATTTCCCGTTCGGTACACATACCCGAAGGATAGAACCTCTCGCCTCTTCTGTGGAAGCATCCTTAGGGAGGTCAAGTCCATATAAGAGGACTAGCCACAAATACTGAGACAATATCTAAAATCTTTTAAATTCTGCACTTTTTGGATTTTAACCCAGTTCAGGGAATCAGGCAAGTCAGATATTTAACACAAGCTTGGCACCTAGGAATAGGCGTTTTATGGATGATTCAAGCCCTGCACACTCAAAGGCGAGAACGAAGTAGCGATTGCTCGTCCAAATGGGTTACCACCAAATCAAGAAAAACTCAAATTATATGTATTGAATTTTGACCTCAATCAGCCCTTGAACACCTTAGAAAGAAAAATGAAGGAAAGCACCCATCTAAAGTGCCTTGCTTCCTCTCCTTATCAGTCGAGCTATTTCATTCCTTCTTTTTTCCAAAGCTGGGTTAGCGTGAAAGGGTGAGTTGACTCGGGAAAGAGTTATGAGTTAGCTTCGGGATATGGCTGCATATGTGTTTCTTTCTTTCCTGTTGTTTGAGCGACGGGCGAAGAGCTGAGCCGACAGGCGAAGGGGCGAAGAGCTGAGACGAAAGAGACGAAGGAGAGAATTGAAGGTATTGCTTTCAGGGAATTGAGTAGAGAGCAGAGGAATGGAGTAGTGTAATAAGGATCTGGGAAGTGATTTCTGAGGGGTTGGAGTTTCGTATTTAATAAGTCTGGCTTGAATTGGCTGGACAGCAGATACGATAGTAGATGGGTTTGATTTGATTTGAGTTGAGGGGAGTTGTAGAGCTATTAGGGTGCTTTCTTTTAGTATAGTGTAGATTGAGTTGACTTGTAGATGGGTTTGATTTGACTTGGAGGTACTGTTTTGAGAGAGCTACCTAGCACTTTGACTTGTAGTTCCTGTTTTGGTGTTTCATTTTGATTTTAGGCATTGAAACAGGGTTTCACTTCAGTCGTATATTGATTATAGAGTGGTTTAACTATCGTAGATATGGGAGTGATTGAAGAGAAGAGAAGACAAGACAAGAGAGGAGAGCTTGAGTTCGGTCTGCCCAAGGAAGTGATTTGAGTTGAGAGGACAGCAGAACAGGGGTTGTAGAACGATAGGATAGACAAACAGAAGGGTATTTCGTTGATAGGAGGGGAGTTGTAGAGGAGAGGAATAGAGTCGTGAACGAAGAGATCAGTAGGAGAGTTTAGCTTGACTTGATAGGCGAAGGGGCGAAGAGCTGAGCTGATAGGCGAAGGGGTGTAGATAAGGATTTCAGGTATTTCTATTAGGGTGCTTTCTATGAGTTCAACGAGGGGCGACAAGAGAGCTTACGATAGAGTTTACGATAGAGGAGAGAACAGAGTAGTGCAGGAATTAAGTTTACGAGTGGTGAGTTGGAGAGTGGTTTTAGGCATTTCCTTGATGAGTGGTTTGAGTTGATTTGCTTTCCACAACTGAGTTTAGCTTTCTATGAGTTTACCAGGGGTTTGATTATATAAGAGGGGGCACCCGCCTTCTTTACTAAGTGTAGACTCTTATAAAGTCGCGCTTCCCTTTGGCTAGCTCGGGTTACAAAGCGCCAGAGTGGGATATGCTCGCATAAAAGAAATCTGACTTCGTCGCTACCATTTGAAGTATATACTAGCTCAAAGCATATAATTTCTCACTGGGGAACAAACATCCATTTTCCGTTAGGGATAGAGTTTCTCCCGGAACTCCCTCAAAGTATGCAACTCTTACTTTCTTTTACTTCTTCTCTTAACCCCTCTTCTCATCTGCATTATTATTTTATGGGCGGAAAGACAGATCGCTTCGCTTAAGCTCGGGCTAAGCAAGAGCGAGCGCTAAACACGAATAGCCAAGAGGGAAGGAATGACAGAAAAGGGAGTGGGACGAAGAAAGCCATTAACATGCAGACGATCTGGCGTGCTAGGCATCGTACGTGACTAAAAAAGACCAATAGTGATAATGAGAGGACTGCTTCTTTCTTTTGGGTGGTATTTCATGGGCTCCGTGCTGGCTCTTTTGACCTTCTTTTTTTGAAAGGATTCCTATAAATCAAGCCCACCATTCTCAATCCTGACTTTACCCCCCATGTACCCTTGTCGCAATTTGAGAGTGATAAGCCAGACCTGGCTTCAGGGTTTTCGTTTAGGGTGCTTAAGTAAGGAAAAGTGAGCTTGCACCCGTTGAATGGAGCGCTTTTGTCCCCAAATCCAGTTGAATAGGAGCTTGGCCGCGGTGTTCAGGTCGTGAAAAAGCTGGAGTCATGGATCAGCGAAACAATATGATTGAATATGTTAACAGTTTTCTTTTGTAAAGTAATCGTCACCCATTGACCAATATGTAGAGTGTTAAGTAAGGAAAAAGAGATCAGTCTTCTGAAGAAAAAAACAACATTTTTTTTTTTCGCTACGAAATACCATTCACTCCTGTTCGAGCAGCTGAATAAGCACTTTGGGCAGGAAAAGCCCAGTCCCAAGCTTGCGCCCTCGATCTGCGCTTTCTTCTTTCACATCTGGATACTGAGAAGCTGAGACTAGGCTGCAAGGAAAAGAAGGTTGTAGAAACGCGGAGCTATTTAAGTCTGCGGAAGAGAGTTATGGTGTTGAAATCTTATTTAGAGTCTTTCCCCTAGCCATGGAAAGTTCTTTATCGCTTCGCTTACTCAATTCCTTCCTTTTAAACAGAGGCTTCGTTCGCATGAATCAAGTCAATCACATTGAATGCTAGCATCATTAGTAGATAAGATGAGAGATGACGCATTGCTTCTGATGAGAGAGATCTTCATCAAAATAAAGATGATCATAAGACATTTGCAAGTTATCATTTCGACTATTGTATTGAGATCATCATATCATAAGAAGATTTAAGAAGCTCATGAGCTAAGCTAATTCATCATACTTAGATTGAAGATCAACATGAGAAGCATGAGTATGGGAATGAGGCAAAGCATCATATTGATTCCTTTAGCCTGAAGATCGAGATGAGAAGACTTCTCATTATTATACTTTTCTTTATGAAAGGCATATTTCAACGAGCATTTCATTCTAGCATCTTATAGCATCTAAATGTTATCAACACTTCATAAGGAGGGTCATATACCTTGTCATCTTTGGTCATGAAGCTTTTCAGAGTAGAAGGAAGGATCATCCTCTAGGGATTGAAGACGTTGTCCGGCGGCTTCCTTCCCTTCATCTTCATCATTTGGATGAGCCTTGAGAGCAATTGATGGCTTGCTAGGAGACATTTGACGACATTGCTTTTGCTTGCTCAACTCGGTCATCCCAAAGTTCTTTAGCATCCCAAATAGCTCGTCGGGCGAAATGTGAGAAAGATCGGCCGTATATGTCCAAGTGTGCCCCATCCCCCCTTTGGTGGAGACCTAAGCGTTGAAGCTTGTTAACGATATCCAAATCCGAGTGACTCTTACCAAGTCCTCGTTGAGCATTAGTAATGTCAATGAGATTATACATAGTAGTAATCTCTTCAGTGTCACGCATGTGAAACAAGTAACTAGATAAAGATTTTTCAGTTTCCTTTCTTTAGTAAGTGATCAGCTAACCCGCAAGCTATTAAAATCAGTCTATATGCCACTTGTATATGGTCAAACCAAATAGAGTGCTAGAACAGATATTCTTAAAGCTCTAGACTTCAGCCTAAATAAGTCTGATGCGTACAAGCTGGTTGATGCTATGTATTGCTTCTTTAATTCAAAGTTCCCAGCAATAACTAACCTTATATTTTTAGTTAATGGAATTGGATGGTTATGTGGATTATTAAAAGAAGCAGTTCGCTATCATGGGGAACATATAATAACTATTCAAGATTATATTCAGTCTCATAATGTATCAACATCTATTTATAATAGTACACTGAATAAGATTCAAAGTCTTTCCTTAGCTATTCCCACCACGTTGAGAGATTCAGCAAAATCAAAGCGATCAACCTTTGCTAATTACATTCATCAAAAGGATGCTGATATTGCATGTTTCGTATTTGATAACGCTAACTTAGAAGGTCAAACCTTATACTCAGTTCACGACTCTTTCATTACACCAGTAGCTTATGCTAGCAAATTCTCTCTTATATATGCTAAAGCCTTTCATAGTCTAGCTCATCCTTTGCATCTTTTCAATTCTTTCATTATGAATAATCTATTTCTTAGTGTGCCACCACATGAGTTAAAAGATCTATATACTTGGGGGCCTTCTAAAGGTCTTTTCATTAGCTATGGTGATGCGCTCCAAAAAGGTCTCAACCGTGCTCTAATTACACCTCCTGAACCTATACCTACTGCTATCTTTTATAAATGGATGAATGAAATCAAGTTACCTTCTGAGTGAAAATCAAAGGAGAGGAAGAAGTTTGAAAAAGCACTTCAGATTGTTATTATTCATTACGAATTCTACTGTGAGGCTATAGGCTTTCATGGTTCTTCGCCTAAGACTGCTTTCTTGCAGCAGTATGCTAACTTTCATAGTGAATTAGAAGCTTCTATGCGTAGTGGTCTCTGTAAAGCTCTACTTCCTAAGTAACCATCATCTTTATATGGGTCTATACATCTTTGGGGGTTGCTAATAAAGGTACTGATTTTGGGGTTTGCTAATAAAGCTTCTTATAGCTGGAAAGACCCTAATTATTCTTACAAGAATAAGGTCAAGGATAAGGTTTTCATAAATGCCGGGTGCTATTCAGAGACTTTATACAGCTATTCTTCTGCTCTTTCGAGATTCACTACTCAGGGTTGGTTGAAGTATACCACCACACATTGGTGAAAATACCACAAGTTATACCAGAGTTTTCCTAACCTAAAAGCCTCTTTATAAGGTACATCGTCTCTTCTCTTTCAATGTGAAAAATACACTTTCTTAACGCATTTATTCCACCCATCCACCCATACATGAAAAGATTACACATATAGTCTAACGACTCCTGAAGCTCATACTAGATACAAATTCTGCTTACCTAAGCGAGATGGGCTGCTTTCTACGAAAAGGATTGGAATGAATTTCTTGTTGTTTGTTGTTTCGCGGCACTTTTTTTGGGGACTCACTTTCTGGTGCAGCCCATTCTCTTTCCTTTCTTCTACCTTACTCCTTTGGCATATCCTCGCTCCTGAGGCGGGCATACTGTCCTTCTGGGAAACCTTCGTGAAAGCCCAAAGTCCGGTCTTTGAACCCCGCTCTGAAAGATGGCTTCAATAGTCTCTTATTAGGCCCAACTCTCGAGAAGCGCCCTCCTTACTCCATGGTTATTAAGGATCATAAGGGAGTAGAAAAAAGCCAAAGAGTAAACTTTGATTCCAACTTCACTAGCGTCTCCACCATTCTAATAGCAAGGAGCATCATTTGCATAGTAAAAAAACACATTCCGATTGCCCGGATTTGGGAATTCGATAAAGTGTTCCAGAACTAAATGAATACTCCTGCTGCTAGTAGGTGGAAAACAGGGTCAATTGTGGTTTGATATTCAATTGAGGAAAAGCTGTCTTGAGTCAAAGCTGTCTGAGAGATGGATATTTCATGTAAGAAAGAGTAGCGAAAGGAGAGTTGCATTAACATGGTAGGGAGTGGATAGAGGGGTATGCACGGAGTAGTACAAAGAGGTCAGTAACAAGTTAATATGTGCGATATGTGTGCTTGTTCTTATTAGCAGGAGTAGTAAGTAAGGTTTTTGTAGTAAGTGTGAGGAATAAGCAAGAAGGACAAGAGCTAGGTGGTCATACATAGGTAGGAACTGTTCTTATTCAACTTGTAAGGTTATGCAAAGGTAAGTGAGTAGTAGAGTAATAGGCATGGGGTCTGAAGAAGCACCGGTATCCTTTTTCGAAATGTTGACTTTCGAGCAACGCTATGAGAAAAGCTCCGCTTGCAAGTAAAGAAAGTTTTTTTGAATCTAGCTTCTTTAACTACTTTAATCTCACTTGCTCGTTGCCCTGGGGTTTTGCTTTTTCATTTCCTAGCGAGGATTTCACACAAAAACCAATATACTTATAGGAGAGATGGCCTGCCCGCCCTACTTGACTATGGAGCGAGCGAGCGAAGGGGTCAATCTCTTTCTTCATAGTCTATAATGACCTCGGAGGAATTTCATCGATATAATCCCGGGAGTGAGTTCATTGAAAGGAAGATTTTGTATGAAGTGGAAAGAATTACCACCTGCCTTTCTTTGACTACCTAGATATATATAGTAGTTCATTTCGTCTGTAGTCATGTGAGTTTATTTGTGCAAAATAGATTGATTTAGCATTGAACTCTCATTTGTCTTTCTTTTTCCCTTGCTCGGATTTACCAGAGACTAGAACATATTGATTTCCTTCGAGGCGCGGGCGGGCATAGAATATATATAATTACCAGGGCGGGCTTCCCGAATCGAGTATACAGATTTGGCTCATACATACCTTGATTGAAACCTTGTGAATTCAACTCTTTTGTTGTGGAAAATCTTACCTAGGAAGCAAAGCTCCCAGAAGTAGCTCTGTTACAAGATTGATATACCCCCTCCCTGGAAAAGACCACCGGATTTACTTACTTCGGCATATTTTATTATATATATTGGTTGGAGTGTAGTGTGTGCATTTGCCTTTTTTTGTTTTTATTTAGTTGTGCTGCGTGCACTTACCAATAAGTAAGTGTAGGGACCGGCCAAGTAGTGATTAGCACTTCATAAGAGGAAGGCCATGGATGTACATACATAAAAGTGACTCTTTCCTAGTTAAGATTCTCTTATTTATTAATGTGAGGGGAAAGACTGCAGTATGCGAATTGACTTGCGGCAGGCGACTTGTTAATTGGAAACTCAGATCCCTTGTCTGACAGCTTGCTTTACCCCGAATTGGTATGTCTGGAATTACGAATTACTCTACTTGTGGTTCATTCGCTCTTAGAGTAAGGGAGGGAGTCACCAGACAAAAGGAAGGGTTTTCTAATCATTCTTATTTATTCTATTCTGAGTAGAGGTATTTTACCTAACAACTAACGCGCACTATCTCCATAAGACTAAAAAGGACGAACCTTTAGCAGATGGAGAAAGCACAAGAAACCCCCTTAGGAAGAAGAGCTTGGCACTCTGCCTCCGCCTTAGCATGCTCGAAGATATCATCCTTAAATGACTTCAACACTGAGAAGTAGGCATGAATAAGTGCTTTTACATGTTGTTCCCACAGCTCCATATTATTCTTGGTAATAGATTTAGGTAGGAAATCTATGTATGCGCGAAATTGCTTGATATTGAAAGCATGAATACCCATGTGCTCCTCTTCTATATCTAAGAAGACGGGATTCCCTTTGAACTTATTATGAAATAAGGGTAATAACGCCTATGATAATCTTTCGACATATTATAGTGTGGACTAAAATCAAATAGATTAGTTTCCATAAATGTATTTTTAATAGAAAGTGGATGTATCATATCGTAGAATGCACAACAGTATAAAGGGTAAGCATATGGAGCAGGAGCAATAAAACAATCATGGACACTATAAATATGCATTTTCTGTC
This sequence comes from Kaempferia rotunda, assembly GCA_037177415.1. Taxonomy (NCBI): domain Eukaryota; kingdom Viridiplantae; phylum Streptophyta; class Magnoliopsida; order Zingiberales; family Zingiberaceae; genus Kaempferia; species Kaempferia rotunda. The sequence continues at coordinate 292,774 of JBAMIB010000074.1, read as the reverse complement.
TGAGACATAAATAAACCACATATGCTGCTATAGCTGCATCCTGGCAGGTTCATGAAGAACGCAAAGGTTGCTCGCCTTGACTTCATTCTATCCTTCTTATCAGTTGGTACAGATAGTGTGATCTGATGTATTTTTTGAAGTACAAGATTCTAGATTACAGTAGTAATTTTATCTGACTGTATGGTTTCTTGTACAGTGGTGAAATAATGAGAATGATAGCGAACTGGTCTGTTTAATAAGGAGACAAACCAACCAACCTCGTTGACCAAAGTCATCAGGTTTTGTATACCCGGATACCTTACTTCCCAGTATCCGTATAACCCGCTAGCAATTCTAGATGCATCTTGTCTTGAGACACTGTATTCTAGTGCCTGCTCTATATCTGTAATCGCACTAAAATGTGTCTTCCCATATACACTACCTACTGACTTTTGAGCATATGCAAAACTTCTTTCTTTGTACGCATATTCTTCTAAAATTTTAGATAAAGATTTTTCAGTTTCCAGACGTGAAATAGCCTCCTGTGTGCTTTCCAAGGTCTTCCAAATCTAGTGTGCGGTTTGGAAATGACACACACGTCCTACTTCATCTTTCTTAAGGGAACAAAAGAGCACATTGAGAGCTTTCTCATTAAAAAAAACCAATCTATCATAATGAAATCAAGATCGGGAAGCACAAATTATCAACAATAGTCCAAAGCTTTAGAGGCTTAAGAAAATCCTTATGAATCCAATAATAATCTTTCCTGGTGGGCGATGAATTTTATGGTCCTCATCATGATCTAAGTTGGCAAGGATGCTTTCTTGAGATTCTATTAAGTGCATTTCACATCTAGGAAAGGATGGTGAATCAATCACCAAAAAGCAGAAGAAAGAGTCAGGCGGAAAGCTAAAGCTCGACAAAAAGGAGAGTAAGGCGGAAAGTAAATAGCCCCGCAAGGAAAAACGAGCTCCCGCGCGAGAAGAAGGAAGAAGGTAAGAGAGGCATGCTCAGCTTTTAGGCGCCGTACCGATAAAGCGGAAAGCCGCCGCTTAAGCTGAGGACGAGTGGACAACTGTCAGAAGAAAGGGCCATATGGGCGAGAAGACTGGCACATGGACGACATGACAGCCAGGAATAGAATACTCTGTAATAAAGCAGGAATACTCTTTTTCTTTAGGTCAACCAGGACGCAGACAGGATGAACTCATAGAGGCACACAAGGAGGCACATAGACAGGGGCTCGACTCGGAACTGATTAGTGCTTCTCTTCCGTCCGAAAAGTTGGCGAAGCTAGGCAGAAAAAGAAATGAGTTATATCATATAAAGAATAGAGAAAAAATCCATCCATATATTATATTCTTCGGCTAGCACGTTGTGCTGAGCTTGGAGATATATGTTTGATCGGGAACCTACACCACCCGGAAGACATTTCTTAGAAGGTAGGAGAATCCTCTTACTTGCCTAGCTGCCCTATTCTTTTAATCAAACTACTACGTCGACTATCCTAGATACAAAAATCCTGAAGTAGCACATTGAATATGTTTATCCCGCCCGGTAAAGCAAAGAGTATCAACCAAAGTAAGGATATGAAGAAGTAGGACCCAGCTCTATCATCTAATCTCTTTCCTCTCAATGAATGCCTAGAGGCAAAGACTGCAACGCTATCTCTTCGTACTGGCACTATGTGATTATTTCCTATCTCTCGAGCAGTTGTAGCCGACTCGTATTCTTTCTTCGAAAACTAAGCGGCGAATGTATCACATGCCTCTTTTGGCGTCTCCGCATCTTCTATATGTGAAAACAAGCTCTTGTCCACTGTCGCCTGGGCTCTGCCAGTTTGAACCTTCCACTTCTTGTATGCTCGGATCGAATTCGATGGCGGCTCAGTCTCATCACCACCAAAGATCTCCGTCCCAAGACTGAAGCTTCTTTCTTCTGGAAGAAGTGTTCAGATTAGCTTCCTTCCGAAAGCAAGTATACCGAGCATTCATTCGATGACATCTAGGTCCTAAATCCAAAACCTTAAACACTAGATCACCGGCATACCTAGCGTAAAAGAAGAGTTGCTGCCCATTTGCATGTTCCATTGCTTTTTCAAGAGCTAGGTCTAAACCATGCGGATAAAAATTCATCAATAATGGTGAAAAGGGCTCCCTTGCGCGATCCCTTTCCCTTCGACGGTATAGGTATGACCCTTCCTGTCAACAATAGGCGTCTTAAGAGAAGAAGCTATGAGATTGACCATTCCTTTATTCTCTTCGCCGCAGCTTTCATTCAAGAACGAAGAGACAATGATCTAACTTATCGAAGCACTTCTCCACGTCAGGACCAACTTATCGTTAGGTGGCCATGCTTTAATAGCGCGTATGAAGGAAAGAGTCCCCTGTCTTGGTCTGACCCCGTGTGAACGCTCGGAAAAGGTGGAATCCCAAGTCTCATTGAGCAAGCGGACTAGGGCATCCATTACCAACCTTGTCCTTGTCCGCGGGTTGTGTAAGAGGCCTAAATTGCCCTGGCTTGTTTGGCTTAGGTATAAAAGCTCTTTTCTTTGGCTTAGGTATAAAAGATCTTTTCATGGTAGAAAACTTCTACTGGCCCACGTTGATATCCAATATGCTTTTCTTTCTCACGCCCGCCTCGATGAGTTTTCGAGTTTCTGCTGTGACTTGCTCCTCTAGCTCCACTCGCATCCGCCGTGGTGCTTGTTTTATTGGTTTGGCGTCACTTCTCATTTTTCACTTGTGGACCGCCACTTTCGGATCCAAGCCTGGCATTTCCTTGTAATCCCAGGCGAAGCAATCTGTGAATTCACGCAGCAGGGCTGAAAGCTGCTTTCTTTCTTCTTCTGTCAGAGACGCACTTACGAAGGTGGGCCTTTCGTTCTCTGAAGTTCCCTTATTTGTTTTTCTCAAGTAATCGATGGTGCTTTGCCCGCCTTCTTCAAGTTCTTTGGGGGCGTTCTTTACCTCGAGGATCCTCTGATCGTCACCTTGAGTTGTATTAACGTCAATGACGTGGCAAGAGAAATACCTGGGATTTGGACTAGGTTCTTCAAAGACCAGTCCCCTCGACTTCACTATTGACACTTCTCCTCAACCGGTGCGGCGCCCTCTTCCTTCGCCTTTCGTCTCAGCTCTTCGCCCCTCATTCATCTAGATATTGATTTCCGGACATATGCGTAGGTACAGAAAGGACGGAAACTAATATGCCCTCAACAAAGAAACAACTCAACTTCAGACCTGAGGAGTGCACGGAAAGAGAGTACCGAAAGAGAGAGAGGAGTGAATGCCAGGTATCGAAAGGGCAGGCAGCACAGGTATCGAAAGGGAGAGAGGATCTTTCGTAGAGTCTACGTAGAGTCGTAGATTCGTAGAGTTGTAGAAGTAGAACATGTAGAGTCATGTAGTTTTGAATTCGATCGAAATGACAGGTAGAGCCAGGGAACGAGAAATCGAGAGAGGAGGAGGAATAGGGCTAACAGGTATCGAGCGAACGACAGATGCACGGAAATCCAGTACAGAAACAGAGCGCAATGCACGGTAGAGAAACCGAACAAAAGAGTTGGGGGCATGGGACTTCGACTTGGGTTGCGGTTGGGGCAACTTGAGTAGTATAATAGAATTGACAGAAATCTCGTATAGAAATATGTGCCAATAAGCTTGTATGTTCCAATAAGCTTGGAAGTTGTATCAGTCTGGATTCAAGGATTCCTGTATTAGGTATACCATCAAGGGTTACCATTTGGATGAAAGCATTGATGGCTTCGGTTGAGTAACCTAGCCGGACGTGCTCAATTAGAATGAAAGCATTGATGGTTGCGTTGAGTAACCTAGCCGGACGTGCTCAATTAGAATGAAAGCATTGATGGCAAGGATTGATGGCATCGGGTGCAGTTGGGGCAGGTGCAGGACGGGTTGGGGTTGAGCCTTTGCTGTCTGTAGTATAACAGGACGGGTTAGCATTTGGATTCAAGGATTTGAGTCATGGGATGGAACCACCTGACATGGGGCGAGGTGAGTGGGCTTCGTTTGTCGATTGAGAGATTGAATTGACTTTGGATTGATGTATTTCAGTTTAGGGTTTGGGTATTCCGCTTCTTTGCGTTGTCGATTGTTATTGGCAGTCGTTTGTCGATTGCCGGAATTCAGCTTCAAAGGGTTGGGGATTCAAGCATTGGGGATTGGCAGTTTAGTTTCCTTGAGTACCCTTCTATTAGGTATTGGCAGTTCTCGATTGGTGTATTAGATGACCTTTGATGTGTCGATTGTGAATGTTCAAAGGGTTGTCCATTGCAGGACGTAGATTGATAGATTTCCTTGTAGCTTGTATTGACCTTTGATCTGGGGTTGAGTAGAGTACCCCCTTTAGCTTTCTATTCTATGAGTATAGGTATATTTCCTTCGTCGATGTTAGATTGAAAGATCTGTATTTGTCGATTTAGAGATTGTTTTGAGTTGATGACCTTTCATCTGGGGATGTCGATGTCATAGTATTGGGCTTTCCCTTCTATTTAAGTAGGGGTGTCGATAACTTCTATTGTAGGGTGACCCTTTCATTGAGTACTGGTTTTCGATTGGCAGTTGGAGTTGAGTACCCTTCTATTAGGTATTGGCAGTAGTCGATTGTTCAGAGATGGGGTCTTAGTCGATTGGTGTATTATCAGTAGGGTTGACGTGTTGATAGTAGGTGTCATTTCCATTCTATTCTATTTCTTTGAGTACCTTCAGGACAGAGAGCGGAATGACAGCAGCAAAGGGTTTGAGTTGAGTATTGACCGTTGATCTGGGCTTCCTCATGGGCTTCGTTCGTCGATGTTGATAGTGAATTTGCTTCTCTTGAGTAACCTCTTTCGTCTGGGCATTCGTAGATTGTTATGGGTTGGAGTTTTGGGTTTATGGATTGGGTGACCCTTGAGTTAAGAAGTATAGGTCTGGTTGTCGTTGTTTAGATTGAATTGAAGTTTCCCTTCTATTGAATTAAGCTGATTGGGGTAGTCGAGGTGGCATTCAAGGATTGGGTAGTCGAGAACTTCTATTGTATTTCGATTTCAAAGGGTTGACGTGTTGATTTCAAAGGGTTGACGTGTTGATAGTAGGTTTCATTTCGTTTCTCTTCTATGGAGGATTGAGCCTTCAGGACCGATAGCTGAATTGAGTTTATTACCTTTGAGATGGGGATGTCGTATTGTATTAGATAAATTCAAGTGTCTTTCCTTCGCCTGTCGGCTCAGCTCTTCGCCCCTTCGCCTGTCGGCTCAGCTCTTCGCCCCTTCGCCTGTCGGCTCAGCTCTTCGCCCCATCATTCAATTCTCTACCTGGTATTTAGCTGTATTTCTCTACCTTGCATTCACTCCTCTGCAGTTGAGGGCATCTGTCGGTACTCGATTTCCTTGCACTACCCGGGCATCTGTCGGTACTCTCTTTCCGTACTGTCTGTCGCTTTGTTTCGTTCAGTTTCTTGCTTTTCTTTTACCAGGCATATGCGCGGCCGGATTTGCAAGATGACGAACTCGGGGTTGCCGGGCGGTTACCCCGAAGTGAAGTCCTAGAGATGAAGGACGGGTGAAGCCTGAAGGATCTCTAATCAAGAGAATAGAAGGGATAAATCAATACATACTAACAACGACAACTGCCAATCCCCTCTACTGGAATCCCCAAACCAGAAACCCTAAACTCAAAGGGCTATACGCAAGGAAATCTATCAATCGATAACCAGCGAAGCGCACTCACATCGACACTAAGGAAGACCCTCTCTACTCAACTCAAAGAAGCTGAATTCAGCCAATCCCCAAGCAGGACTGCCTCTCAATCTACACTAAGGAATACCCTAAACTCAAAGGTCATCAACTCAACTCAATGAAAGGGTTACTATACAATGGATAAATGCCACAGATCAAAGGATCTTTCTTGAACGAAACGAAATGAAAGCTATCAATCGACGACTGCCGACACTAAGGAATACCCATCACTCAAATACCCAATCCCAATCCTTCTCTCGACAACCCCAAGAAGCGGAATGAAATCTATCAATCGAGGAACGATAGCACTATCTCTCGACCTAAATGAATTTAACACGTCCTTCAATCCTGCAATCCCATATACTCAACGTCAACCTTCAATACAGGAAATTCAATTGAACACGTCCTCACATCGACAAACCCACGGCTCAAAGGTGCCCCAACTCGAATGGCCCAAGGCCTTCAACCCATATACTCAACGTCAACCAGACGAAAGCAAATACAATACCTAACCTAAACTCAAACCCTTTTAAGCGGAATTAAGCCAATCGACATCCCCAGATCTTCGGTCATCAACTCAAACCCTTTTCAGCTTAACTCAAACCCCAAAGCTATGGAATTCCTCTCCCTATACGACATCGACGAACGAGAAATGCTAAATAAAGGAATCCCCCAAGCAAAGGCTAAAGGTGCCCCAACCCCTCTCTACTCAACTCAAACCCTAAGCAGTGCTCAACTCAAGAGGTTACTCACTCACATCTACTGATAGTGGAATCCCCAACCCCAAGGCTCCAAGGTGCCCCAACGCCAATCGTTGCCTCTATACTGAACTCCAACCCTTTGAAGCTCCATTCATTCTGCTCTGCTTTCATTCATTCTTATCTCTTTCTCTACTGAACTCAAACCCTTTTCAGCGGAAGCAAGGTTACTCAACTCATCAACTCAAACCCTTTTCAGCGGAAGCAAGGTTACTCAACTCATGAACTCAAAGGATTTGAAGCTTCATTCCCCTCTAGAGGAATACTAAAAGCGAACCCCTCAGGGCATACCAACGACAGGAGTCCCCTAAATTACAGGATATGAAATTGTTAAAAAACGAATTTATATCAGAATTCCATGATCGGATACCTAACTTCAAAGCTGATACTACTATATTTCTATAAGAGATTTCTTCAAATGAAATCATACAACAAAAGGGGCAACAACCCCAACTGATTCAAAACTACATGACTCTACATGTTCTACAACTCTACGAGACTCTACGAGACTCTACGAGACTCTACGAGACTCCACGAGACTCTACGTAGACTCTACGAAAGATCCTATCTCCCTTTCGATACCTGTGCTGCCTGCCCTTTCGATACCTGAGCCCACTCCTCGGGTCTGCAGTTGACTCCTCTGCCATTGACTCCTCTCTCGATTTCCGTACTCTCTTTCGGTGCATCTTTCGTTCTCTTTCGGTACTCGAATTAAAAACTAAATGACTCTACGAAAGATCCTCTCTCCCTTTCGATACCTGTGCTGCCTGCCCTTTCGATACCGTTCGCCCCATGCCATCATTCGCTCTGTACCTTTCATTTCGTTCTCTTTCGGTACTCGATTTCCGTACTCGATTTCCTTGCATCTGTCGTTCGCTGTCTGTCGTATGTCGTTCGCTCGATACCTGGCATCTTTCGTTCTCTTTCTTGCTTTTCTTTTACCAGGCATATGTCCGGAAATAAAGATATAGATGACGAACTCGGGGTTGCCGGGCGGTTACCCCGAAGTGAGGTCCTTAAGGATCAATCTCTAAGAGAATAGAAGGGAAAAACCATCAATTACCCAATCGACATCCCCATCTCAAAGGATCTTTCTTGAACGAAACTCCAACCCAAAGCTCTGGAATTCAGCTCTCTGTCCGGAACACCCTTACTGAAATAGAAGATAAGGGAAAGGAAAGCTAAAGAGGGTACGACAACCCATAAACCCTCAACTCAAATACTGAACAACCCTCAATCGACACTCGAAGCCCGCTTCATTGAGTCTTTCAGCTATCGGTCCTTCAGGATCTCTACTACAATAGAAGATAAGGGAAACTTTAACCCATACTCTAAATCGACATCCCCCGATCAATACAAAGCACTCGAAATCTACACTAAGGAAAGCACAAGAGGTTACGAAACTCCAACCCTAAGCAGCGGAATTCCTCGCAATACGAAATCAAAATACTGAACAACCCTCAATCGACACTCGAAGCCCTTTGAAGCTTAATTCACTCAATCGACCACCCAATCCACCAATCGACAACTGCCAATGAACGAGAAACCTTGAATACCATCAAAGGTATCAAAGGTAAGGAAATGAAAGTGAAACTAAACCCCAGTGAAAGCTAAAGAAGGGTACTCAAGGAAAGCCCAATTTAACACGTCTGGAACACCCTTACTGCCAATCCCGAAGTAAACCTCAAGCTAAACTCAAACGACGCAATCGACAAACACTGATCAATACAATACCTATACTATACTCAACTGAAGGGTATGAAATATACTTAACTGACCCTAATACAATCACTCCCCAATCCTTGAATACCCATAAATCCTGTTGCTCTACAAACGAGAAATGCCCAAACTCCATTAAATCTCTAAATCGACACATCTTCGGTCAATACAATCGATACTAAGGAATACCCAACCCCTTTGAAGCTTAATTCACTCAATCGACAACTGATAAATGGCTGGAATCCTCCAACCCTGAGCAAGCCCCAACCGCAACCCGCTATCCCCCTATCTAGAAACTCTAAATGCCAATACATCAATCCCAAGGAAGACCCTCTATACTCAAGTCAACTCCAACCTGTATTAAATCTATCAAATCAATAGCCCTCCCATAAATGTCCAATCCGGAAAGGATACGTCACAGATCAACAGATCTTTCTATACTCTTATCAAAAGACAAATCCTGTAATCGACAACCCTTTCTCACATCGACACTAAGGAAGACCCTCTACTCCAACCCTTTGAGGCTCCATTCAGCTCTCCCCTAATACTCCAACCCTTTGAGGCTCCATTCAGCTCTCTCTACTCAAAGGAAAGGGTTTACAATGGAATCTCTATACTCAATGAGGAATCCTTCAATACAGCTATCATAAATCCTGGAATCCTAAAAGCTAACCCGTCCTGGTATGCTATTTACCGGTGTCCTGCACCCAAGCCAAGCCATCAATGCTTTCATCCTAAATGGGAACCCCTCATGGTATTCCATAGACTGGTATTACCCTATAATATCATTAAGTAATTGAGAAAACTGCATAATTGAATCTCGTAATTGAGAAAACTGCACCCGCCCCAACCCCAGTCAAAACCCAAGGCAAAGCCCCAACCCCAATCCAGATCAATCGACACTCGAAGCCCACGTCCGGCAATCCAGCAATCGAGGAACGAAAGCACTATCACTAGTGAAATCCAGGAATACCCCAATCGACACTCGAAGCCCATTCTCTATACTAAATTGCCAAAAGGTAAGGAAACGAAGCCTCTTCTCTATACTCTCTTCGACGGGTCAGCTCTCTTCTCTATACTCCATTCAATCTATGAATCTACAACCAGTGAAATACTGGAATACCCAAGGTCAATACTCAACTCAATTGAAGGGTCACCATACTCACGAGGTTACTCAACTCAAAAGAGAAATCCTGGAATACCATCAACTCCAAAGAGAAATCCTGGAATCCTGTAATACCCATAAATCCTTCTCTCGACAACCCTTTGACCTGCAATCGACAACCCTTTGACCTTCTCTCGACAACCCTTTGACCTGCAATCTACAACCCTTTTAAGCTTCATTCTGCTCTCTATACTGAATTCAATCTCGAAATCTACATCCCCCGATCTTCGGTCATCAACTCAAATACGTAAATCCTGGAATACCCGTTATCCCCCAATCGACAAACACTGATCGACACCCAGACTCAAGAGGTTACTCAAGCAAAATTGAAGACGTCCTGCAATCTACAACGCTTTGAAGCTTAACTCAAGAGGTGCCCCAACCCCTCTACAGGAATACCCAAACCCGTATTCAATCTAAGTTACTGCACAATGGAGGGTACGAAACTCCAATCGAGAACTGCCAATCCGAGATCAAGCTCAACTCCAACCCTTTGAAGCTCCATTCAGTCTTTCAGCTCTCTCTACTCAACCTTCAATCCTTTCATACCTTCTCTACTCAACCCTCAATCCTTGAATCTACAACCCTTCGAGGAACGAAATAGAATCTCTACAGGAATACCGCAATCCTTGAATACCCATGACGAATCTACAAAGACCTAATCTCTATACTCAACGAGCAATCGACAACCATCAATGGAATCTCTCTACTCTACTCAATTGAAAGAGGGTACTAAATGAAAGAAATATAGCGGACTCACTTCGACGAACGAGAAACCAGTGAAATACTTTAATACCCAAATAAAGAAATCCTGGAATACGGGAATCCCAGCAATCCTTCAATCGACGAAGCCCATATTAAATGTGCCTTCAATCGAGGAATACCATATTAAATGTGCCTTCAATCGAGGAATACCATATTAAATGCGAGGAATCCTGCAATACTGTAATACCTATAAACCCTCTACTCCAACCCTAAGCTATGGAATTCCGCTCTCTCATCTACGACTGCCAACACTAAGGAAATGACAGCACCACTCTCTTCTTTGGTGTACCACCCGTGCCCTACTTATCTCTTCTCTTCAAATGCCCTACTTGGCTCTCTTTCGGTACTCTCTTTCCTGTCGTATGTGTTTGTTTCTTTCTCTACCTGTCATTTGGCTCTCCCCATGCCATCATCCTGCTTTCCGGGCATATGTCTGTCTTTCCAGCTTTCGACGACCCCTGAATTCAAAACTACATGACTCTACATGTTCTACAATTCTACAATTCTACAACTCTACGAAAGATCCTCTGGACGAAAGATCCTCTGTCGATTTCTGTACCTTCCATTGACTCCTCTGAAGGGCTTTATCGATTCTCCGGGCACTACCAGCGCATTTCGTTCTCTTTCTGTACTCGATTTGCTGTCGTATGTCGTTCGGTTTCTTTCCGTGCATATGTTTTTCTGTCCTTTCTTTTACCAGGCATATGTCCGGATTTGCAAGATATAGATGAGCTCGGGGTTGCCTAGTCGCCCGAAGTTCATCCTCTAGGTGACGGCCGGTTGTTTGAGCTCGGGGTTGCCTAGTCGGTGACCCCGATGCGAGGAATGGAACACCCCTAAATCAATAGAAAAGAAACGAAACCTCAACCCTAAGCAGCGGAATTCCTCCAACACTACGACAACCCTAAACTAAACCCCAGATCAAAGCTATCAATCGACACTCGTTCGCTCTGACCTCGACACATGCCAAACAGAAATACAATAGAAGTTACTGACAAACCCTTTGAAGCTGAATTATGCTCTGCTCTGCTTTCATTCCGCTCTCCAACCCAAAGCACTCTCAATCGACGAACGAACAACTGAACACAATCGACGATAACCCAGACGAAAGCCCAAGGAAGACCATCAAGGAAAGCA
>JBAMIB010000074.1:216506-260752 GCA_037177415.1 Kaempferia rotunda | reverse complement strand
AAACAGGTTCAGGTAGCTCAGCTGGTTAGAGCAAAGGACTGAAAATGCTTGTGTCAGTGGTTCGAATCCACTTCTAAACGGGCGAAGGGTCTTTAGACACGTAACCGGGAGCGAGCCGGATTTTTAAATTCAAGTGAAAGAGGAAGCCAAAAAGCCGTGTAGGAGGCTAAAAAAAGCGGTTGAAACCTCGGATTGGTTCTCGCGTCCCTGTGCCCAAAAGGATGGGCGAGTTCGGTGCAAGTGTTCATCGATCGGGTGGATCTATATGCTCCGGGGGGAGGTGAGACGAGGTGTAGCGCAGTCTGGTTAGCGCATCTGTTTTGGGTACAGAGGGCCATAGGTTCGAATCCTGTCACCTTGATGTGGCGAATACAAAAAAAAAGGAATGTCGGAGTTAATCAAATTCCTCACCTAGTAAAGAAGAAATATCAAACAAAAATGAGATTGATTAAGGGCAGGGCAAGTATTAAAAAATAGAAAGAAAAAAGGCTTATATAAATAGAAAAAAAACACCAACCCAACAAACAAGTAAGTGCTTGCCTGTCTTTGTATGTATTTAAGTGTGGCATCAAGGGGACGCGCAGGAAGACTGAATTTCCGGGCAGTCAAAATAGCTTGCTCTTGCCTGGGAGGAACGTTATACGACTTAAAAGACAGATGCCGCTGCAATGGTTTTGAAACGATGATTATTGTCTTGAAGTGAAGCACGCTTTCGGTTGATGAAGCCCTGTCTTCTTTTCGACTAAGGCTATTGCCATCTTAGTAGTCTGACCTGGACCTACCTTGCGCCCTTCACCACGCCAAGATGCACTTTATTGCTGTAGCGCACCTGAATGAATTATGACCCCGCCACTTAAAAAGTTGACCTCACTTAGAGAGCGTACTAATGCATATCATTAGGGCAAACAATGCACTTGATACGATATGCGGTGCCCCCCGGCCTTACGACGATGGAATTTCCCACGCGCAAGACTACAAGGGTTAACACTTTCTTTAGTACCCTATCATATTACAGTACAAAATGACGAAATCTTATTTGAAACCTTGGATCGGTATATACCTCAGTATAGTCCCCTATAGGTGCCTGGGACACCCACGATCAAGAGCATCTCATCGATACTCAGGACGTGTGGGGGGGAGTGACCCCCATCCAAACCGGTAGGTTTTACCCTAACCGGATGGTGCCTTTTGATTTTAGGATTTAAAGCGGAGATCGACACTCAGGGTGCCTTAAAGTCTTATGTGAGGTATCCGTTATGAAGTGTTGATAGCACTCCACCCATCCAGTGAAACAGTTGTCTCGCTCCAGAAGCGTGATGTCCAAGTGGAGCGCCTACTAGGCTTAAAGGACGTAGTTACTAAGGCTGTTTAGACCAAAGTAACCACAAAGGTTATCACGGTTTAACCCGCGACTCCCTCTCCAGTGAGTCCGGCGCCGACGTGCACAACTTTCGTAACTGTACGAAATCCAGCTTCCGACAAAAATGAAAGGTACAGGTCTTGTAAGGTAAGGAAGAACTTCCAATCCAACTGTTTGGAGATGCCAATAAAGTTTATTACTACACCTATTGTGTCACAACCAACAGAGTGCTGTCTTTAGCATAGGACGGCACGTGATATGGATGCCCACCTTAACGGGAAGGGGGTTGTATTAAGTCTGCGACTTCCTCCCCATAGGTGCCATGGGGTCAGGAGCGGTATAATCAGTCCTTGCTTTGGTTCTGACTCTATCCTTCTTTGCACGCCCTGCTAAGTACCTTGCCATCTGAAGCTTTTGATTTTGTGGATTTATCCTCGGCATGTGACTCCTAGTCGATTTACTAGACTGCTTTCTGCGCCCCTCAACTTACTCGTAACAGGCTTTCCTCGCTACAACAAATAAACAAGAAGAAGCTGCTAACAGCTAAGTTGCCCAACTATCATGGGACAGGCAGGGTTTCGCACTAAGCAAGTAAACTACCTTTTTGAAACTCGTTTCAAGCCGAATTTGATTGCTATCTTAGTATGATAAAGAGAAAAGCGAGAGTGACTTATTTTATTGACATAAGCTCGGGAAGCAGCACAAGCGAAGTACTCTCGTGAAGAGAAAGAAAACAGCTAGTTCAGCTCGTAATATATAGGGTAAGTAGTTCAGTGAAAGCATTAAAAACTAAATGCCTCTTTCGGTTAGCGGGACTCAGTTCCAGGCCCCCTTCTTAGTCAATGGACTGCTAGGATAAGGGGATGGTGACTTTGAGAAAATCTCTCTTTTATAGGTAAATGAAGGGCTCATTCCAGAGCTCCCATAGTCATTTCATTCGAAGGGACGAGCTAAGCTTATACGAGGTGAGTGGGCGAAGAACAGAAAACTCTTTCTGTCGCTCTGAATTCAATTCAGTAAGGAAGTGAACGGTTGGAGAGAATATAAATTCATAGAAAACAAAATGCACTCCCAGTCTCATATTTGATCAATAGCAAACTCAAACTCATTAGTAGCACTCAGCCCAAGCAGCAGTAGTGAATGGACTTGCATACAGAAGACAAATTCAAAAACAAATTGATTGAACCTTAGTACTTTACTTTCAGTTGCTTATCATAAGGAATTCGGACAACTGCTTAAAAGACAGTATCAGGGAGCACAGCTTGCGGAACTTAAATAACGACCGACCTGTTGCTAGAGAGAGAGGGAACGAGTGATACCTACTAACGATAACGACGTCTCAAGAAAGAAAAGAGGAACGACGGGACAATTCATAGTTAAGAGAAGCGAACCGAACTGATGACATTTAAAAGCTGGATTCCAGTCTAACATGGATGGGACGGTAGAGTGAATATGAACGACCTCTTGCTGCAAAGCGACGAACGAGTGAGAACGACGTAGTGTAGTCATTAACTCTACCATTATGATTCTCTCGTTCGGGTTAGGGACTCATGTTATTTGAAAGTGAAAGCGGGTAGCCTTCCTACTTTATGACGCCTTTCCCTCTTTTCTTTTCCCCTAAGATCGAGAATCCGGCAAGCTGTTTCGGCCTTTTGAACTCAACATCTTCTCTTTGCATTCACTCTAACCATGAATTCTTTCTCTTTCCTTTCGCGCAAGAAGGATCGGACTACTACTTAACTATTTAACTATAGACTTGATACTTGAATTGTGTTGTGTTGTTACCCGTCGACGTCGCTTTGCTCGTACCTCACTTTAGCTGCCCTAACCGTACCTGGGACCAGAGTTCTTTATATTTATAAGATTAGGAGAGCAACAATTCAATGAAAGAGCTGCGGAGGTACGAGCGATCCTACTACTTAGTTACTAGTTACTAGCGACGTGAACTCTTTATGAACCGAGTCCGAGAAGCAGGAGTCGCTCTTGAGACTCTTAGTGGCTCGGGACTGAAAACGCTGGTCCCCTAACCGTTCTTCTGCTGCCCTCACTTTAGCTGCCCTAACTAAAGCAGGTGCCCCTATAACAAGAAGTCTTCGTTCGGGACTAATGGAGAAAGTCTTCGTTCTGCACCTCAAATCAGTATACGCGAAAGGGACTCAACAAGAGCTACAGAGTTCTTTTCTAGGTATTCGTTCGCCGGCATATTTAACTCATACCCGGAAGAGGGGCGAGTGAGAAAGTATTTGACGCGGCGGGTCGGCTACCTTTGCTTAAACCGGAGAAAGGAAAGCGGTATCGAACCTAAGCGCAGGGTCCAGAGCAGAGTGAGCATCCATGTATTCCCTGTCCCAACTGAGAATGGGAGTTATCTTCGATGGAGTTTTCTTTCCCGGGGGTCCGTCCGAATAGAATTCCTTAGTCTGCCAAGCGGGGTAGCAGTTGAAGTCTTTGTATCTGCTTAAAGAAGAGTTGCCCAGCCAATTCCAGTGAGATCAGTGCCTACATGAGAGTATTGACGAGTGAGTCTTTGCCTACCCCTTTGTTGTTTCCTATAGAGTTGTAGAAGTCTCTATTAAAGCTAGCAGCAAGCAGTCATTCTTCACGTCGCTGTCGCTCGTCCCTTTCTTTCCAGCCATCCCGACCAGTTGGCCATACCGTAGTGTGAGCACCTGGAATTGGAGTCTCTCTTTAAACTTGAAAGCCCGCACATAATAGACAGCGTGGGAATACCTAAAATAGGGGACCGCCCATAGACAGACCACGGGAATCCATACCCTCTGGGAAAGCCGTGAGGTGAGGATAAATACAATAAAAGGAAAGCGCGCGTCATTATCATTCGCTCCTTGTGAAGGCACGCAAAGAAAGTCAAGCTTAGTTCGAATGAATAGAGAGGAAAGAAAAAGAATAAGATGTTGAGTGAATGCAAAGAGACTGAGATGTTGATGGTGAGTTCAAAAGAAGAGTGAGAAGTTGCCTAGAACTACGTTGGAAGGAAGCTCAGACTAATTCATTCCTGAAGCTACTTGAATCGGGTATAAAATAGCTCGCAATACCATAATCTAGGGCCGAGTGAGAAAATACTCGACGGGATCGCTAAATATAATATAAGTAAGTTGTAGATCTTTCAAATATAATCAAACGTCGAATGGAACTTACAACTTACATCTTACTTGACGGGGCAGGCACGACTTGCTGATATGTAAGATCTTTCGTATGAGTAGTTTTTCATAGCTATAGCCATTCACGACTTTGCTGAGGAATCCAACTGCAGCCTTTGTAGCATTTTTAATAGTCAAGCACCGTCTAACCTCTTTCTCAATTCCCGACCTCATTAAGACTGACTGGACTGACTAAAGGCTCCCATTCAACGAGTGAATTAGCTAAATCGGACTCGGGATATTAACTATCATAAGCTGGTGTCGGCACTAATGACATTGTTAAGCTTGTACCCTTCTTTTGGTGCCCTGAAGGCGGCTCCGCTCCTTAAGTTAGTTGTACGCGGGAAAGAGTGAGAAGTACTCGTATGGGCACGGGACAAATTCTAACATCCCCATCTTTCTAAGATCCCAAACAGCAGCAGTTAATTCAAAGAGGCTCGACTAATAGGAGAGGGCCGACAGATAAGGAGAGGGATTCACTACTGACTTTTGTTTCGGGATCGGAATCAGACTCTTCGGATAGGTACGAGCATCGCGACGTGAGAGAGGTACGAGCATTGCTAAGTCGCCCCGTCTCCACGTCGCTGCCGCTCTTGAATTCCAGTTGTTGTTTTCGGAAGCTTTGCTGCTCTTGTCAATAAAGATAGTAGGCTCTGCAGGGGTAAGACCTACGGGAGGGGAGGTTATTACATACACTAGAGCTATAATATGAGTACTCGCCGGGTCTTCTAACCTGTCCTTCCATGCCATGAACAGAAGGTGCCTCGTCTGATATCAATCGGTACGTTGCCCTCCTTCGGCTCTTCCTTGTGTCAGAGCCTCCCTCGTACGTTCGCCGGCAAGAATAAACCACTAACTAACAGAAGGGAATTGAAGCTGCAGCTGCTGTTCATGTCTTTTCCCGACCTACCTGTTTCAAGAGTTAAGGAGTCGCTTTTTTCCTCGAATCCGGTAGCTAGACGAGTTTCATCAGTTCCCTATGCTAAACGAGTGGAAGATGTTCCGGGTGCTGTTGTAGTTTAAGATGTTCCTGTTGCTAGCTCAGTAGTTGAATCAAGCTTAGGTGCATACTATTAACTTCTATTTCAAGCTGGTACCCAAAGAAGAATGGAAAGAAAAGAGTTCATTCCAAGAGTTCATGGTATTGAACCATGAACGACTACGGTATTATATGCCATTCAGATAAGAGACTACGGTCTTATAGTCCATGTTAATATTCGACTCTTGCTTGGGAAGGGAGGCACTTTAACTTATGATTTGAGTTTGGCATTGTGTACTCGTTCTGCACTAGAAACATATTCAATTAAAGCTGGTGCTATTTCAAGGGAGAGTGAATGGCTACTTTCACTCTTCAAACCGGACTCAAGCACTAACCTAAACTCATTGTCTATCTTTCTTCGACTTCGCTTCGACTTCGCATCTGTCTTCTGGGCCATTCTTCCTGATGGGCTATTTCTATCTGTCTTTCCTATTTCCCTTTCACCAACGCTACTACTCGAACGACTACTTTTGTTTCTTAATTTAGACCCGTGACACCGCACCGAAGAGTTTCATGCCCCGATTCAAGGGCTCTACAATAGAAAGAATAGTAGATGCGGGCCGAACGAAAGCCAAGCGAGGAACTTGACTAAGCCCCAGTGACGCCTCTTCCGGAAGCACGAGACGAAGCCGGGGAGAAGGCGACCTGAGACTGGAATGCATTCTGTCTTACTTAATAGATATGGTGTCGGGCTAAAGCGGGCAATAGTTGGATCAAGCCCGGGTAAGAGTTGAGTTCTTGGGACTGAAACAAGAGGACTAGTGGGCTCTCATGCCAACCACTGCCTACAAGGTCCCTAGTCATGGGCCGAGTCCAAGCTGTTCAAACTAGTCCAACCATCGAGGACCATACCAACGAATGAACTGGTGAAGAGTGCCAAGGTGCGTAGCGGAAGAGTGTGAACCGAGAGAATGAAAGTCAGACGAATGAACTGGTGAAGAGTGCCAAGTCCCAATGACTGGTGATAGTGACGCGATAGTCTGACTAGTTCTTCTTGCTTCCCACTGATGTCCTTCCTCCTTCTTCATGCTTCCCAATGATGAGTGCTTCCTCCTCCGCTGACCCGACTGAGAGCTCGATTGACAAGCACTGGTTCCGAGCTCCCACCTTCCGCTTCGCCCCTTCACTTCTTTATATAATAGAATAGGTCGAAAAGGAAGTGTCGAAAAGGAACTGAAAAGGCTATACTGGCGATTCAACACCTCTAAAAGAGCAATAGTTCACAAGTAGAAGTCCTGGAAAGAGAAGCAAGAGCCTACGAGTCTAGGCCAGGCATTCAAGCCTGGGATGACTTATAATACATGGTCGGATGACCTGCCATGATAGCCAAGATCCAACTACGACTTCGGGACAGATGTCGATTCAGTCTTTGTCAGGTGCGGAGCGGAATTCAAGTCTGATATTATATTTCAATTAAAGGAGCGAAGGAGTCAATATGATATTCTTGCTTGCCCACTATGCGGGATGAAGAGCCGCTCCACTTGTCCGGCCGGCTCGACTTCGCTTCAACTCATCAGCTCAACGAGCCCAGCTGCCTTGAGTGAGAACATAACCGAGCCAGCGAGTGAAACGGAGTGCGGCAGAGCCAGCATATCTACTAAACTATAGTTGAGCAAATATGAGATCATTTATAGTATAATGAAGCTACCACTACTGATGAAGTAGTAGACGGCTACTATAGTCTCATTCAGAACATTAATTGAATGAGAAAGTAGTTGTAGCCTACCTTCCTAGTATAGTAGTCCGAGGCCGGGCTCCTAGTTCGGCTAGTTGCTTCACCGGTCAACTCTGTCTATACTGGCTCGGCTTCACTCCCACTCCCGATCACTGGACAGTCGGATGGCTGCTATCCGTTGTTGCTGCTGCAAGGGAGACTATGCCTCCACTGGACAGTTTCTGCTCGGAATGAAACTCAACACCGAACTCAGAGGAGCGAACGAGAGCGGCTAATTCTTAAGTAAGAGAAGGATAGACTGATCAGGGATATCTGCTCGACATGGGTGTGAGGAGCGAACGAGCAGTTACGCGTTCAAGTCGCCTGGTCAAGATAGTTGTCAAAAAGGAGATGAGAGGGCTCTACAATATACGATATTATCTTTCTGGTAGGCTCCGCACCGAATGAATGGCCGATCTAAGGTCGGGCTGGAATAGAGAAGAGGAGGCCCCGGGAGCGAGACCAAAGGTGACGCATTCAAAGTAGCGTAATAGCATCAGCATCACTAGGAAGCGTAGTCAGGCACAGTTCGAGTGGAGCACCTCCGCAACGGTCGAGTGGTCAAGCAATTTCCTCTCTGGCACGTCGCTATCGCTTCTTTGGAAGTAGGATAGTCCCTCTCTAACAACAAACAGACTCTCTCTCTCCCAAGCGGATGATTTACACTTCATTTCTTGCGTGCCTGTAAGTAAGTTCAATAAGATTCAAAACTACGAAAGATCTTCCCTTATGAATATTCTTTCACTTTCACTCATCCCAACTTACTTATTTTTGAGGGTCGGAAAGACCCTCTCCTTAGCTGTAGTAGTTGAGCCTATCTTTTATACAATCTCCCTAACTATAAAAAGAAACGATCCCTCAACTATTAACTATGATTGTATGTGCATTGTAGCCCAAGACCCACACCTGATGAAAAGAGAAAGGGGTATAAAAAGGAGTCTCAAAAGGAGGTAGCCCAAGACACCTACCTGATTAAAAGAGAAAAGGGGAATAGCACTCTTGATCTGTAGGCGAAGAACAGTACAGCAGGTCGTGGTAGGTATAGGTAGGAGTGAACGAAGTGACACTTTGGTGCGGAGCGAGAGAGAGTAGACTCGGGTCCAGGCCCTGGAAAGGGTTCGCCCTTTGACTCAATTCAATAGCATGAGCTTCGTAGGTCACTCCTAGTATACAAGGTGCAAGGGCTTGAGCCTTTGGCCGAGAATTGAGTTGAGAACCTCCCTAGGTGAGTTGCGTCCTCATTAGCTCTCTTCTTAGTTTCCTTGCCTTATCCATCGTACTCTACATGTCTTTGTGGAGCATTGAACTATTGAATGAACATTTGTCCTCGGTAGTGCCAGCTACCATGGGGGGGCGGGGGTATCTTCTGCTAAAAAGAGGGGAAAGAAGAGGGATGCATAGCTACGAGACTCTTTCTTGTTGATCTTACTCAATGGTAGGTTGCTTACTCGCACTTCCTAGTGAGATGGTGGAAGACACCTGTATATATTTAATAAAGAAAAGGATGGCAAGCTCCGAAGATAATTGGCAGGCAGACCATCTTCTGAACTTGAACTCGAAGACAGCGGGGGCTTTTTACAAGCACTCTATCATCGCACCTCATAGCTTGAATTCGAAGCCGCTTTCTTGTACTTTTTGATGTGCACATGGATGTTATAAGCATCTTGCTTGAGACGAGACTTTAATGAATGAACTCAATGCGAAGTCGAAAAGAAGATTCATTGCATTCTTTTATCCACACTTTTTCTTTCTCAGAGAGGTGAGTGAAAGTAAATAAAGTAGAGGCAAGCAACTCGTTCTCTGTAAAAGAAAGATAGTTTTCCGAGATCCATTCGTTAATTAAAGACTAGCCCCTTCCCACCTGGCATAAAGAAGGGAAGGGCAAGCGAATGAATGAAAGGCTTAAAGGTCTCCGGTTCCAGCTTACCCACTCTTTGCTTTAGTCGCTACCGGTTTATGCACTCCCTCAGAGTATTGCACGCAGAGCTAAGCCCGACCGGACCGCAACCCTATAAAGAGATTCTCCAGTGAATGCGAGAGAGTCTCAGGCACACCAAGCTGCAAGGACCAGCTAATCAATTAGGCAAAGACTCAGGACCTCACCCGATACGATAGAAATAGGAGAAGAGCAGGATAAGTTGAAGACGAAGCCCTCCCCCTCTAACAGAGCCCTCAGCCAACCTGAGTTAAGTGAGAGGTTCTTTAGTTGATATGGTATGAAGAAGAAGCTTAAGTAAGAAGACCTCAGATACGATACCAAAGCCAAGGAGTTGTCCCGAAATCCCTTTTCGTTAGAATCCTACGCTCTATCCGCTCCTAACCTTTTTTCCAGTATAGTTGCTATGTTAAGTTAGCTGATTCGACAGGTCAATTAGCCCATTTACTCAAACAAAGGGTCCGCCCGCTCTAGCTAGGGGGGCCTTCTCTATCTGGAGCTCCGGCCACTCAAGGGAAAGAGACAAAGATAGGTCTTTAGCAAAGCGCATCTGCTTTAGCTTCTGGATTCACATACTGCATCCTGGGCAAGGGTCTCTATTTGAGGCGAGAGGGAACATTATCTCATGCCCCTCTGAGCCTGGCTCTTATGAAAGATAGCTGGTACGCCTCTCCCCTATGCCTTCTCCCCCTAACGGAATGAATGACTTTTATCAAGGCTGCGATCACCTTCTCATTGCCTGAACAACTGATTCTTATTCACCTTTCTCGCCAGCCTCTCTGGATACAGCTAAGTATCCCGTATACGTACTTCTTCTTTTCTGGCAGCCTTTTCTACTTGGAACTCCAGCCCTGCATAGTCAGAGAAAGGCTCCTGCCCGCCTGGATAGGGCGCATCCTTTGCGGTGTCCTCCATAGCTGGGTGAGAGATGGGTCCCACTCATAGAATTAGCAGGTTAGCACTCATTTCTCGCTTAAGAAAGGACCTCAAACAAAGGATTAAGGATGAGCTAGGACTTTGTACGAAGGAAGTTGAAGCAGCCCTGGGTTTAGAAGATATTGATATGGACGCGCCTTCCTTTTGCTTATAAAGGATTATACACTGAACGGTGGCATCCCAGTCCTTGGAAGATTCTCAACCACTTTCCCGGAATATTAGCTTTGAGGACACCAACTTCACCGAAGAGGTCCAGGGATGATGAGAAAGAATCAACTGAGTCTTATCCAAGGGAAGCCTTAGCCGGCCGGGCCTCTTTAACTTGACCTCCTCACTCGTCCCTCACTTAAGATTCGGAAACTCTCCAAGTAGCGAGAGCGTTCCCAACTACTCTTTGTCCACATACCCACGTGAATGATGAGATATCTGACTGATAATGCTACCTCTTTTCATATCCGA
The DNA here is from genome assembly GCA_037177415.1 of Kaempferia rotunda. NCBI lineage: Eukaryota > Viridiplantae > Streptophyta > Magnoliopsida > Zingiberales > Zingiberaceae > Kaempferia > Kaempferia rotunda. Next base: position 250,150 of record JBAMIB010000074.1, on the reverse strand, counting down.
CTTGCTACCTCTCTCATGGTGGTTCCAGAGGCCAGGCTATCGAAGCGCTTCGGTCCGAAAGGTCTAATGCCTAGCCTCAGGCACGAAAGAGTAAATGGTTGATCATGTGGTCGTCATAGTTCAAGGCGCCGGCTACAGAAAGAGATGTGAAAGAGGACTGCATGAATAAGCAAATGCATAAGCAAGGAGTGAGCATGAAGGCAATGCTCAGTTAAAGTGAGAGAAGGAAGGCAGGACTCTTTGTGAAATCTACGTCCTATGGGCAAATGGTCAAATATTCTTCTGCCCCTCTGGCTTGCCATACTGAGCTATGGTTACTAATAAAGATTGGACTCTTGAACCATTGAAGATTCGTATAGGGTCTCTACTTTCACTCGTCCCATCCGAACCCTTATTAGTAGGAGACCCGCCTTAGTGAATTGAGAATTAGAGCGAACCCTGCTATCCGGTAGGTGGAATCGTTAATTAAGAAGTAGATCTCCTCTTCCCAATCTGACCCCGGGAAAGAAAGAGGGTTATCCATCTTTTCATCCCAACTCCCCGCTCCCTGCTTTATTCAAATCCACAATCCTTTGACGCAGTAGCTATCGCAAGTGGGTCCAGTCTCTAAGCGCTGGCAGAACTGACGAGGCATCGGCTCAATCGTACCCCTCAAGAGTCAAGCGAGGACCTCACCTCCCTCACTCGTCTATAGCTTATCTTGAGTCCCCTTTCTATGCATTTGCCTTCGTCTATACTATTTATGTGCTCTTCTTGCTCTTTCTTTATACCCGATGTGAGTGGGGTGGACTGAGTCTACGAATCCTGCTGGTGCCCAGGTCTGCTTCTAAAAGTTCGGAGGAGGATGGATAAGAGGAACTCACCATAGCCTGACCCATCTCAGCCGCTTTAACCTGATCTGCGAGACCGGGCGAGATAGTCAAAGACTCGAATCGGGCAACTTACTACCAAAGGGCTAAAGGGGTGCGATTGCAGCTGGGCTTAGCCTGATCAGTCTAGTTCTTAGGTTGCAATCAACTAATATTGATTATTGTCCAGAGAGCTCAGTGTATCAGCGGGCGGGAAAGAAGAATTTCTCTTCTCTTGAGCCAGCCGATTCTCCTTCAATCGGACACAGCTAGGTAGGATTCCCCCTCCTTCTTTCCCGGTCCCATATCTCTCTACTACTCTCGGCAACCCATCGGTGAGAGGCTCCGCATCTGCTGAAGAGTATCCGAGAGTGGTAGAGGACGAGCTCAGATACCCTTTCCCAATCGCACTTCTCTAAGAATCTTTCCACAAGAGTGGACTTTCTACAAGTACTTCCTTATCCTCTTCCCCTTCCCTACAGTCCCTCGCCGGGCATGATTGAATGCCTGCCCTCGCATGGCACTCGCCTGGGATGACCTGCCATGATAAGCTAAGCTAACTCAGTGAGAGAGAATATAATAGCAGTCACTAGCCTTTCTTATTACTAATCAATAAATCTCTCTATGAGATCAGAGCTCTTGTTCCATTCTTTTCGACTTCGCATCTGTCTGATGGGCCATTCTTTCCTATTTCCCTTGAACCCTTGAATCTGCCCCATTCATCCGCCTCGCCTAGCTTCTTCGACTATAGTAATTCCCTTACTACCGGCTTCACGGAACCTTTCCTATCATCATCAAGAACTTGAGCCCTCGACAAAGCATCTCACGCTCCTTTCCTCTACGAACTGCCCCAAGACTGGCTTAGATAGGAATGAATCATCATTGCCCATCTGACCAATCCAGCATCTCTGCTCGGGGGAAGATACATAAAGTCGGTTTCTGCCGCGTTCCGCTCTGAACTTCGTCACTTGTCCGGTCTACGCAAGAATAAAGTCGATCGGGTCTCGCGTAGCACCTAACTCATTGCTTTCATGGACCTCAGTTAGCCTTTATAAAGCATAGAATCGTAGTAGCTCACCCGCCTACTCACCTTTGCTCTACTCTATTGGTGTCCCATTCACTAGGCTCCGGTACTTCCTCCGCCCAAATGAACTTGATGGTCGGCGTGATGCCACTCCACTCTACGGGGCCTTCGATCTACGGGCATGGGAAGCAGTGGGAAGTGGGAGATAGCCGGAAGGTTGAGTCCGAATCAAGATCCTTTTTTCTCTTTTCAGTAACTGTAGTTGTAGTATTATAGTCTCATTATAGTAATTAGTAATTATGATGAATGCCTCTCGTCATGCCCATCCAAGACCAATCACTTCCTCGACTTCGCTTGGCTCGCTGCCTCTTCTAAGCCCTCTTCTTCATGCTTCCTTAACCGACCACTTGTCCGCTCGCTCATCCCGCTCGCTGCTTCACGTCGTTGCAAAGCTTCAATTGTTGCTCGCTGCTTCGCTTACAACGCTGGCTCGTTCATTCCACTCGCTTGGGTCTTCCTAAACTTATAAGTCTAAAGCTCCCGTGGCATGTTCTCTTCACGTTCCGGATGTCGCTCCTTCATTCGATGAGCTCTAATCTAACGCCCGTTGTACCAATGTCCTTTCCCGACTTGCTTATCCGACGGACCACTCTCGAATTCATTCCCGAAGTCAGAGAAAAGCATCACTTCATTCCACGTACGAGATGCGCTCTCTGAACTTCTGACAAGAGTTCCGTCTCCCGCATCATTAACTTGGTTTGGTCTCGCACTAGCTACCTAGATTAGGGGGAGCAATCGAGTACTCACTGTATTTGAGGAACTTCTCCCTCTGCGTCACGATGTTCGCTCCATGAACTCTTTCCCGCGTCACTCTCGTCCTCACTTGCAAAGTAATGACCGTGTTTACTGTCGATTGCCATAGTGCCGATCACCGGGCAGACTTCACGATAGTGAGAAAGCAGGAGAATGCCTGGTACGCTAACGATGCGATATTAGTAAATTCTCATTCTCTCTCTAACCGTAGCACGTAGTCTCATGAGCTAAGACTGGACGCATTTATCGCACCTGCCCATCGGGTTCAAAACTACGAAAGATCTCCCCAGGCCTAGCTCGCTCTACTAAGAGATCCGGGTCTTATCAAATGCTGGCTCTGGCTCGCTCCACTTTGTTGCACTCGCTTGTCGGCGTCCCAATGATCTGAGGCGGGACATTGAACCACACTCATATCAAGCAAGACAGAGTAGGGCCAGTCTCCCGGGGCACTAGTCATGGATCGATCGCTCTGTCGGCTTTCCTTCTCACCGAGTCTTAATGCTCCCGTTGGTCGCTCCTCTTCTTTCGTTGCCATGTAGCTAGACCAGGATCAGATACGGACTTCCTTTCTTGAATAGCATCCCGTACGACTTGAGCCCTTGAACGTCTCTTTCCCGATCCTTTCCCCCGGTCTAATGGCACAACTGGCTTTGGACTCGGCACCATGACTACCCGCATTGTCGACTTGCTTGGTCCATTCCTTTTTTGCTGGTGAGCAAGGACTCGGCCTAGGAAGACTCGGTTCTTAGGCACCGAGGGAAGCAGTGAATTTACCCGTGCTAGGAAGGACTTGGAAGCAGTGCTTGAGGGCCTAGCAACTAGTAACTCTGAACCCGGGCACTTCAGTCGCAGCTATCGGACTTTGCCCCAGGACTAGGTGTGCGACACTTTTCTTCCTTTTCATCGTTGGTGCGCGATAGCTTTTTTCTTCGTCTTTTCTTCGTTGAAGTGGTGGGGAATTAGAAGAGATGCGCGATAGCTTTTCTTCGTTTTCTTATTGCTTTGCCTCTTTCAGAGCCTTTTCTTCTAAGAAGTTAGGTGGGCGACTAACAAGCACTAGAACCTTGGCTCGCTCTAGCTAAGAGTGTGGTTAGCACCTGTCTTATCTTACTTATCTGGAAGTGAGGGCCTGATATTAAGTAATTTGGGCTCGCTTTAAAGTTAGGGGTAGATCTTTCGTAGTTTCGTAGCTTTCGTAGTTTCGTTGAACTGACTTATGAAGATATTTCGACTACTTACTTATATGCCATTCAGATATTTTGCAATGCCTAAAAGATATTCGCATTTATGAGTATTTAAGTTGCGGTTGGGACGAGCGATCATTCTAGCGACGTGGAACCGAACCCTTACGTAGTGGGATGTAGGCTTCAGTTCTCACGGAGAAGGAGAAGAGAAAGAAAGAACTAGCCCCTCACCGAGCTCCTTTGATTCTAGTCTTTTCTTGGGCCAGTTCGCTCTTGACAGGGACCCGTGACGCCTGGCAGACAGAGGGAAGGGGCAAGAAGAAAGTGACGTAGAGCTCCCAGGGTAGGTAGGGCAAGGAGACGTAGAGCTCCCGGCCCCGGCACGGGCAAGGATGAGGGGTCGGTCTCTGATCTCGGCCATGATCTTCCTTCGGGCTCAGGCCTTGTAGTGTCGGCCGCCCACTCTTCGGTTTGAGATTCACTGCTATAGGAGAGGTAGTTTGAGATTCACTGCTATAGGGGAAGGTCCTCGATCTAGGTCTGAGTGGACTGGGTGGACAGTTGGCATAGTTTCGATCTCGGTCTTCGAGCGGTCTTCGAGAGCATGATCGGCCGGCTCAGTCCCCGTAGCTCGGCAACTCCGGTCTCTTCCGCAAGTCATCTCAGGTCGCCCTTCCAATGCATGAAAAGAAGAAAAAAGAAAATAAAGAAAAGAACTGACGATCTCGTGAAACGTAGTTCCAGGAGCGACGACTAGATATAATTATAGTAATGAATACCGGCAAAGTTGAGCTTTGCGAAATCTTTGCAAACCATGGGCTTAGTTGATATGACGAGTCAGCCCTAGCCCTTCCATCTTTCCCCTGACCGTGACTTGCGCGCTCAACGAAGCTTCACCCAACTATTCTATTATATAATACAACTGATCCGAGTATTAGATCTTGGTTTGCATTGCACAGATCGCGCATAGCTTGACTTTGCTGAACCGAACTCTGACTCCCGAGCCAGACTAGAACTAGACTAGCCAGATTGGAAGGGAACGGAGCCCTCTCATCTATCACTGCCCGGGGGATAGCGCTACGTGGGATTCTTCGACTTCCGTGAAGGTCGAGCTCACGAAAGAAGCTCTCTCATGCCGGGCTCATATGAATGCTACTGTCGTTCTGGTCTCGAGATTGCCTTATGATTAGATTATTGACAAGAGAAAATCAATAGAAAGGATCTCCTCATTGACTGCTGAAACTGAGTGAGAAGAGAGATGAGAAGAGAGACAAGCTCTTATATTATAGCTTCAAGCTTCACTCTCTTCGCTACGCACCTTCTCTCTGAATGGCATGCGAGTGAGCTGACCATAATGAATCGTACTTGAACTTGAATGAATCGCCCTCCCTTGGCGTCGCTGTCGCTCGCTCCTACCGAACCCTCTTAGCCCGTCTGATTGATCTTTCTTTCCCCTTCTTCTTCTCTTTGTGAGCGCTCTTTCTTACCGGGTCTCGGATCACTGATTCACAAGGACGGCTGGCTCCTACACCTACTATCAAATATAAAAGAGCTCTTCTCTCTGGCAAAGTTCACTATGGTGCCATTGACACCGGGGTTAGGTATGCCTCTGCCTGGTCTGCGCCGTTTCACTCGCCCTTCTTCTTTCTTTGATTGATCATATCCTGCAACTGATCCCATCCTCACCTCGGGAGCGTCTCCCCTCACCAGACTTCTGCCGCTCACTCATTCACGAGCTCCCCTCCTTTGTGAACTACAAAGACAGTCATATTGGACAAAATGGATTGCGAAATGAGATCACTTCCTGGTCGCACTGCTCCCTATATTGCTATTAGAGAGGACTCAGCCTGGCACTAGCATATTCTTTCGGAGCCGAGCTCTCTTCACGGCTTGCTGAAGAATGAGTTTTCGTTTCGGAGCCGAGCTCTCTTCACGGCTTGCAGCCCGTCTTCTTTCTCTATCTTTTGTTAACTTGAACGAAGATCTTCTCGGCTGCGCAACATTCTCTCTTTGATTGGGTGTTTGCAAAGATTTCGTTTCACATGCTTTGAAGGAGTTGCTTGCTTGCAGAGATTGCGCTACAGATTGGAATGGAAAAGCAGCGGATTGCAACAGAAGCGGCTTCTTTGCTTGCCGTTTGACGAAGCCCCTTTCACTCAGCCGAGCGACGCCATCTATAGCACCCGACCTCAACTCCCGACTCAGATCATATTGACTGAGACCCGCCTCAGATCTTCTTTCAGTTCTTGTCTTTCTTGCTGAATTGAAAGATCTTTCTGGTCTCCTTTCCTTCATTGGTTTCTCGGTTCAAGTCTTTCCTTTAACTCGCTGTCGATCTCTTTCGACCTCGCATCTACTAATTCTAATTAGAATAAAGGTGGGCTCCTGGAACTCAGTTAATAGAACTCCGGTGGGCTCGCTCCTTTCCTTTCATGAGTGGGCTCTTCTGAAGAAGATATTGAATGAGTCGTCTCGGAAAGCATTTCTGTTCAACTACGGTTCGCTCTTTTCAAAGGTGGGCAGGGCTGGGCTCTTTACGTTGGTTGCTTTGATCGCACTACTAAATTGCCGGTGATCGCATAGCACCTATGAACTATTCAAAACGTAGAAAGATCTGATCCTTCTTGCTCCGATGCCTGCCTTAATGAACTCCTTTTCACTACTTCCCCACCCATATGGGACTACAAGAATGGGAAAACGATCTCTCCGTGGTTGTTTCAATCGCGGTAGGTGGATTGCAGAGATTGGATTGCGCTTCGAGGGACTTGCTGACCAGAGTGTCTCCACCATTACCATTAATTCCGCGTAGTGGGGGAGGGCAAAAGAACTCTCGCTGGTCAGACGTCTTCTCTTATCTAAGAAAGAAACTAACTCACTGGTCTCCTCACGTCAGGGAACCTTATACTCTATCTGAGCTCCGTCACCGACCTCGCTTTCCTGCCCGTGATCTCGATCTGCCTGCCTTGGATCTACTAGCCTCGTTAACCCTACTCGAGCCAGACTTGCAACCCGGAACCGAGCCACCTTTCCTTTTCTTCGTTGACTCGTCGGCTGCTTTCCTTTTCATCGCTCCTCATTCTTCGCACCTCGCTTTCGTTTCGCTACGCACCTTTGCACTCGTGAACGAGCTCTGTCTTTCTCTTCAGTCCCGGCTGTCCTATAGCGCTTCTCAGTCCAGGCATTCCTAGTAGTTCACGGTTCAGGGAGGAGTTGACCTTGGAGAGGGCTTCCCATCGCTCCCGTCCTATGCAATGCACCCGCGTCCGGCAATGCTACGAGGCTCTCCACTCCACTCAACTAGATATAATTTAAGTAAGTCTGACCGCTCCATGGGTCCACTGCCACTCACACTCATAAGGGAGCAAGCATATAAGCACCAGCCTTGCCTCATAGCAAGTAACCATTCCCATTCCCATTCCTGCTTGGATTCAGGTCTTGTAGGAGATCCCCTTTGAGTGTTCAGTTAATAGTAGTGGAGCTCCGCTAGCGCTTCTTGTCGCACTGCTTTTCCACCGTGAGGTCTCTATTTCCATTGTAGTGAGCCTCAGTTCGATCCCTCGAGTTCGAGTTAGGGGCTTCACGTGGATTAGAAACTGCCCAAAGCTACTTCCTGGGATTGGGTCCGAAGACCTTTCTCTTGTCCTCGCTTCGGTGAGAACTTCTCCTCGTGCCGGAAAGGGCAGCTTCGTGGGCTGGGCTCGTCTTCGGCTCAGTTGCTTCGAAGGGAAAGCTTGCAAACTGCAAACGTTAGATCAAAGCAACCAACGTAGAAAAGGCTCTCTGGGACCTTCCCTAGCAGCCGAAGCATGGCCCTCCTATGGATTCAAACAATGGCACAGTGACGCGAGCAGCGGCATCTTTTCTAAGGAGAGCTCCGGGTCTCGCTTGATCGTCTCCCCACCTTCCTCCAGTATCTCACCGATCAGTCCGGGTGCTTTTTTATGCTTCTCCTACGAGCTAGCAAAGAGATCAAGGTCGGCTCCACCGGAACAGAGTGGGATCAGTCTAGCAGAACCAGAGATCAGTCGCCGCTCTACCTTCTCATAGGCCTCTCTTAGCTTAGTTAGCTCCTCGCTTCGTAAGCAATCTTTCAAAGCAAAGGTGGGCTATCATTTTCTGTTCAAAGAACTTCCTCGTAGAGTGAGACTGGTGGAGCACCTATTGAGATCAACTCTTGCACTGGTTTTAGGCCTAAATTACTAAATATAAAATGACTGCTTTTTTATCAAATTGGACCTCTTTGTAGAGCGGGACTACTTTTGCCCATGGTGAGATCAACTTTGTTGCTTTTTTTAGTGCTTTGCTCTCCATCACTACTTTTCCTATTAGATAGGAAAACTATGATTGCCTTCTTCGACTCCTCTCCGAGGCGGCCCATGACTGAGCTTCCTAGGCATAGCTGCTTTGCCCAGCAAGGACAGATAGATATAGGTCTCCCTCCCTCTCCTCTGCGTTCGCACCTCATATAGGTCTCCCTCTCTTATCTCGTAGACATAGCCGCTTAGCCGAGCTTCTGTCTCTCATCTCCGAAGCAGCGTAGGCACATGACGACGTAGGCGCATGACCGAACGAACGTTGTAGGCATGAGACCAATGAAAGGAAAGGTACTGAGCTTCGTAGACATAACAGCTTATCCGTGCCCTCACATCTGCCCATTGGCACGCCCGAACTACATAGGCATTGCTGCTTAGCCGAGCTTCGTAGGCACCATAACCATAACTGAGCTAGGGGCATAAGAAGCCATGATAGACTAGACCGCCATTCATGTCATGACGAGACTAGAGGCGTGAGGCTAGAGATGGCGTGCTCCACTTCTCTCTTCCCCGCTCCTCTCCCCATGCCGACCCGACTCAAGAACACAACCTTTTCCAGTAAGATAGGACATGAAATCTCTCAAATTGAACTGAATCGTAGCTCTTGTCCGTTCCGGTGTAGCTAGCTCTTTTCGGTTGTAGCTCGTGATGGGTATCTATGGGTCGGGGACCCCCGCCCAGCCCATCACCGAGCGGCTGGGCTCTTTAAGTCCTAGCTATGGAATAGCTATTCAATTCCCTAGCTATTCTAGTCCTAGCTCAAATAAAAGCACCATAAATGATCAAAAGATAAAAAAAGATCATATGAAAAGGTTCAGTCAAAGATCTTTCGTAGTTTTGAATGTTGAGAGAATTTAATTCATTATCCTTAGGATCAGAGAGTTGTACCACACCTTCTGAGTCCACATAAAGATGCGTGTCATAACACGGAAGGGGGATCATCACTAGGTCCAATAGACTCAATCTTTCCTACCAATTCCCACAATAGATTAGAAAGTCCTTTTTCGTCGAGGGCTACTTGTTCATTAGTAAAGATAAAAAATTTCATTCAAAAATCGATGAAATCTTATCCCTGGAAACCATTTAGGAAAATCACGATCGAAGGTATCACTAAGGATTAAATTTAAGAAAACTTTAGAGATTTATCCCACAGCTGGATTTCCAGTAAAGCCTATTGTGCCTTTCCTATTGCAACCATTTTATGGTCTATGATAGGTAGATGAAGAAAAGACCAGAGGAGATTATAATCTTTATCATCTCCCATGAGGTTCTGAATCTGATTCTCGAATACACGGATGGGCACTGTATTTAATGAAAGGAGCAAGTCTTTCCTGTAGTCTCGAATCACCTTTCCAATTAGTAGAAGATCGTCATAAAAGGCTGTACACGGATCCGCCAATCGTTTCGGCTACCGACCAAGTGAGAAACGCAATAACGAAACGGATAATGCTCTAAAGACTATAGCATCCTCATTATGGGAAGGCAAAATGAGACAAGCTTTCCCATAATTAGGGCATATCTTGATCATGACATCGGTATCATCCGATAGCTTATCCATTTAAAATGAAGAGAGATCCCCCCTTCTCCACAAAATGAACCAGTAGTGGAGAGAAATCGTACATGTCAGAAACTATTTGAGATTTGATGTTTTCGAGTAGCAAGCGAGAGAGCCTATAATAAGCACTCTTCTTTAAGAACTTATAAACAATATTGATATCCGCTGAGAGCTTCACAAGTGAGAAATCCACAGCACTAGAATATCTTGTACGGCTAAAAAAAGGAGCTTTGAACAACGTGGGCTGCACTACGATCCCTAGAAGGTTGCACCTAAACATGTTATTACAGTCCTTCTATTCTTATAGGCTGGTTTCTACAAGGCAAAAGGATCCTTTGGGTTGTTTAAGAACTGAACCCCATTTAGGGGGAGTTTCATCTAAGATGATCTTTTTTTCATTTCGACGCGCATCGTTATCACTCCTACCTTCTTTATAGTAGGACCGCAGTCAGCTCCATTTCCAGGGGCTTTGCTTTCGCTGTTGTCGTACCTTGCTAAAAACTAGGGTCTCAAAGATAGGCTCGACCGGCAGATATATGAGTGAATAAAGCCATTCACGACTGGTGCTTGAGTGAATGGATACATTCACGACTTGGTGCTAGCTAGGGTAGAAAATTCATTCTTTATAAGAATTGTTTGCTACTTTAAGGACATCGTCAGAGAGAGGATCGAAATGAATGAGGGTATCGTCAGCCTAATATATAATGATATAAGGTAAGTCGCTCGAGCGCCCGATAAGTAAGTTGAGAGGGCCGACTAAAAGGAGGGATCGACCTTAAGGGAGATTGTAGAGGCAGATAGAGCTCGAGCGTATGCGAGAGGGCCGACGTTTTAGTGTAGTCTTAGTCTTTGGCAGATCTTTCTACGTTTTTCATAGCCATTCACGACTTGCTGGGGATCGACCGTAAGTATTTGGGAGATAGTAGACGTAGGGATGTAGCTCGACTGGTAAGGAGAGGGCCGACGTTTTAGTGTAGTCTTAATCTTTGGCAGATCTTTCGTAGTTTTGAATAACTTACTTATATTAGGCCCATTCTATATAAGTTGTTGCTGGGGATCGACCATAAATATTAGGGAGATATACGAATCAGCCTAATAATCTAATTAATATCAGTCAGTTGCTCGAGCATTATCGTATGCGCCCTAATAATATATAAGTCAGTTGTATCCATAAGGATAGGCTCGTTTTATATTAATGCTAAGGCCCTATATAATATAAGTTAAGTTGCCGACGTTTTAGTGGTCTTAGTCTTGGAGGGATCGACCTAAAGGGAGTGTTTTTAGTTTTCTCACTCGTTCCCTTCCCCTTATCTTTCGCCTTTCACTCAGTCTCCTCTGCCCTAACCGCTCCGTGGGCTATCCACTCTGCCGAAACCTTTCCGCTGCCGGTTCGGGGCATGACGTCGCTGTCGCTCGACCATAGATAAGAAAAGTTAGAAATTAATATAATATAAGAGTAGTTAGCGAAATATAAAGGAGAATCCAACAGCAGCAACTGACTCGTAAGGGATGATAAAAGAGGCACGAGTGCACTTAATTTGAGTCTCCGAACCCTTACGGCCCTTCACTTTCTTTATTAGCTGCATTTCCCGTCCTGAACCGCTCCGTGGGCTCGGACCTATCCCCGCTGCTGAGCCTTATATAGCTTTCTCTCCTGGAGTTCACCTATATAAATCAGTACTAGGAAGGGACTCTTAAAGAATAACAAAGACCGGAGAAAGAGCAGCTTAGGCAGTGAATGCAATTGGAGTAGAAAGAGATGGAGTTTTATACGCCTAAAGCAGCTCCTGTTTGGTGAGCCCCCGTCGCACGTCGCTAGCGCTCGTACCTTTCTTTTAAGTTGAGGGTATCGTCAGATAGCTCGACCTTAAGGGGTAGGGGTCGGGATAGATTCTTTCGTAGTGTGTTTTTTGAGCAGATCTTGAGTAGTTTTGAATAGTCAATGGCCCTAATTAATATAATACGAAATACAGCCCTAATATAATATATTATAAGTCAAGTTGTACACCATTTACGACTCTTTATATATATTTTGCCTGCCATTTAGATATTCGACCTGTTGCTGCGTGCCATTCACGACCTGTTGCTGCCCTAAATAATATATAAGTAAGTTGGGCCGAGTAATATTTGAGAACGACGGGGTTAAAGTAGTAGACGTCTCGACCATAAGGGCCGAGTGAGAACTTAACTTAAGGGTAAGGGGCGACGTGACAGCGAGAGAGACGAAGACAAATGACTTAAATAATGCCGAGGGCTCAACTTAACTTAATGGTTCCATCTCGAAAAGAGGTGAGGCAGGTAATCCCCAGCTTTTATGAAAGCAGCTATATTCAATATCTCCTGCATTTCGAGTGCAAAACCATTTTCTTTAGGCGGTCTTACTGAAGCCCTGCTGCCCTTATGTAAACCAGTTATCCCGAACCCTTTCTAAAGAGAGAATCCCTTTAGGAAGCCTTCCTAAGCCCAACAATTCCTTTCCTTCTAAAATCATTGTATGGTATCTCATAGGGAGAATAGGGGTATAGAATCAAACTTAGAAAGCTAATAAAAGAAAGATACCATATACCTTCGAATGACTAAATATATCTAAGAGATAGGAATGGATCTTATTCATCCTAATGAATGATCTTGTTCTTTATTTTATAGTGAAGTAATCTGATATTCCATTAAAGTAGATTCATATGGGTACTTATACTACTATCTGAATGTAGTTGTACACTAGGTTGAGGTTGCACAAAAAAAGAGTTTCTTCGTCACGCCGGGAAAGCACTTTCCAAGATAAAAGGGGGGGCACCTAATCGTTATGTCATAATAGATCCGAACACTTGCCTCGGATTGACTTCAATATCATAATTGCTCTAGTGAATAACTAAATAGATGGATGGGAGATAGGAAAGAAAGGGATGAATCATAAAGAAAATAGCTATCTTTCAGAGGTTCACTAAAAACTGGACGGTTGGCGGGTCTCTTTGTATGTGTTGTCCGGAAAGAGGAGGAACGAGTGATAACGACGTGATTATTCGTTCGCCGGAACAAATTGGGATAGTCTTTCGAGTAATGGGCCAGACCCGGCCATTTCTCAAGAACAATAGCTAAAGGCCCCGATACTACCACTTGGATCTGGAACCTACATGCTGATGCTCACGATTTCGATAGTCATACCAGTGATTTGGAGGGGCTCATTTCGGTCAACTCTCCATTATCTTTCTTTGGTTGAGTGGCATGTACTTCCATGGCGCCAAATGTTGAAGCATGGCTAAGTGATCCTACTCACATTGCGCCCAGTGCCCAGGTAGTTTAGTTTGGCCAGGTCAAGAAATATTGAATGGTGATGTGGGTGGGGACAGGGTTGTTCACACACCCACGAACTACTCCTCTGGCAGATCGGTTGTAAGGGATGCAGGTTCTGTGTGCCAGGACAGGAAAGCTGGTTATGTGCACGGATTATACCCTTTGGTGTCCCCTTTGGGGTCCCCTTGCACTGTTTTCATTTTATGCATTTGATGGGCATCCTCTACCTTCAACCAAGCATACAAGGCTCTTTATCGAGCGTATAGCTTGCTTTCTTGCCCGAGGTAGGGATTTTAAATGAGTCCCATCCGAGTTCAGGAGAAGAACATATGCTACAGACTAACTGGAAAGCTTCAAGGCAGCAACCCCAGGCATAGCTCCTAAATAAAGAAGAGAGTGGCTCGGGACTAGAAACTTAAATAAGCTGGTGCAGGTGCTGGTACGAGGGAAGGCCACCCCAAAAGAAAGGAACGAGGACAAAAGAATTCAGTGTAGCTGAGTGGAGCTGGACGGGATCTCACATATGCAAATATGAATCATGCCCTTCTCTATCGGCACTCTGAATTCATGGTTTCAAGGGTACGCGTTCGGAAAGAAAACATAAGCTGCTGAAAGAGTGATTTATTTTAGGTGCAGCTTAAGGAATGAATTTGTTAGCTTTTGTTCGCTCTCCGATCTTTCTGTTAGTACTTTTTCCCTGGGGTAGAATATGAGGGCATGGACCGCCTACGAGGAACTTTGAGTAGCTTTGTAGCTCTACTTATAATTATTATTAGAGGGAGTGAGAGGAATTAACTACTTTCGGGAGAGTCCCGACTTCACACTAACCCTAACACTCCTCCTAAACTGCTGCAGCTGCCCAAGCAGATTACAGTATTGCGTGAATGGACGTCGGATAGTCTAAATGGAAGGGCCGAGCGATAGTGTAATATAATAAGAATAAGTTGCCTTTGGGGCAATTTACGACTACTATAATTAATTAAGGCGGGGCCTACAGAGCAGATGATTTACACTTAATTTCTTGCGAAATATATATAAGTTGGGGCATTGCGCAGTATTCTAATTATTCACTCTATCCTCAGCAGATTACGTAATTGCGTGCCTCTAAGTAAGTTGTAGAGATTCGACGTTTGATATATTATTTAGGGAAAGACCTACAACAAAAATATATGATATTTAGGGCCCACTTACTTATATGGCGAGCCCATCTTACGAATTCAAAACTACGAAAGATCTACAACAAAAATATATGATATTTAGGGCCGAGTTCAAAAGAAAGAGATTAATCAATATCTGGAATTCCTGTTGAAATATCTGGTCTAAGTTCAGTAACATCGTTCGAGGCATATGCTCCGGCTGCTGCTATTGTTTCTTGGCTTGACCCGAGGAGAGCAAATTCCATTATAAATTCGTTCATGGAAAGCACACATTCAGGCAACGGCTAACTCATCTTATTTCTCAGTTCGGGGTGCCATTAAGACTATGGAAAGCAATGCTACAAATATATTCTACCCTCGTCCCTTCACGACTCATTTCTTTCTTTCTTAAGCTATAGTTTGAGATCCTTATTATTCTTCATTTTCTCAGAAAGAGTAGTTGAGTAGACAAGAAACTTCTATAAGCTTTTCCCCGGGGCTGCCCTTCCCCTTATGAGTCCGATCCGGGTGCTTTCATGAGTTTTATCAGTTCCTGTTGCCACTCAGCTTTCTTTTTGTTATTGTTAAAGTGCCTCTTGATTAGGTGCAGCAAATGTTCTCCTTTCCTTCTGTGAATTCCAGGAGATGTTGAGTTCCTGGTATTGTACCTAGAACGACGTTAGTCTAATTAGGAAAGACGGGAGCTACAGGACGGAATCCTTAAGCTGCAACAGACGAGTACTAAACTTCAAACTCAAAGACGGGAGCTACAGGCACGGGATCTAACCAACCTTAATGGCATTGCGTTAAGGCGTCGTGATATTGCAAATATTATCAGAACTCTGTTAGTCGAATAGGAGAATGGTCTTGCTACTTTCCTTACCTCTTGCCTCAACTCGTCTGACCTCTTCTGACCTCTTGCTCCTTGCTGTTTTAGCATAGTACTTAGCCTTGTCCCCTTGGGGCCTCGTTTCTGGGTTTTATGCTTTTATGCATTTATTGATTTATGTATCCCGCGCGCGTAACATAGAGGCATGAGAGAAGTCGTTCCTTGCATTAGGTTGTTCGAGCATGAGGGAAGTTGTGAGTTTCTGGCATGAGGAGCTCGACTAAACCCGCGGGCATGAGGAGCTCGACTAAACCCGGAATTTCTTTCCTGGATCTTCCCCCTGAGGGGGCCTGGTGGGAAACCATACCCTATTCCTCTCTTCTCCCCCGAGCCCGAGGGACCACGTTCGTCAACTCAAGGTACGAGTGATAACGACGTGTGAGACCTTAAGGGAGAGGGTAGCGGGCTCAAGAGGGTAGCTCAACTCAAGGCTAGGGACCACGTTCGATATCAACTCAAGGTCCGAGGTAACGACGGGGTAGCTCAAGTCAAGGGCATGAGTTCATGTCCCCTTGTTTGAATGAGGCTTCAAGCCTCAATTCTTGAATCCTTAATAGTTGGTATGGTCTTGAGCTAGTACGAAAGATCTTGGAATTCACTCTACCCTTCCATTTACTACTACTTATATCTCATTTATACTCCTTCTTTATTATTATTTTATTTACGACTAATTTATATTAGACTCCCTTCTTATATATAAAATATTCAGGCACGCAATAAATTAAGTGTAAATCATCTGCTGCCTAAATATAATATAAGTAAGTTGGGGATGATTCTTTTCCTACTTCTCGGACTCGACTGAAAGGAACGTTTCAGTTCATTCAAAGAGATTCAGATAGGTAGCTCGGTTTGGAGATAGTCTGTCTCCTTTCCTTCTCGTTACCAATAGGGATAGGAGAGTTTGAAGACTGAAACTAACTACAAAGAAAGCTTCAAGTGAGAAAACAGAAATATAAAGAGATTCAGAGGTTGAAGTTCTAGGTTAGAGAAAGATCTTTAGTAGCAGTTCATTAGTTGTACGCTTTATCGGGAGAAGAGTGATTTAAATTCCTTCCGTGATAGGTGGATGAGATACTCATTATTGAAAGCAAGTGCCCTACCCTACTCCTAAAGGTAAGAGTGCCTAAATAATTAATATAAGTTGGGCATCGCCTGATATTAAGTAATTTAGGCTCGCTTTTCTTACTTATATTTATAATTGAATTTAGGGCCTGAATATCATATATTTTTGTTGGTAGATCTTTCCCTAAATATAATATAAGTGGCTGAATTAAGTAAGTTCCGGAGTACCGTCTACAATGGTAATTACTATAAGAGGGGGGGCAATTTAGACTCCCAACTTATATATTTTATTTAGGTGAATCGTGAATGGTAATTACTATAAGAGGGGGGGCAATTTACGACTAAATATTAAGCAGGCACTTACTTAATTTATCTACCCTCGGCCCTTTAGGTCGAGCTATCTAACGATACCCTAACTTTAAAGCGAGCCCTACGGCCCTTCACTCTTTGTCTTTGTCGGCCTTACTAGCGCAACTGTGTCGGCGTCAGGACTCTTTATCGGATACTGAATATCTTTTTGGGAGGCCTAAGGACTGATTCTGGAACTTTATCAACCTCCCCTCGGGAAGTACGGTCAGAGGAAGAGTCTATCTTCTATCTAGCCTTGAGCCCGGTGTCTTGATTGCAGCTACTTTTCTTTACCTTGAGCCGGTGCCGGGGCCCTTCTATGTTGAAGGGGATAGCCGCTCCGTCATCCATTTAGCCTTTCTCCGGAACTACTTTGAACCCAATGCAACTGATTCAAGAAGATCACTCGGTCGTAGGGAAAAGAGTCAGTGTACGTCATCCATTCGCCTTGACCGGATCATAGCGTTAGCAGAGTGGGGAACTCTTAAGAAGAACCGATCAGCATGGCATGTTGACCTGCTCATCCTCGAGTTTGCTGCTGTTCACATGCGTTGAATCGGTTGAAGTGATTGAATTCGAGTCCTACAGAGCGAGCGTGCCCTCAAGTAAAGATAGGTTCCGCTTCCATTAGCTACAACGGAGTCACCGCACAGAGACGATCTCGAAGACTACCTCCGTCATTTCTTTTTTGGGGTCAATAGCAGGTGCCAAACCCAAAGCAGACGAAGAAATAGCGGATTTCTGTTCTTATGAGCCGGGACACCCAACTTCCCATTTCTGAGAAAGAGTTGGATTGGTGCATGGACCTCCAAGAGATGGACAGGGCATCGTCTCTTCATTCTTTGAAAGTGCTTCAGGTCTTCAGAAATTATATGTCGCCCCGTCGTTCTCACATATTCGGCCCTCTCCCTATGGTCGAGCCTATCTGACGATACCCTCGTAACCTCAGCTTATTTCGCCGGGCAGCTATGAAGCGCTCCACCAGAGTTAGAGGAAGCTGATCTCGAAAGTCCAAGAGCTTGTTCAGAAGATTTACATGGAAAACCACTTGCCCATAGGGTCCAACCCATTGCAGGCTAAATCTGGTCTTGGTGCTGGTAATCCTAAGAAAAGAACCCGTCTCCAGTACTCTTCCATTCCGGGTTCAAACTAGATCTTCAAAACGGGCGGCTGCGCCCTCCTAACAATGAAGATTCTTATCTGGACGTCACAGGGTTTCCCTCAGTTAGCAGACTGAGTCGGCCTTTTATTGCGCTGACTCTCTATTGACTGCTGCCCAGAAGATCATTGTCCTGTCCTGGCGAGGAAGAGGGCCTCTATCCAGATGATAGATTGAAGAAGAAAGCGATCCCTCCTCGAAAGGTAGTAGCAACGGGCTTTCATGAAATTCTCAAAGTAGAGCCCAGCCGGGTGCTTATACTAAAGAACCTCTAAACGAGAGTCAGCCGAAGAGTTGGGCATTCGTGGATCCATCAGTTGAGAATGATCGGTTTGTTGATCTTAATCTGTCAACCCTGCCTTATATAGTAAATTTCCCCCCTAAATATAATATAAGTAAGTTGCAGATCTTTCGTAGTTTTGAATAGCCATGAACGCGTAATCTGCTGGGCTCGACCGGCAGGGGGAGAGAGAGGGACAACATGGAAGGTGAGAGATTCGCTTCATCGCAGCTTCTTATAGAATAGAAGAAGGCGTTCTTGCCAAGACCGGTTATACAGAAGGCATATTATATTAAACGAAAGGTCTTGCAGAGCCTTGTCCTAAAGTGCCACACATGCCTGCTCTTCGTAGATAGAGAGAGTCCGTCCTTCCAGCCTTTAAAGAGGCGATTCGATAGACTTTCAGTTATCAGTCTAGTTCGACACCTTGTTCTCAACTTCACTAGTAGACAGACGGGGCATTTGTCAAAAGAGTGAGATCCGCCTAAGCGACAAGTCACCTGGTGTGTGGCAAGTCGCCCCGTCGTTATCACTCGGACCTTAACTTCTTTCCGCTACGCCCCTTGCGAAGCAAAGGCCCCCGCAATCGCCCTGTGTGAACAAGTGGCAGAGCTTCAGCATCCTCAATGCCACTGCTGCGACTGTGATGCCATATTTCACATATATCACATGCCACTATAGATTCTGGGTAACCCCATAGAACACTAGTATACAAGTAGGCCACATCACTGTAAGCAGCAACCCCAGGCAACCTTTCTGGTGTGGGTAGTGGTTCATTGGAAACCTTTTCTGGTTCCGGCTTATCCCGAAAATGATTCAATTCCCCAAATGCTACTACCTCTTTGCTAAGCACAGGCAGCTTGCTGTCGATAAAAAGAAGTCACAAAAAAGCGGTCAACTCAACTCGGTTGAGAAGGGGCTGGAGGTAGGACCAATGACCAATTGAAGAGTTACAGACTCAAGTCTCAAGCCCTCAATCATGCTCTTGCCAGTGGCATAGATTTAAATAAGTAGGAGGCTCTACACCTCTTGAAAGAGAGGGAAGATGGTACAATTAATGAGAGTGTGTTTATTCTTATGCGCTGCGAATGAAGATGGGTAGGGGTAAACAGAACGTACGGTACGTATGATTGGGATAACACAAGTATGATGAAGGCCTCCAAAGTCACAGTGGGATCCGCGAATAAGAGACAACCCAAACAGCACGAACCTAGAACTACTGCCTATCAAGCCTCGAACCCATATGCCTATCAAGCCTCGAACCCATACTGATTAAGTCGACCCCTGAATCTCTCCATCTTGAGCTTCTCACTAATAAATGAGCTCAAATCCTCAATCTCCACCCGAAAACTAGACGAAGGTGCGAAGCATTCACTCCTAAGGTTAGGCGCTCTCTTAAAAAACACCTCTTTAGTGAAAGAAGCCCACATTCCCTCTCTTCTTTCCCCCCATCGCAGGGGGCCTCGTCCTCATCCTTTCTTCTGCTTTTGTATGAGAATGAAGACTACACCAAGACATTAGAAAAAAAGATAGACAATGCCATGAAGGATAAAGATTCCAAGAAAGACAGAAGAGAGATAGGGGGAAGCTATTGCATTGTTTTCCACTTCTCACCCCGTCGTTCTCACTCTCCTCTCGCATGCGCTCGAGCGCCTCATTCTCATTCGCTCCTTTCTACAGATTCATTTCCGATCGGAATACAAATGAGATCAGAACTACAAGAGAAAAGACAAAAAATGGTATAGCGATGGAAGAGTCCAGTCAGGAATGAAGACAACTATTTATAATAATAATCTTCATAAGAACAAAGTTGTACGTTACTATCTGAGTCCACAAACAGCTGCTTCCCTAAACAACACGGAAGTGGTTCATCACCTGGTCCAATAGACTCTATCTTTCCTAAGAGACTGAGTTCATACAAGAGTTTGAGTACTGCTTTATCGTCTAAGAGCACTTTCTCATTTCCAATTGTAGAAACATACACTTCGTTGTGGAATCTCAAAAAAGGGATCCCAGGAAAGCATATAGGAAATTCACGATCGAAGGTCTCCTTAAGGAAAATATGGACAAATACCTTAGTTATTTCACCTACAAGGGGAATGCCACCAATCCCCGGCAGACCCCTCCTATTGAAACCATAATCATCAAATATAGGATTATGAAGAAAAGACGAGATTAGTTTTCAAAGGGATAAATCTCCAACTATAGACTGAATCTTTTCGTCAACTACATGGATTGGTAGCGTCTTTTTAGAAAGCTCAAGATCCATCTTGTAGATTTTCTTCGCCTTTCCTATTAGTTGCAGACTTGAATAAAAGGAAGCAACCAGATCTTATAATTGGAAACAGTCTTTAGGCAAGCTGCCTTGTGAGAGGCGGAGTTACGTTACTGATAGAGCCCTCAGTACCAGAGCGTCTTCTTTCCTCTTTGGTGTCACAACACCAAAGATCTTCGAATCCTCGGTCCATTTCTCAACTAGTACATCGGGATAATCCAATAAGTATTCCATTAAGAATTCTTCAAGGTCGTCCTTATTATTGACAAACTTCAGTTGTAGCGGCGAAAGATCATACTTCTTTGAAAGTCTTTTCTCTTTTATGTTCGCTAATATGTTTTGAGAAAGAAGAAAATCATGATTTTTAACCAAATCTGGATAGACTAGGTCTATATCTGACGCCAATTGCACAAGCGAACATTCCACTGTACTCAAATATCTTCTGTTCTGTCCCCTGCTTCCCATATACCTCCCGCCCATTTCCGTTGACGACCTTCCGACTTTCTTTCACACTAATCAGTCTCATTTTCTTTATTTTTTGTTTAATAAATTAATAAAGAGATTCTTCCCCGTCTTCTTTACCACCAACTATCTTATTCGCTGCTTTCTTCTCCTCAATTCGGGAGACTGACGAACCAGAGAGTACTGGGTCTTCCCTCTCTACTTTATTTAAAATTTAGACGCGCGAGAGCAAACTTTAATTCATTAGATTAGTTGCACTCGGACCTCAAACCAGGATATTTCGATCCCCTCGTTATCACTCGGACATTGTCCCTTCTCGGTTGTCCGGTTCGCTCATTCGGGAGCGGGAAAGAAGTTCATCCTTGATGGAATGAACTGCTGCTGAGCTAACTAAAGCTTTCCCTCCCCGTCGTTATACTCGGCCCTCTCCCTAACTTGAAAAAAAACGAGCTATCTTCCGAGACCGGTCGAGCCTATCAATAAGAGACGAGACCCTCTCCCTAATGGGAGAGCCCTCCTTATATCCATTTAGGCCCTTATGGTCGAGCCTACCCTTAACAACACGTCTGCAATCTCTCTCTCCCTATTATTATCGGTCGAGCCCTCCTTATAGTCGGCCCTTTGGTCGGCCCTATCGGTCGATCCCTAACGAATGCATCGATCACATCCAAAGCAGTTTGATCACTCGGCCCTAACTTACTTATATTATATTTAGGCACGCAAGAAATTAAGTGTAAATCATCTGCTGCGAATGATAATGACGCCAATCAAGAAGCAAGCAAAAGGAAGAACAAAGAGCATTGTTTGGACCTTTAGATTCACTCCTTCCTTAGCCTTAGCATTGTGTGGCTAGTCCACTGATCCGGTATACTTTCGCTGATCTTCCAAATGATCTCTGACAAAGATGGGAATAGTAGAATTATTATGGCTCTCAATCAAAGCCCTCGGTGACCACGCTTTTTCCATAAAAGTTTAAAAAGAGCTCAGGCTCAGTCGCATCCCTGCAGTCTGACGATTAAAAAATGCTTAACAGACACATCGAGCGAGAAAGCCTACACAGGCATCGTTACTACAGTCCCAGTAGCCTCTGTCAAGAAGAGAAGTACGTTTTAACGTCGCTCTCGCTCATCGGAAAGTTGTCAATGGAAGGGCCGAGTCGACGGGGTGGCATTGTTTGTATGTGCATTACCATTTTGCCAATCTTTTAACCAATTTTGGTACAAAGTTCATTCCATGATAACAGGAGAGACAGTGTAACCTTTCCAGTAGCTATCAGGTACAAGCTCTAATTGCTTAGGCTTCATCCTAGAAAGTACCTTTTCTACAATTAAACCTTTTAGGTAAGGATTACATGGTTTCCCACGCCCTATCCATAAGTCTAATGGTAGAGAACGATATGAGAGTGATTTATCGCAGATAACACTCAATCTCTTCCACCGTGGACTAAGAAGATGAAAGCTGTTAATCTTAGAACGAACTCTGTAGCCAGCACCACATAGCCTAATAAAAAGTCTTTTATATATAATTAGCTATCTGTGCTAAACTTAAAAACGATATGGACGCTAACAAAGCCTTCGCAGAACATGGTGTCAAGTTACTTTCTACTTGATTGATCCAGAACAGCTTAGCAAACAAAAGAGCTCCTATAGGTGAGTCAATTGACTTAGACTCAGAAATCAGAACTCCTAAGCATGAGAAAAAAGTCCTTATATCGCTTAGCTACCCTTTTGTCAGCAATGACTATATCATCGCCAAGCAAGGCATATCTTTTGAAAGGTTGCGTTGACCATGGAGATTCTATCCTAGCTGCCATCCATACCTGTATATGGTGTGAGAAACTCAAAAGAGCCCAAGAGCCATAAAACCATGGGAGGCAGTATTAGCGAGATCCAGCTGCCCCAAATAGCGCCTGGAAGTCCGAGGACCTTGAGTACCCTACCCCGCCTTCGCGCCAAGCACCGCCCTTGTCCCTTCTCCTTCTCTTTTCCTGTCATTTCTCTTCTCTCCCCCGCCCACTTCTGAGCTTTGTTCCGTCGGAGTCGGCGAGATTAATTCGCCTACCTTACTCACTTTACTCAAGGGAAGGGGGCTGACGCTTCCTCCCTCAATTTCGCGCGACCTTCTTTCTTTCTTTCCTTCAGTAGCCTTTCGTCAGTCGATTCAAAGAGCCGGTTGTGGGAAGCAGCCTTGGATATTCAATGAGTCATTCCAGTGTCTTTCTTTGGATCAAGTCCGTGACGAAGATCTTTCTTTCTATCAATATCAAGGAAGGGGGATGGGTCTCTCTCTCGACTTCGCGACTTCGCTTCGACATCGCTTTAGAGAACTTCTTTCTATCAAAACTCTTCTCTTCTTAAAGATGGATAGCCTAGCCTCCTATTCTTTCTTTTTCTTTATCATCTGTCAAAGAGTGAATGGCCGAATTCTCCACTTAGCTGTCGCGGGCCTAATGAACGGGTTATAGCGCGGGCTTCGCCCCTCGCCCCTTCCTCATGCTTCTCCGATCCTGAACGCGAAGAGAATTCGATGCCCCAGCTACAGTCCTTCAGACTCAGTCTAGTTCAGTATAAGGTCTCCTCTTTCTTTCTTTTGTTTTGTTGGTCTAGTCCCCCTTTTCGACTTCGTTAGCGGCCGGCCACCACATCTGCCCCACCGAATCCTCCATTGGGGCGACTCAAGAATTGGGACCTGGAAATCCTCTGACCATCTCACTTCCACTCTAAGGCAAAGCCTTCGGGGTAGGTCTGTTGGAATTCTTTATTTGATTGACAACTGGTGAGTTGGTGAGTCCAGGAGTTCGGTCACCGTAGGAGAGAGCGCGTACCTTTCGGCCCGCCTTCATCACGAATGTTTCCGCTCTAGCATCTAGTCTAGTTAAACACCTTGCAAGTATGGGAACCAGGAAGCTTGAAGAACAGTAGACACGCTCGTCGATTTCGACTCCTGCGCCCCGGCGGATAGAGATTAGGGAATCCATACTCAGACCAGTCCGGCCTTTATCGACAGAGGGAGGGACCGGCTCGGCACAACCAGTCTCAGATATGAGGGAACTCACCCCTTTTCTGGACGCTACCTTCACCGCGCGAGAATCAGCAGAATCGCCTCGCTTTCTCATACACCATGTGGGACGGCGAGTAATAAGCGCGAGAGGTCGCTACGAAAGATTAGCCCTCTTTTATCTTTACGAACGGAATCTCAGTAAGAAGCAACGTGCGGAGCGTCTCTGCCCTTCATTCGAAAAGGGCTTCCTCAACTAGTCTAGGTCTGGGCCATGGTTCTCCCCACCCGCTTGCTGTCACTCGACGTCCGGCGTCGTTTCCTCCCCAGCCTTGACATACAATGGCGAATCCTCCCCGCCCGACTGACCCATTTCCTGACTTCGTCGCAATTGGGGAGGGCGTACTCCGCATAACTTGGTTTTTCGCCTTGAGACCATAACCATTCACTAAATGAATAAATAATAAAGGATCTCACAAACAAGGTAAGGAAGTTCAGATAGATCTGACTCTACTCCGTCCACTTGACGACCTATTCTCTCTTGGGCGCTCTTGGTGCGGAGCCTTAAAGGTGAGATTGCACTTTATTATATAGTAGTAGAGTGAGGGCTCGAGTCCCTATAGCTAACTTTAAACCATGAACTTCCGGAATGAACAAAAGAAACCTTTCAGCTGTCATATATTAATTAGCTCCGAACCCACTCCGCATACGAGGAAAGAAAAGAAGGGACGAGCGAAGCCACGTGTGAATGGTAACATTCACGACCTGTTGCTGCGAAGCGACGTGTGAATTCCAAGAGTGAATTCAAAGAGTTCATGGCTTTGGGGGCCATTCACGACTATGGAGAGCAATTAATGTTAATTATTCGGCAGCAGTTGGATCTTCCTCCCATATGGAGCGGGGTGCCTAGAAAGAATATGAGCCACTCCAACTATTCTATCAGCGAACACGAAATTAAGTGCATCTCGTCCCTCTCAAGTCAGTCGAACTATTCATACTTCTTGTAATGAACTACCCACGGAGCGTACGGTAATGGCATGAAACTATTCCACTAAGGGCTACAAACTACTATGAAATTAATGGTAAAGTAAAGCTACAAAGATATTTGCTTAAGTTGAGTCCCTTTCCCTCTCCTCGGTAGTTGGTGGAGTACTCTTAAGGTCTTTGTTCCGGTCCAAAGTACCTCTCCAGTACCCTTATCTATCGTTTGAGCGGACCAGGAGTTAGGAGTTCAATGAGTTCTTCAGAAAGAGTGAGTTGTACTCGTAAGGGACGGGAAAAGACCCAAGAACAACAGAAAGAGTCCCGACAGAAAGACAAATGAACTCTTCCTAAAGAGCAGCAGCCGCCGCTACTGAGCGGTCAAAAGCTTATTAATGAATCTTGTGCCGAACGTGAACGAAGGAAAGGAAAGAACTCTAATGCTCAGACAAAGAGCTACAGCAGCGTACAACTCTAATGGAACAGGACAGAATGAGCTGCAGTCGAATATCTTAGCTGCCTTGCATACCGTAGTCGAATATTTTAATGGAAAGAGTGAATGGCCAAATAAAATTTAGTCGTAAATTACAGGGCATCGTAAGATGGGCTCGAAATACCATAGGGAGAGGATAGATCTTTCGTAGTTTTTCATCTTATTGCCATTCACGACCTGTTGCTGCGAGTGATAACGACGCGCAAGATAAAGAAAAGAGAAAGATCTTCAGATTAAGAAAGAGAAGCGAACAAAACACATGACATGACAAAGCTGGAACCCTGTCTAACATGGATGGCCTCAACTCTCTCGTTCGGGACCCGAGAGTTGAATAGTTCGAGTAGCATGTGTTCAGCATCTACTTTGATTTTGCTTGAGTGAACTTTTCACTTGAATTCCAGATCTTAGGCTGCCGTTGACCGGAACGAATGAATAAGGCTGAGGAACGACGGGACAATTCATAGTTAAGAGAAGCGAACAAAACGTATGACATGACAAAGCGCGTCATTATCACCCCGTCAACGTCGACCCTTCACTTTCTTTTGCCCGATTCCCTTCCAGGCGATTCAAAACTACGAAAGATCTACTCTCCTTTCTCGCCAGGACAGACCAACTCAACTTTAGCATACTCCTTCATTTCTCGAGCGCCAAAAAGGTCAGTTATAAGTAAGTTGCCCTAATATAATATAAGTAAGTTGTATCGTAAGATAGGCTCGACCAACGGGCCCTAATATAATATAAGTAGTAGACCCGCCCCCTTAAAGAAATTCAGTTCTCGAGCGCCAAAAAGGTCAGTTATAAGTAAGTTAGCCTAAATCTAATATAATATAAGTCAGTTCAGATCTTGTTTTGAATGGATAGTCGCAAGATCGAATTCAAGAATGGAGTTCGGGAAGCCGGTAGTAAGGGCAATAGTCGAAGAAGCGAGGCTGGAATCTTTGCCCCCCCTAATATAATATAAGTATAAGTAAGTTGTAAGTTGTCAGTTCAAGGAGCGCCCTAATATAAAGAGGAAAAATTGGAAGGGTATAAGTATAAAAAAAAGAAGTACTATGAACTTGAGGAGTAAAGATCGTCTTTGGGCCATTCACGACTGGTGCTGGGCATGCTCGACTGAAATGATTTCGCCTCAAGCACTCAAGTTTACTTATCCGATGTTCATGGCTATTTTCCATTCACTTGACTACTATTTTATCATGAGGGCCGAGTACGCCGAGTACTTAATATTCGAGATATGAGAGGGATCGCTCTACTCTATAAATACTAAATTACATAATAAATTACATAAATTACAAGTCATTTTTTAATATGACAGGGAAATATATGACAGGGAAATATATATTAGACCCGATAGGCATAGGCGACCCGATAGGCATAGGCTCAACTATAATATAAGATAAAGGCTATACTATATCTATATTAATAATTTCTTTGGTTTGGGTGCAATTGAACAATAATACACCATTTAAGCCATACCCCTCTTTGATCTATTCGTGGTGAGGAGTCCGCTCTAACAGATTGAGCTCACCTACATGCTGCTTGGGTACTAGTACTCAAACTCGGTTTATACTTACAAAAGACCTTATCGAGTATGATCCCCATATGGGGTCCAACCATAATTCCAAAGGTAACCGATAATAAGAAAGGCACTTATCCGCTACAACACGGAACCAATTCCTTCTCCTCTAAAGGCTACTGGAGAGTAAAAAAGTAGAGTATGCGACCCAGAACCTGCACCAGCTAACCTAACCTAATCAGTTCTGAGTCTTATCAGTTCTTTGACACAGTCAGATAAGTGATACAGATGCTAGAACAGCCTTCACTGAGATTG
This sequence comes from Kaempferia rotunda, assembly GCA_037177415.1. NCBI lineage: Eukaryota > Viridiplantae > Streptophyta > Magnoliopsida > Zingiberales > Zingiberaceae > Kaempferia > Kaempferia rotunda. The sequence goes on along the minus strand of JBAMIB010000074.1, from coordinate 223,209 downwards.
TAGTGAAATTAACGATCTATCCAACTTAGCAAACTCAAGTGCCCCCGTATTAGAATTAGAGTCAATTTACTTAGACTCTAATATGTAGACATCAAGTCTTTCTAGCAGAGCTCCCTACTTTTAAGCCACTACCCTGTCGGGTTCGGGTATTACTTACGTCGTCATCGAGGCATACTTTATAAAATTAGAAAAGGTGCCTTTCCCTTGGGTAAAGAAAGCAAGCAGCCAACCACACCATATAGTGAGAGACTGAAGAGGGCCCAAGAGCCGTAATATCCAAGGGGTTGACCCGTGGCAAAGTTAAGATACTCAAAGGGGTTATACAATACTAAAGAGCGCAATGAGTATAGAATACATTGGACCACAAGCACTCATTAAGAACGCATAATGCCGTCGCTCGTCCAAACAAAGGAGTCAAAACTCAATAGCTGTTAAGACTACTACTGGCCATCTATCTCTTACTGGCCATCTATCTGTCGCAGATGAGAGGTCTAAGGGTAATACATCCTATGGCTTAAATCTGCTAAGCTTAACTAAGAAAGGATTGGGGATTGTACCTTCTTTATTTAAGGTTCCATCAATGGGAATACGGGATAAGACCCGACCAATTATACACAGTGTGCAAGAGCGGCTGCTACACATAAAATCGTTTCCAATGGCAAAGAGACGAGACGCTTACCAGCCGGGTGCACGTCAAACGACCGGGAAGAGGGGTTTAGGATAACTGTGTACAAAGGTGTACAAAGATCCCCATTAGTATAGGTTTGACCTTTAATGGTATTAGTCTAAACTATCCGGAACAACACGAGTATTATAACTATACCTATACTATAGTCGAAGGGAAGACTAGAACCGGATGCCAAGCCATTGCTTTATGATTACTCGACGACAAGGCAAAGGCCGCCAACTCCTACTTTCCTACTTTAGCGAATTAAATACGTTTGGGTCGGGTTTAGGAAGAAAATCAAATAATAGTTGGAATCCCGGATCCACTTAGACTTACCTTAACTGTGGACGAACTGATCCAGCATAGTACTCTATGAAATGAAGAGCACACTCAGATACAGTGAGAGTGAGGTAAATAGAAAGCCCCACTTAGAGATTAGCTCCCTTACTCTTCGCGCGATAACAAGAGAACATGCAGCTCCTTTTCTAATGTGAGATACCCAGTAGCAGAGTAGCAGACAGATATAGATTATGATCAACCCCTGAAAGACACACGGTGCCTATAAACCCCAAGTAGAGCAGCCATACATAAGACTATATTAATAAGTTTGGGTTGGGTGAGTTAGACGTCCAATTGCTAAATATAAGAATGAACTTCTTTATAATTTATACAACCTAGTTTCAAATAAACAGAAAACATAAAGACCCTCGGACAAACTACATAGTCGTATCCTGAGCTGAGTACACTCTCTTTGATGGACCGGAACTAAACTAGTAAGGGTAATGGAAGGCGCCCAGGAAGACCTAGATCCACGAATCTCATCTGCCACAGTTGAGAACGATTTGAGAGTTGTACTGGAGGTTTCTATGGTACTGGAATATAGGTGTCCAATCCTTATGGACTAAGGTTAAAAGTACAACCTCTAACTCTAAGTCCGGGAAGGAAAGCATAAAATAAAAAACGAGGAATCCACTAATCCCGGTCATCCCAAGCACCGCCCAATAACCAGAGCCAACAAAACCCGATCTACTATACAGTCGAATAGAAACTCGTACGTAAGGATACAATACAATACACACTTCGAGTAGAACTTCAAAGCGATCATAGCGCTGATCCCATTAACTACATAGCCATTCTTTCAGATCTGGGCGTTGCGTGCTTGTTTTGCAAGATTGAGCTTTCAGTTCATAGTTCATAGAGTGGGTGTTCAGCTTTATTTGTTGGTGAGTCCGCTTTGTGTGCTCCTCTACTAGCATAGTAATATATATATATTGGCTTTTCTTTGCATAGTAATAATATATATATATATATATATATTTTCTTTATTGAATTGGCTTTTCTTTATTGATCATCCTGTGGGCATTCCAAGAAGGAACTTCCTATAGTATGGTCTGGTCCCCTATTGATTGAATCTTTTGCTTTTCACTCGAAAGAAAGTTCTTTTCCATAGCAAATAGCAAAATAAATCTCTTTATATAAAGAAGGGTGGTGGGAAGCCAAAGCTAAGTTTGATGGTTTCATTAATCCTTTCGCAAGCTTGGGCTTGGAAGCCTCAGTTGGTACTTTCGATTGATGTACTCCGATATCTATCTCTCTTTCATATGCATAATAGAGTTCCAGAGGTCTTCTTCCCCCTGCTACGCTTGTTCGTTCTGTACACTCCTTCCGCTTTGCGACCGTTAATAAGGGGCTCTAACCTAGAATAGAATAAAGTGCCAGTGCAGAAGTAGAGAATTCAAGTGACAAAGTACAGGCTCAAACTAGATCGTCAAGTACTTCCCGATCAGTCTCACTAGCGCAGCGGATTGCTATTGCTAGTTGGGACCTCCATTGAAGATGGGCCAAGCCTAATGTAATGGTCGAACATTCAACGGTCAAAACTCATGGTAGGAGCTCCGATATATCCGATATATCCGATATAGATAAAAAGTTAGACAGCCCAGCTGGAGCATAAGCTCATGGCTCCATACTCGACACAGAAAGCCAATATATATCCTCTCTCAATCTCTTTTAATGATATGGTATTAAGATAATGAAATGCTATTAAGAACGAATCCGAATGGTAAATAGAATATCAAAAGAATTGTGTAAGTAATAACCAATAATAGTTCTGGAATGAAATCGTTTCGCTTTAGAGTGAATGAATTCTTTTAGCTCGACAAAGAAATATAATATTTTAGGCCACCCTCAAAAGAGATATTTATTAGCTTCGCTTCGGCCTAGAAATGACTTAAGTAAGTGCGACGGGGCCTAATAAACTTGAATTCAAGCTCTAGCCTACTTTCATGAAAGCTCTAATGGTGTATTTTATATTTAACTAAAGATGAACCTCGAGCGATATGCTTAACATATGCTCTACTTCTATTCGTTTTTATTAGTGTTTTACTTTAAGGGTCAGTAAGACTAAGACTATATTTCTTTAGGCTCACACTAAGGGTTCAATATCTTTAAAGATAAGGATATGATTCTAGAGTTCAAAAGATTCAATCCTATCCTTATGCGGATCTTACTCGTATTATATTATGCAAAACCCATTCCCGTTACTTCCGTTTCGCCCCAGTCTCATACTTAAGATTTCTAAACCTGTTACTCACGTTTCGCCCCAGTCTCATACTTAAGATTTCTAAATCTATTCCAGGGAAAAACAAACCCTCATTTATTTTAGAAGTAAGGGTTATAAATAAGGGTTATAAGTAAGGGAGCTCTTCATTCTCTTTTCAGGACCGGTCTCTACCACGGATTCCTTCCCCAGGCCAGGCCCATATAATAAGTTTCCTCCCCATATGCTTTATATGTAAATTCATTCCGTATCCCAATCGGATATTTGAGTTTGATCTCTATCCCCTAATCTTCCGTATCAATCTTTTATTTGAGTTTGACTGGATCCCCTAATCATTGATTCAAGGAAGAAGGGAGAAGGAAAGGTGAGCTTGGATTCCAGATGTTGACGTAATAGAAGACAAAATCGCTTGCTAAAGCCACAGGGCTAGATCGGGCTCAACTCAAATAATACACCAGATATCAAGATCCAAGGCCTACCTTACTCCCGAAAGGAAGCAATGGGAGAATGAAAGCAAAGCTCTGAAGCTAGTGGTGTGGTGCTCCTTAATGGTATTCAATCCCCTGTTCTATTAGTTCGGTAATCTGAGGCCACATAGTTCGCTGAGGCCACAAAGGAAAGAGATGTTGATCGAGGCAATCGAGTCAATCGTTTAGGATAGATATGCGGGTTAGTATTAGTATCCATATCCTTCTGTCTCTGGGGCATAAAGGTCAAGGGAGTGGGGTTCGGGTCTGTCTGTCAATCAAGTACGCAACCCTCTGTCAATCAAGTACGCAACCCGGGCTGCTACGCTACGCCGTCTTTCGTATCGGACGGATAGCACGAGTCGTAAAGGGTTGAGTTTTCGAATAGAATATTATAAAATATCATACCACAGTTCATTTAGCAAGTGTTTTTCAGCATCAACCGGGAAATTAAAAAGAATAGGTACAACGGATTAGAAGCTTTATCTAATAAAACTCGTATATCAGAGGCATCAACTATCCGGTCTGTCTATAGGCATCAACTATCCTATCTATGGGTCTATAGGCATTGGGATTTCTCGTCCTTTCTCTTTGGGATTGATTGTCCAAAGCTTTGGCTCGTCCTTTCTCTCAGCGAATCCTAGAATGTGTAAGGCCCTTGTCATCGACGCTTTCCAAAATGCTTTTTTTAATACCATACCACTACGTGGGCTGATTCAAGTAGTTATTTAATACCACTACGTGGGCTGATTCAAGTAATTAATTAATAAGTAATTAATTAATAAGGGTGAAGAAGAGATAGTCGGAAAAGAACTCGTCAGATTCATGCAATATAGCAGGGTCTCCTTAGTCAATGGGAATCGACAGATATTCCAAATCAAAAGCTTTTTTCAGTCAATCGAGACTAAACGACTCAACGGGAGAGGTGACTAGACGCATGAGTAGTTGAGCACTTTGAGTGGTTAGATTCATGTGCCGAAGCAGATGGGTTGTATCCGATCAATATAGGGTCTTTTTTAGGTATATCAATCCTTTATTCTTACTAGGCTAGGGTGCTAAGGTTTGACCCATGGGGCTGGCTTACGGGTGTCCGGTTGAATTGAATGTACGTATTTTACTGAAAAGGCAGACTCAAATAAAGAAGCAAAGCAAATTGAACTCAAATAAAGAAGCAAAGGAAAGTTCTTCAAATACCTAGCTCCCCCCTTTATTCCATCTATAGTCTGTGATTCCAAGGATTCCTGTGATTCCAAGGATAAAGATTTACCTGGACCAGCCAAAGCTTTCTTCAGTGGCCAAGATCAAGGGCGCCTAATAGAGTTCACCCCAGAGGGAAAACAACCGAATTCGAATCAACAATTGAGAACACGTCGCGGTGAAGTGATGCTCGTACTGTAAGCAGAATGGCAATTGTATTAAAAACGTAGAAGGATCTACCCAGTGGAAGCACCAGTATGCACATGAGCGCAGATCAAACATCTACCCAGTGGAAGCACCAGTATGCACATGAGCGCAGATCAAACAACATATTTGTTTTCTTTTGATTTAAGAATGAGTTTTCCCGAACGATGATATTTCCCAAACAAAATGACATTGACTCTGACAACGATGATATTTCCCAAACAAAATGACATTGACTCTGACTCTGACGCGCCAGTCGAAGATGGGACTCTGACTCTGACGCGCCAGTCGAGGATGGCTATTCAAAAATACACTACGAAAGAATCTCTCCCTGCCCTTATAGTCGGCCCAAGAACACGAGCCTATCCTTTGAGCACCAGTCGTGAATGGCCCAAAGCCAAATATAAGAAGTTCCACTCGGACCTTGCCCAAATGAATATTCTCACTTGCCCAAATGAATATTGACCTTGCCCAACTATAGAGTTATGAGTAGAGTTATGAGTTTTAGGAAAAAGTGTAAGGCACTTATTATGCTTACAAAAAGTATAGCTGAGTGGAGTGCTATTTGGAAAGAGTGTAAGGCACTTATTATCCTTACTATATTCTTTATAGCTGAGTGGAGTGATAGGAGTAGTTCTTCATAATCTTACTAAAAGAATAGCTGAGTGGAGTGATAGGAGTAGTTTTTCATATAGGAGTAGTTCTTCATAATCTTAATCTTCAGAGCGTCTTTGTTGTTGCACTAATAGGTTTCCGACCGAGTAAGATAGAGCTTTCTTTCCGTAGCAGCTTTCCTTGTCTAGTTGACCTCCTTAGGAGGAGGGTTAGAGTTCAAACTCATGTTCAAACTCATGTTCAAACTAATATAATATTCCTCAAATATTTGCAGCAGCAGAAAGGGATGAATTGGTTCGAGTGAAGGCCAAAAGGGATGAATTGGTTCGAGTGAAGGCCAAAAACATAAGTGTTTGGCTACTAGTTGGGCAGCTCGACCTAACGGAAGAGAGTAGAGTAAATGGCTATCTATATGCACGGCTGCTCTTTGAGTTAGTGCCAGTAGAGTCCGTTGCAGCAGTTGTTGTCCGTCTGCTCGTTCTTGGGTCTTCATGGAAAGAGGTACTCTTTTCTTTATATTCTTTCTATTCACTATATTCTTTCTATTCACTATATTCTTTCTATTCACTATATTCTTTCTATTCACTATATTCTTTCTATTCACTATATTCTTTCTATTCACTATTCACGTTACTAAAGAATACGTAGGAATCATCTTCACGTAGCTATCGCCAAACTAACTTATTAATATTATAATTATAGCAGCAAGAGTGGTTTTTGGCATACACTACTTTAGATCTGCCAAATATAGGTGCATCTCGTCCCTTCTTCTTTTCTTTATTCTCAAAGGGAGCTGCTGGGATCGAAAGAGCACCGCCCACAACATAAGTCATTTCTTTTGCTTCGCAGTGGAAAATCTTTCTTATCGAACGAAGCTACTTGAGCCTCAGCCTACTTCCCTTCACCAGAGAACCGCTCCGCATCTTTGCCCCTCATTCAGTAGGCACCTACTACTTATAAAAAGGAAGTGGGCTTGTCGTCAGTACGCATTCT
>JBAMIB010000074.1:201321-205139 GCA_037177415.1 Kaempferia rotunda | reverse complement strand
AAAGAAAGAGAATAAGGAGACAATAAAAAGAGGCACTGAACCACTTACCACTTGAAGTGAAGGCTGTCTTTCATATCGGAAATCAATTCTTTCTGATATGAAAGATTGACACCCGACAGCACCGACTCATACAGCGCAGCAACACGCTGGTCAGCAATGACTACGTCATCACCAAGCAGCGCATAATCGCGAAACACTTTCCCCGGGTATACTTGTTCGGCACACCACCATATTACACAGTGGTGTTACAAAGCGAACAGAGGCCAAGAGGCATAATAAAAGAGAGGAGCGAGTGATAATGACGCCACAAAAGATACATGTGACCATTTGCGCAAAGGGCACACTGAATATATTGTGGGCCAGGGCCGAAAGGCTAAAGAAGCGAACGGCCTCCCAAACAACACAGCCACTATCTCATATAAGACGCAATAAGTGGCCGACTGAAGGTCAAAAGAGTAGCAGTGCTCTTTGCCAACTAGTCGATCTTTGGTCTGTCCCGGGGACCCTATTCTGCATCAACCACTCATGGAGCGGTCTAAGCAACCGTTGATTGACATAGTGACCTATGGCAAATATGCGCCTTTTCCCTCCGCCCTCAATCGACTGACCCAGTCGACCAGTCGCAGGTGGCAGTTCGATTAAGCCCACGGAGCGGGAGGCTAGGTCCAGGGGCCTAAAACCATCCCAAATCCGATGAACTGAGGGCCGGAGGGATCGTTTTATAGTAAGGGAGATTGTATCTAAAGATAGCTCGAAATACAGATAGGGCCGACCATGGGGACGACCATAGGAAAGAGTCCATTCCAAGAGTCAATGGAAAGAAAAGAGTCAATGCCATAGCATATTAGACCTGTGTTAGGTGCATTAATAGGAAGTGCATTAATAGACTCCAATTTACTCTTTGATCGTCAATGCTATGGAAAGAGTCAATGCCATGGCATATTAGACTGCAGCTAAATCTCTTTTGGTGCAAAAATTGAAATATTATTGACGACCTCTTGCTGTAGGGAGATTCTTTCGTAGTGTGTTTTTTGAATCAAATACGTATAAATATAGTATATATTTACGACTATCCTCAGCCATTCACGACTGTTGCTGAGAGAGGGCCGAGTAATATTTGAGAACGACGGGGCGAAATCTTTGCAGCAAAGAAATTAGATGAGAAATGTATGCGTTCGGGAAGCGCTATCTTTTCATTTCGATAGAGAAATGGTTAAGTTAGAGAATTTGGTTAAGAGACGGCCCAAGACGGAACTCGGATCGGGTTCACGAAGATGCGGTGCTCGGGGGAGATAGGTCGAACTACTAGAAATAGATCCGATCCTTGAGGCAAGTTAACAGGCTCTGGGACGAGCAGAGCGACGTAGAGGTGATTTGGCTCAGTTCTCGGTTTAGGAGGCTAAGTTGGGACATCAGTGACGTAGAAAGGGCAGAGCTGAACGACGGGGGCAGAGACCGACCGGATGTTACGCCAGATCGAGGGTTCGAAGCGAACGACAGCCAACCGGGTTCTTCGTCCGGGCCTCAGATCTCGTCTTGCCTGAAGCCTGATCTCGTGTGTCTTGCCTGATCTCTCGATGTTGACTGAAGACTCGGCCAGACATGCTTGAAGCCTCACCATGCTAGTGAGCCCGTGAAGAGGGCCCAGGTCAGCGACTCGAACTCAAACAAAGTCCGGAAGAGAGTGAAGCTATGCTATATATAAAGAAGTAAGAGCAAGTAATAAGAGAGCAAGGGACCGAGAAGTGGAGCGACCGCAGAGGTTCTCCGTTCTTCTTCTCAGAGTTGGGTTTCGGGGAGCGGCAGAGTTGAGCGCGCAAGCTATTGAGTAAGCGACAGCGCAATCTCTGCAAACGGAAGCAATCCATCTGAAGCAAACCACAGAGGAGGGCTTTGTAGATTAAAGATGGTGTTCTGGGTCGGCTCCGGTCCAAGTTGAGTTTGGACAGATGGGTCTTCGGCTAAGCAGCAATGCCTACTCAGTCTGGCCTACAATGCTTGCCCGCTGAGTCCACGGCGACAAGAAAAAGAGAAAGCGAAGGCTGAGTGAAACCATAGGGAGGAGGACAGTGACGTAGCGATTCACTCCTGGCTCAGTTTTCTTTTAATAAGAATGAGTTGAGAAAGGGTCTACGTCGGCTAGGGGAATGTGCCGCGAGCTGCCGCCAGTGGACATAGAAGTTTGATGGAATGAGGTGCGAGTGATAACGACGCGTCAGAGGACAGGGCTTGACCAAGGGACGTCGGTTTAGAAGCGACCATAAGAGGTAGGTGACGAAGCCTCTTCTTTCTTTAGTTCTTTAGCCGATTCATTACTTAAATTATAATAGATAGTAGTCGCTCCGTGATTTGCAATCCTTAGGCAAATGGGAGTCCGGTCCGGCCCTGCAAAGCTCAGTTTTCTTTCTTTTGTTCGGTTTCGGTGCGTAGCGAGCAGGGAATATCGTTTCACTATTATAGTATAGGACAGTTCGGGGCAATGAGAAGCATGCCTCTAAGTCCGGATCCCATCCATTCAGAAGGGGGGAGCCCCCCACTATGTATGGTTCACACGAAGGGAAGTCTCACTCAAAGGGGATCGACTACCAACTATCTGCCACCTCTCCTCCCCACCTTGAACCGAGAAGCTTCAGATCGACCAGGGGAGTGAAACGTAGTAGTGGAAGGCCGCACTGAATCTCCCAGGTGCTGTGCTGTGAGTCAGAGGGCAGGGCTAACTCCGCTCAACTTTGCCGGCAGTCAAAGCAGTACTTTTCTTGGGTCGGCTCTGTAGGAGGAAAGCTACTCTTCGCTCGGTGCTACAGGGAAAGTGGGGCGTACCGGCATGCATGGGAGGGGTGCTTTGACTAGGGAGCTCTTTCAGTAGGTGGGTAGGCTTAGGCTTGACCGAAGGGAGGGCCGACTATAAGGGCTTCTTTAGATGGCTCGTGTTCTTTGAAGTAGGGCAGACTTACTAATTAAGATAAGAAAGGATGGCTCGTGTTCTTTGAAGTCAGGGTATCCGTAAGGACGACTGATATTGAAAGGAGAGGGGATCGTTCACGATAGCGCTCGAGCGTAGTGAGAGGGGCGAGTGAGAAAAAATATAGTATTAGTCAAATAAATTGTATTCGACGCGGTAGTTTTTAATATAATACTTAGTCTAACTCTCACTCTGACTTATTTGGAGTCTAAATAGCCTTTGGGGCAATTTACGACTAGTTATATTTCGGGGAAAGACCATTTCACTATATAGCCATTCACGACCTGTTGCTCGAGACGCACTTGATTTTTGGCGACGTCGACGGGACGAGGAAAGATTCTTCCTGATTATACTAGTTCGGGACAGGGAAAAGGTTCGCCACTTAACTGAGTTCTTCAGATCGGATCAAACCAGATAGATGAGATGATTAAGTTCCGTTGCCCGTTCAAAAGCTGCCCTTCCCTGAGCTTCTTACTAATCTCATTGTCGCTGTGCCCTGATCCAGTCAACCAGCTGGAGAAAAGCTTATACAAGAGCAGCACCCTCAAGGAGGACCGGCTCGTACGGTAAAAGAGTGACGCAAATGCGTGTTGATAGCTCAGTTTCGGGGTTGAGTGAATTCGGAATCGAAGAAGGGAGAGAGAAGCGACGTCTCGAGCCGAGAGAGAGGACCAGGAGAGCTCTCGCGTAAGCTATAGGGTATGAAAGATGATCCTGTGGGGTAGAGTTAATGGCCGAGGGGCATTGGCAATGCCATTCAGATAAGAGACGTAGGTATGCAAGTCGTTAGGTTGCTTGGGACCGGAACGGAGCGAAGTCTTGCTCAGCGCCAGCCACTCACCCAAACTCGATTCAT
>JBAMIB010000074.1:171321-196321 GCA_037177415.1 Kaempferia rotunda | reverse complement strand
AGTTCTCCTTGATTGGGAGCTACACCAGGGGTAGAAGGTACGAAGTGAATGAAAAGAGGGATTGGAATGACCAGAAAAGAGATGGAATTGAACCTTAAGTCCAGCAGTGAGTTGAGTGAATGGCGTTATTGATTGTTATATTAGCAGCAGTTCGGGGTGCCATGATCGACTGCTCTTTAGTTGAAAAGAGATTCCCGGTAGAGTTGGTAGCTGTTGCTGCTGTTCTTGTCCTTGAATGGGAGCTACACTCAGAGCGATTGTAAGTGCACGTCGTTTTCACCCCGTCGTTCTCACTCGGCCGTTCCTCTCACGTCGCGATGCTCAACTTAATATAATGTAGTAGTCTAACTTATTAATCTATAGTTGGTTAGAGAAATATATAAGTCAAGCCTAAAGAACTTACTTACAGGCACGATTCACCACTAGGAGCCCCCCCCTCTTATAGTAATTACCATTTACGACTAGATATTAAGTTCGGGCCATTCACTCTACGGGGGTCGAGAACTTAGGGATAGGGAATGGATTATGAGGCATAGCGTAAGGACTTGATTTGCAAGAACCGGAAAAGAGCTACAACCAGAAGGCACAATCAACATATATTAAGTACGCGGAAGGCACTATAAAAGAATCCCATTAAGAAGCCGGGAAGAGATTCAAGTACTCGTAAGGGAAAGAGCTGCGGAGGACATTTGTCATTTTCTGCCAGGAAAAATGATTGTTCCTCCCGTTATGTGGATTACTTGCGGGGTCACCGGGGATCAAAGGTTAGGGCAGGATAAGTTCTTCGTGCCTCTTTCAACGGATTAGGTTAATCAATAAAAGGGCGTATTCGTATGACTCCGTTCCTCTTTAGTCGAGCTCCTTACCTTAAGGTAATCTCACAAGTTTGGTTGAACTCCTTTCCTAGGCAAGGGAGTGGCTAAGCGAGGTAGACAGGTAACTGAACTGTAAGAAAGCGCTCAGGTTAGGGCAGAGGGTCTCTTAAGAGTTCTTTCCTTAAGGCGTAGCACCTCTTTATTGCAGTCCTTCTTTCCTATAATAGTTTGAGGCGAAACTGAGGGTGTGGGCAAAGGGATGGCTAAAGTGAGGGGCTATTCGAGATGGGGCTATGTGAGTGGCGGGTCAGTTAGCTTAAGTTTCTTATATAAGGAATGAAAGAGTCAAATATGAGTTCATTACAAGATCTTTCGTAGTTTTGTAGAATAAGACGAGCAAGAGCGAGCGAGCGGCCCGCACGACTCGGGAAGAGCTATTGAAAGAAGCGGTCCTCATACCTCTGCATGACTGACTACAGGGCCGGCTAGGCAGCGAAGATGGTTCGGGGTGCTCGCCGCTTCGGGGCTATTGAACCACTTAGCTAGACTCCGATAATCATCTCTGCCCCAATCACTCTCCATCGTCACCGGGCCAACTCCCGACCCACTCCATTTCATTCTATTGATAGGAGCTCCCCACGTAGCGTAACTTCTTTCAGTAGTCTTCGTGCCTCCCACTCCTTATCATTCTCAGTAGAGCCTACTTGTATAACCTCTTTCTACCTGGGAAAGGAGGGATGGAAATCCGCTAGGCCTTCGAGCCCACTCCTACTATTGGTGGCTGCCTCTCCCCTCGGGGATTCTTCACTCACTGGATTGACTCGATGGTCAACGTGAGAGCCCTGACCTGGCCATACCAAGTGCATAAGCCACTAGCCTATGGTTTATCGGGATAGTCTCGACTGAATGGACGGAAGGATGAGCTAAAAGAACTATATTCGTTGGACTGTCTCGAAAGAGAGTGGTGCATTTCGTTCAGCAAAATACACTCTTTTATTTTGCGCCATGAACTCTTTCCATTGACGACTAGTAGCTGTCGTTCACAACATCGCACTGCTTTACCGGTTGGGCCGAGCGGCTGCGACGGGGATTGCGACGTTAAGCGTAAGCGCGAGAGAGACGACTACCTTGACGGAGTGGGTACTCTTGTCTACTCTACCCTTCTCTCCCGGAGGGCTTGCTGCGATTCTTTTCTTGCTCTTCGTGATTACGGATGGCGAACGGATTTCTAATCTAATGAAAGGGACGAAGACTTGAGATTGAGAAAGGAGTAGAGGCTGAGTGGAGAAGCTCATCTCCTTATTCTATCTTTTGCCTCTGTGATTTGATTCTAGAGGCGGACCATATTTAACTAAGTTCGTCGAACCAGCTCTTTTAAATCGAATCTGCCTTAGCCTCTTGCCATGAATAGTGAGTGGGATATCTTTTTCTCTCATAACTAGATTCCGGGCGGGTTGTGGACTCCTCTAGTCTAGTTCCACTGCGCTTTCCTTCCACCGCACCTTTATCAGGAATTCATTCTTTTGACGTCGGTGACGATTCAGATTCCAGTCTATTTTCGCGGAGACTTCGAGTCCTACCAACCGCGGAAAGCTTCGTTGCTCCGGCAAAACTCCTTTCTCTTGGTCCTTCTAGGCTACTTAGTAGTTCTAGGCAAGAACACTCTTTTCATTCCCAGCCAGCTGCACCGCGTATAATAATTGCTTGAGCGAACTCTTCACTCTTCTTTTCAGTCCTTGATGGAATCCGCAGTCAGCAGTTCGTGTACGCTGGCTGTCCTGTCTTTCAGCAGTGGTAGTCTTCTTTCTCAGTGTACCGCTTTCATCGAAGAAGAGATTAGATGTCCCCTACGCATCTTCCTAGTCAATCGATCGAGGTCTTGGGGTCAAATCGGTTATCGCGCTTATCGCACAATATAGCACAATATGTGCATTTATGGTTGGAACCTCCAAAGCGATTTCGATTCCTTTCTCTTCTAGGCGAGGCATATTAAGATTCTCGATATGCCACTAGCTCAGGAAAGATAGACACGCTCATTGCCATGCCTTTCTATCTTAGCTACCATGCCCTCTAGAGTGAATTAGAGAAGAAGAACACATGCAACCGGGATCAATTCCCTACTCTCCTTGCTCCGAAAATCCACTCACAGAATCCTATCATTCCAACTTCTTTCTGACCCGTAGGACACTTCAGCCATGAACTCTCACCATTCACGCAAGAAATGAAGTGTAAATCATCCGCTTCACGAAGGAAGGCAAGCAATAGGCGAGGCAAACCGTCCCGCCCTTCAACTAGAAAGGAAGAGGTGGTAGACGGGGTTCGGACAGCAAACAGACCTTGAGACGGATGCCCAGGACTGAAAAGAGGGAAGCATTGAAAAAAGAACCCTGACCGCACAAAGAAGCGGATATGTGCTTACGAACCACTTGAGGTAGGGCAGAGCGTGTGGAGACTCTGAATATTGCTTCATGGTCAAATCCTTCCATGTGCTCTTGGAGAAAGAATGTCGTACCAAAGAGCCAAATGAATCGCGCTCACAGAGTATAGTTTTCCAACCCCCGCCGAAGAAGCAAAAAGATGGGCCTTGAGAATCCGCCCATAAGCTTTGCTCATGCATGACGACTTCTGAGCCATGCCACTGAACTTGCGAAATCCAACACTACCTAATAGGCTGAGATAGGTTAGACCATGAGTTTGATCTTGCCCATAGTCTTTCCGTTGGCAAATGAGTATTCAAGCCAGAACGGGAGTAGAACCAGCCAATCAATAGATAGGGGCCGAAAGTACCGGATAATAACCGAGTTAGCTCTAATGGGCATCTTGGCTTCCGTAAGAGGCACGAGCTAATGGATGGAGGGGAGGGCATGTTCCAGACAATCCCTAAGGCAAAAGGAATCGATTATCTTTGAGCACGAAAAAGAGAATAAGAAATGCTTTTCGCACTTTGCAATTGGCAATAAGAGGAAGCAATGCCTCATGGCTGAATGTGTGCTATGGCCTGCCCTCCCGTGGCCCTCCCGTGCCCCTCTCTTACTGAGCGAAGAGAAAGACACTTTCGAATTCGAAAGACAGAAAATACACTCTTATTCTCTTTTCACTATAACGAAAGAGAATAAGAAAAGAAAGAAAAGAGAATAAGAACTGTGCTTTTCATGGAAAGTGCCTATAAAGGAATGCTTCGATACACTTCCGCGACGTCGACATCTCACTATATAAATTCCCTCTATCAACCAATTGTAAGGCATCGACCAAGCACGAGCCTCACCCCTAGGTCGCTCTTTGGGAAGTCTTATGAACTCGTAGGCGCTTCCTTTTTCCCTCTTTCTCTTATGAGTACTCTAAACTTCACCCATTCAAATAGTATGCACGTCGGGCGTCACAAATTGCATAGTCTCAAAAATAGCTATTCCTGATATTACCCATCCGCCGGGAGAGTTTATAAACAAATAAAGATCCCTAGTCTGATCTTCTGAGATATACCATGAGACCAACAATAGTATTCGAGATCTCTTCCTTGACCTCTTGTCCTAAAATATTAGTTCTTTCTCGATAAAGTCGGTTGATTAGCACTCAATCCTATCCGTAAGTGGAGCCGTACACGATGCATACGGTTCCAAATCCAAATGAAATGGAGATTGATGGTTTCTCTAACAAAATGAGATGTGTTCTCGCTTCCAATTTATTGAACTTATTTAAATGGAATGAATCTCTCTCAGAGATGTATTATTTCATCGATATGAAAATCACGATGCAATTGGCCCTTTCCATTCTTTTAGGTTCATGTTCCACTCCGGGAATAGATCTGTCCGAATGGAATTTGCACATCTAGAGCAAAGAATCTATGTACCACTTCTTTCTTCTTTCATGTCTTTTCCCAACTCCACTATTTGATGTATGAATCATGCGTAGTTGGACGTTTGAAATCACTCTTAGAGTCACTCATCTCACTTATTCTAACTTATCTGATATAGTAAGGATCATCATCCTTTATAATTAGAAGTCAGAATCATACATATATTACCAATTTGCTATTTATTGAACGGAGCCGATTTATATTTATCCAAGTGAACCATCAATCCTCCTAATTGAGAATCTCGATCCCTTGCAAATAGAAAGAAATTGTAGTAGTTCACGCTCCGAATGATTGATGCTTCCCGAAATACGGGCGAAAGAGAGGATATGGGGTTCCAGATGACTCAATATGTCTGACAAGTCGCACTATAGCTCAACCGCGTCGAATACAAGACTTTCTCACTCGCCCCCGTATTCTGCATATTACCAGTCGTGCCTTCATTAATCATAGTTGGCTTCTGATATTAAGTAATTTGGGCTCGAAATACCCCCTAATATAATATATTCTAAATTAAGTTGCCGAGGCCTCTTAAGTAAGTTGGGATCGACCGGAGCCGAAAAGGTAAGTTTATAAGTAAGTGAGCCTAAATATCATATATAAGTTGGGGGGCCCTAAATATAATATAAGTTGGCCCGAACTTCATATTGAGTCTACAATTGTAATTACTATAAGAGGGGGAAAGAAATTGAGTTTATGCAGTTCACTTTCTCACTTTTGAATTTAATTTAAAGTCAGGCTTTTGGTCCTAGGAGATGATTTACACTTCATTTCTTGCGAAATATATAAACCCCGTCAAGTAAGATGTAAGTTGTAAGTTCGAACTTCATATTTAGTCTACAATTGCCCCCCCTCTTATAGTAATTACAATTGTAGACTATCCTCAGGCACTTACTTAATTTCAACTTATATTATATTTCTCTTGGTGCAGAATACGGGGAAGATTGTTTGGAATGAAATACATTAGTTCGCTTCCGATAGAAGAGAGGGGAAGAGGGTTTGCAACACAGAAGCCAAATAACAAATGCAATTTGGAGGGCACCAGGGAAATACTAGTTGCCGAAGTGAGCTTCCGAGAGAAGAGAATCATAATGAGGGGAAGATTGTTTGGAATGAAATACATTAGTTCGCTTCCGCTTCCGATAGAATCATAATGAGGGGAACCAGCTTTGCAGAAGCCAAATTGCATTTGTTAATTTATTTGGAAGATTTCAGAGCCAAATACCAATATGTCATTTTCAAAAGAGAGATTTAGAGAACCTTCAAACAACGAAAGTGAAACTCTTTCTAAGGTTTAGAACGAGACATCAAAAGTAGATGAAATCGATAGTGAAAAGATGAATCTTCAACTACTTTCTCACTTCGAAGAAGAATGGTCTTTGGTCTCCGAGATCTAATTTGATTCTTAATTGGTTGGGGCCGGCATGCGCTCGTGTCAGTCGGGAGGAAAGACGAGAGGAGGCAATAACTAATATAAGAGCCCAGCTACTATAGAATGCTTCGCTTCCCCGACTCGTCTTGGAAGGGAGGGAAAATGAACAAATTAGAAAATGCAAATTTTGCCGTACTTTAAGTCGAAACCACAGAATAAGTGGTAGCATTGATATCTATAAAGATCCGATAGAACCAAGATTCCGCAGTAGATCCCGAACCGGAGTCATACCAGTCTGAAGGCAGGAACGGAGTAAGAGTCAGCTTTGGCATTCAGCTGTGCTCAATCTAATATCTGGATTGGTACTTTCCCTCATTACTTTTTGTAATTCCCTCGCAAGCACCTTGGGCGACTAGAATACCGTAAACAGTACTGTTAAGTCGGAGTAAAAACAGGCACTTTCAAGGCATCTAACGAAAAGGAATTCTTAATGTGCTTGACGGCTTTGGCAAGAAGGTAAGGCATGGTTTATTCCATAGGAGCTGGAGCTGCGAAAGATATGGTTTACTTTACGTTTCATACCTTGATGATGGCCTTTCTGATCTCATTCGTATTCCGATCGAACTTTTTCTACTTTCGGCCAAAAAAGAGGAGGTTTTAGAGAAAGAAGAAAGCATTGGAGGAGCTACTCCCCGAAAATGCTAGTAGTTGGGGTAACATTATACCGCCTGCGGGTTCCTCAACCTAGTAGGGTTGGTTCCAAACCTTGAGACTTGAAAGGGGGTGCCCTCGCCCAGAAAGATAAAGAATAAGCGAAAAAGTACTACTATCGGCCCCACGATAATATTTGAAAAGAAGAGGGAGCTTAGCGACCGATCCTGTAAACAAGCGAAGCTATCAAGTAAGGCAAGCTATAGCAAGGGAGGGAGTTA
Organism: Kaempferia rotunda; assembly: GCA_037177415.1. Taxonomy (NCBI): domain Eukaryota; kingdom Viridiplantae; phylum Streptophyta; class Magnoliopsida; order Zingiberales; family Zingiberaceae; genus Kaempferia; species Kaempferia rotunda. The sequence continues at coordinate 189,352 of JBAMIB010000074.1, read as the reverse complement.
AGAATTTGAGTAGTGATAGAAAGGAAGCACGGATAGCGAGTTGTTATTATAAAGTCTAATGTATATAAACAATACCGGCTTCAAAGGCAGTCCGTCCTGCTAGTTCATGATTGATAGCTGTCAGGTAAGTAAGGGTCCGAAGGAGGTAAGGCTTGCACTGATTCTCTTGTCTAGTTGTGATTCTCCGGGATTCCATCAAGAAAAGAAGAACCTTCTGCTCCCATACCTTACCAAAGTAAGGAAGTACAACTAGTTGTTTAGTTCATTAAAAATAGTATACTTTAAGAGTATGGCTCTTTAAGAAGAACCTCAAACTTAAAAGAAAGGGAAACCAGACCAGCGGGAGACGACTACTAAGCTCTTTAATGCTAGTTGTCTTTATCAAGTATGCGCTATTTCATAAAGAAAGCACCCCACTCTAACTAATAGTAGTAGAAAGGAAAAGGCTCGATCCATGGAGTGAATTATGCTGAGTCTGGAAGAATTTTCTCAAATAAGATCCTGTTTTTAATGCTTTGAAGCTTGTTAATTTCTTGCTCGTTAAACGTTGTTATTTTTTCTGTTTTGGATTTTATAGGGTTTCAGAGCGTTAACAGTGCATGCTGTGGAGCTGCTTCGGAACCGCCCATTCAAGAGTTGTTCTTCGACCTGCTGCCATAAGCCATGAGGCTCTATCCTTCCTTACCGAATTCATTCTATGCGAAAGAGTCTCGCGCCAGGAGCGCTGCTGTAACCAGTTCTGATCTCAAGCACCTAACCTTTATTGTTAGTACTTTTTCGGGGTAATACCCAATTCGCGTAAATGGTGGGCGCCTTACTAAATAGGGGCACTTAGCTTTCCCGATGGAGAATGCCAGATCTTCAAATTATTCAGCCGAAAAGCGATAGCTAAAGGCAGTAGAGAAGAAAGATAGGTACGAGCATCGCGACGTGATAACGACGGGGCTTCAACTCGAGAAGCAGCATCCCCATCCGAATCCGCTGAAGAGGAAGAACAAGAGTCTGGTTGCGCTTCGGGACGACTTCCCCTACTACTGTGAAATAGTACCCTCTTCCCTTAGTATAGTAAGCTGGCGGGCTTCTTCCTTCACTGAAGAAGGTGACTAAGACGTGTGGCCTATTCCAATAGCGGGTAGACGGGGCGGCTATTATGCCTATTTGAATCTTCCGATTGTGATAGGATTCCATTGCCTCCTTCTATGAATTTCGTGCTTACTTGCATGCCGAAACTTCAAGGTCAATAAATAAGGACTCCTACCCTAGGTCTGAAACTCGGTCTGCTTGCTCCTACAAAAGCTCAGTGGGTCTGTCTCCTACTCCTCCCCCGATACGAGTTATTTCCTCCCCCTTTCTTTCCAGGGTTGGGCAAAGATTATAGAAGCCGTCAGGCGTCTCTCAAACAAATAAACCAAGTCCTCCACGTCGTTGTCACTCGTACCTTACCTTTTAAGCCTTATTGCTTTTCGTCCCTCATTCATAAAGGAGGAACCGGAGTTGATTAAAACTAGGAACTTAAAGCCGGAGTGCTCACTTACTCTTCGTTTGCTCCTCGGAAGTTGATCGAGCGTATCAGCAACTCTTTTTTCCTCTCCACGTCGTTATCACTCGTTCGTCACTAGAATAATTGCTCGCCCCTCTCGCTTCCGCTCGAGCGCGTCACTATTGCATTGCTCGCAGCAACAGGGCCGAACAAAGTGAGGGAAGGAGCGACGGAAGCAGATGCCCGGGGCTGCCCGTGACTGCCCCTACCCCAGAGTTGAACCTAACCTTTACATAAGGAAAGGAATTTCACTGTAGCGACAGTTGTTCGCTGTCCTGTTTTTCGTCTCGAAACTTGATTCGTTACTCAAATCTCGAAAGAGGATTCGTTACTTAAAGAGCTTCTCGAAAGAGGATTCGTTACTTACTTAAAGAGCTTAAAGAGTAGGTTTTGGAGTGGATAAAAAGAAGAGGTCAGAGCAAGAGTGTGATCCCGCCTTTTCTAAGCCAATAAGGAGTTGAACCTGAACCCCTGATCTTCATTGAGGTTATATGAACCCCGCCTTTGACCTTGACGGGAAGGGCGAGCAACTTCTTTTTTCGTTCCGAACCTGCTGTTAAGCTTAAAGAAAATAAAGGGGGCTCGTTCATTAACTCTTGGAATTAACACGTCTAGCCTAGTCCCACGTCCCCCTCCGTCGCTATCGCTCCTCGTAGTCGCTTCGCTAGCAACAGGAACGAGTGAAACGACTACAAGAGAACGAGTGAAACGACGTATGAACTCGGTAGTTCGTCACTTCGTTCGGCCTAAAGTCAAGGAGAAAGACAAGACTACGGATACTGGTACGGACAATACTACTGGTGCGGACAACCGGAACAGAACTTCCTCTATTAGCAACCGGAACAGAACTTCCTCTATTAGCACCCGGAAGAGAGAAGACTCTATTAGCACCCGGAAGAGAGAAGACTCTATTAGCAACCGGAGGAGATTCAACTAGAGCAGCAACTGTAACTGACTCGTACGCTGACTCAGTGGGCACTTCATACTAACTGAGGGGATTCCAACTGCTGCTAATAATTATGAGGCTTCAGCCGTCGTTCATGGCATTGTGCCCCGAGCCCCTTGGTATAGTTCCCTTCATGCCCGGTCTGGCCTGGGTTCCTTCCTCTCCCGCTTCCACTCTTGATTAATCGACCTCCCTTTAAGTCTCAGTTAGTATGGACGGGACTCTTTCTCTTGTTCTTGTCTTTTCCCGTCTTCTCCATGAAATGGAATTCACGTGAAAGTGTGATCCGCTCTCTCTTGCTGTCCTAATACAGGTATAGTAACCGCCTTACAAGGTCTGCCCTTAGAGGAGAACGATCCCACCCTCTATTGTATTCTATATTCAGATTCAGATTCAGGAAGGGATCGCCCCTTAGAGGTGTACGGTCTCACCCTCTATTGTATAATGATTTCCGGGAGGGCTTTGGCTTAAGTTTCTATTTTCTTAATATTGTTTGTTCGTGCGATTTATGGCTTACTACTGATTTTTGTTATACTTTGTTTAACACGCTGGAATTGTTCTTTATCATATCCTTCGTGCTTTGAAGGTATGAGTCGAATTGATGGTCATGAAGTTCGTGGTTGTCTTACTGAATATCATGGTATGATTCTAGTTAATGGGATTTCTCCTCTACGGTCCTATATTTCGTCTGATGGGTGTAGTTTTCTCGCTCAAAGGTCATTTATTAGGTCTTTTAGGTCCCCAACTATTTCAAATTGACAGCTGCCCCTTTTGTTGGCTCAGCAACACTCCTAGCGCGGGACCTTTCCAGAATCATGGATCTACGACTGTTCAGATGAAGATAAGAAGGCGGATGACAAAGAAGATGAGAGATCAGGATATTGGAATACCGCTTTCGAAAGACTTCTAGAAAGAGAAACGATCCTTAAGGGGAAAGGGCGGCTTAGGCTTAAAGCACAGGGTCTCGATACCACGTCAGCTTCGCCTCGTACCTCACACGAAAATAAACTACCTTTCTATGTGAATGAATATACGGGTTAGCGCTTTCCCATGGAAAGACTCACGGCCCAGCGCGCCTGTTGTTGATGAGCCGACAGGGCCAATCTAGTAGTTTGGTACCTTTGCCATATTTATTGTCATTTTAGGGCAAGAGACCTGTTCGTGAGCTCGGGAAGTTTGATGAACTACTGGCAAGGTTTCATTTTGAAGCACATCACTTTCGGGCGAGATCTTTACCGCTTAGCGGAACAGAGCGGCGTGGGGCAGATATAAAGGCAGCAACCTGGATTTGACCATAGCGTTGAGCTGGGCCAGCAACCCACAGTACATCGATATGCGTAATTCATTAATTATGTGAGGGCACTTGGGATATCATAAAGATAGTTCTATCCTGTCACTGGCCTCTCATAAGTGACATCATTCCAGCAGGAGGAAATGAAATTGGCGGATGAACAAACATAGAGTGAGTAATATATGTTGTCCGATCTTTCAGTTGACCCTCCAGAGGTGCAGGTGCCATCCCTCGGCTCTTCGGGATGCCCCGGTTACAGTCCTGCATCCTCTCTCAATTTCAGAGCTTGGAAAGGAGGAGCGAATGATAATGACGCGCATTGAGTCGGGCAGCTTTGATCTCTAGAGTTTAATAGGGACACTTGCGTAGGTAGATGAAAAGGATTCAAAGCCAGAGCGGGAGCTGGGGGGCCAACCACTAATTCTTTGAATTAGTCTCAAGACTACTTTTCGTAACTCAAAATCCCCACCGAAAGTACTGCTTTTTTATATTATATTTATAGGGCAAAAGTCAAACTTAAAGTCAAACTGACCCAAGTTGAATCCAGTAATTTACAAGCGATTCCAACAATGTTTAAGCCTTCTTTCTGTACCTGATTCTGGAAGCAAAAGTTTGAATGCAGCTACCTAGGAATTCAGACACCCTGTATAGAATAGCTTAAGCTCTGGGTGTGCCCATTAAACTTTATATAATTTGAGGGCTTCGAGAGATGGATGGAATTCAGTTGGAGAATTGTTAATTCAATCTCTAAGAAGTCCTGTAACTCTCAATGAGTTTTCCCTACGTAATATCAATTCAAATTGGAAGGTAGTCTCAAAGAGGAAGGAATAGCAGTTCATTCTATTAACGACGCCTCAAATGATGATAAAAGCTTGATGTCTTTCTATCACTGTCATAAGTGATGATGAAGATCAGGGTGATGAGGTTAACTCATTACCGAATAAGCATGATAGGATGGAATCATCCGAAATACTGGTCTCGTCCCCCCATACATGGAGTTGACTCTCCTGAGTCCAAGCCAATCAAAGACTTTTGTTCCCCAAAGCAAAAACCATGGTCGAGTTCGCCCGGCAGCTAAAGAAGGAGAGGATCACCGTAGGCCGGGGATTCTGAAGTAGAGAAATAAGGTAAGGAGCCAGGATTGGATGGACGAGTATCATATCAATCTATTTAGCATCTCACTCTTCTCCTTCTCATTCTTGATAGCACAGGTGCGCAGCGTATCTTGAATGAGAATACATTTGAGACTGTTTCACAGGCCTTGGGGATATCTCAAAACAAAAAAACTTTGCTTCAATCGACATCGACATCGCATTCGTCATAAGTTGAATAGGAATCCGTCTTGAAGGGCTTAGAAGCATAGTGCCTCACTTGACTGAAAGCAAGGGGGAATTATTAAAACATTGATCTTTCCGGGCGTTCATGTCACAGTACCTTTCTCTAGACAAGAATCCAAGAAGCACGCACCTTAGGCAGGTTCACTTGAATAGGCAGTGGAATCGTCCTTACGAAAAAGACCAGGCTATCGGATTGGATGGCTTCTTCCTCGCTACCTACCTTCTGTCTTCCTAACTTTCTATATGGTAAAAGACTAACTTACGGTAGAACTCTTAGAGATAGAGTATTGGGTTGGGGATTGCTTGACTTACTCCTACTTTCAATAGAGTAAATACTCGTCAATGAGAATGAACAATTCCCCTTAGTCCTTTAAAAAAACTCCATCAAAAGGTAGCAAAAAAGATCATTTTTGATTCTTAATTAAAAGAACCTGGTAGAACTATCGGATTCCCATTCACTTATTCAACTTCTTGGACAGACGGGTCAACCACGAGAGTGAGGTTCGTCACCAAACGAGAGAAGGCCGAGTTTCAAAGTGAAGAAAAACCAACGAATGAAACGAAGGAGGCTCACTAAATGAGTAAGTGAGAAGGAAAAACCTAAGAAAGGCATTAGAAGGAAGCTTGCTGCTTGCAACCTAAGCGCGGTATAGCTAAAGATGTTTTTATAAATACTTCTTGCTAATGAAGGGGGGTGGGGATGGAAGAGCTGGTGTGGCGCGCAGGCCCTCACGCCGCTGCACAAAGGGCCATAGCGTAGCTCGAGCCAGAGCTTTTGAGTGTTCCAACTAAGTTCCAGTCTGACAAGGAGTGTCAGTCTTGAACGGAGGCATCAAAAGCCGAACCATAAAGACGCAAACCTACTGTTTCAACCGTAGAGTTCACCGAAACAGAAGCCTTAGGCGAGATATGAAAGAAAGCACAGGACTTCTCTTTCTCAAATACAAGTAAGTAGGCGCATAGACAAGATTTAGTACAACAAATCCCCCGGTTTGAATATCCTTTCAAACAAAGAAAAAGGAAGAATAGGTCGATGAGCGGAGCCTTCTTGTAAGGTAAGAGGTAAACTTAGAGCAAAGCAAGCTTGTGAAGCAACCGAGGCAAGAGCGGGAAGCAGCTTTTCCCGAAAACCAAAAAAAGGATCCAATCCAGGTTTTCTTAAAACAAGATATAAGCCACTTCATAAGAAGTGCTGACGATGTCTCAATCTCATCTGCATTCAAAACATAATTTGACTCCGAAGAGGGGCAACTCACTTTTCCATAATAACCCGAGAAACTCGAATCCATATCATCAGAATAGAGGGCATAGGACTCTTTTTCCTTCTATGAAGAACTATCTGGTAATGAAGCACATCGCCTTTCCGCGGCGCCTGGACATTTAAACTCCCATAGATAAATAAATCCAGTTAGATAAGGTATTTGAGGTGAAGACCGTGTGTGTGCCGCTTATGGCCGAAAATCAAACAAAGGGCCTACCTTTTTCATGATATATGCACCTGCCTCTGAGACCCAATCTGAAGGGCAAGCCTTTCGAGCTAGTTTTTTATCTTCTCCCAGATCTTCTGTAGCCCCAGGGAAATCCTCTGTAGTATAGCTAGTCAGTGGGAGGAAAGACCAATGCCTTCTTTTTCGTTAGTCTTTCCTTGTATGAGGACGGTCTGCAGATGTGCTTTCGGGAGCAGATAGAGTAGAGTGTAAGGCAGAGAATCGGATCTTAGGCGAACTGGCGGCTCTACGACCCGGGCACTACAGTAGTGCTCATTGGGCCTCCCGCTTTCTCAATCACAGCTTCTCAATGAGATCACTGACAGACAAATCACTAATCTCTTATCTTACGCAATTTAGGAATGGATTTAGGCCACAACAATCTTGATTTCGAAATCAGGATAGCATTCTCCCTCCTCTCCTTTTATAAATGCGGTTTATCTCATTATCTTAATAACCAGATTTCATCAATAAATGCTATTTCCAACCTCGAATTTAGATGCTTACTTTTCCGAGTAAGAGAAAGAATGGCATTGATAAGCTGCTAACACCGGTTAGGCCTTTCCGTAGTCCCATAATTCTCATGAAGGGGATGACCCTGAGGAAGAAGCCGAAGGCATGCCCAGAGAAAGGAAGCATGCTATAATTAGGGGATCCCCTCTCCTTATAGAATAGAAATGCAAGTTCCTTTAGCGGTTAAGTAGGATTTTTTCATAATAGAAGGGATAGGTTTGAGTCCTGGTTCAAGGTGTGAAGAGAGAGGCTGTCCCGGTACAAGACGAAGTGGCAGAAAGATAGAAGTATTGCACCCTTCAATGCCTTTTCATGCTGATTGAGTAGAAGAAGTCAGATAGAAGGACTAGCCCCTTAGGGAATGATCTTATCTGGCTTTAGACTCCTTTCAACGACACAAGGGACAAGGTTATGAAAGAGTTTGCCTAAGAAGCTGAAGGGCCCATGCCGCGCGCTCAAACTTTCGACTCACCGGCTGGCTTCGTCTTCCGAAGGGACCCTGCCCACGCACGGAAAACAAGCGCCAGTGGCGGTACGGCCTGAGCTATCTAGGCAAGAGTCGTCCGAGACAGAAAGAAGTGGTACTGACTACACGGATGCCACTCGAACTGATGACCCGGGGAGCACGTCGCATGGGAAGAATCGGCGGCGGGCATTGTTGCAAGTAGGCATTCTAGTAGTAAATGGACATGACAATGGAGAGTACAGAGTACTACTCCAAGCGAGACTCGTCTAAGGGTGAAAAACCTGTGACAGCGGATGCGGACGGTACTGAATGGCGGGTTGGTGAACCAATAGGAAGGCCAGGGGCATACGGATCTTTTTAACCGAAAGAGAGGCTGAACCAAGAAAGCAACCATACTGACTGAAGCCAGAAGAAGCGCGGTTCAGACAGAACGGAAGAGAGGGAAGGGAGCTCAACCGGTAGATCAGAGGGCGCTCATACCTGGCCAGCTAGCCTATTTCATTCCGTCCATCTAGGTAGTTCATCAGAGCAGCTAGAGCCCTCGCCCACGGATAAAGTAGGGGTGTAACAGGGAATACAATACCAAAAGATTAACTATTCGATAAGCCAACAACGGATCAAACTCCGGAACAAGCCAAGCAAACTCCAGCCCGGGAAACTACGGCCAAGCATAGGATACGGAGGCGTTTTTTTATAGTATCTCTTCTCGTAGTACGAGATCTTTGATTTGCAACATCAGTCTCTCTCCGGAGAGCCCTCTGCTGACCGAACCTACTGTTATGAAGGCAAGCAACCACAATGGAGTAGGGCTTCTAAGTGCGTAGTCTGTTTCCAAGCTCTGATAAGCGAGTCAAGCTTTCTCATCTCAGGAACAAGTCGACTAAGGCGATGGGGCATATCCGATCTTCCAATCGTTGATCTAGTTGAAAATGAGCAAATTACATTTCTCTGTAAATAAGGAAAGAAAGGCTTTAGCGCCTGAGATCAAATCCCTCCTAATCACTAAAAAGGATTCGAAATGGACTAGTAAGAGACTCCAATGTAACCTCAAACTCCAATTGGAACCCTAACCCCGTAACGTAATAAGGGGCAACTTCCACTCTTTTTTTCACTCTTTCCATTGTCGTTTACTTTACGAAGCGAAGGAAAGAAAAGGGTATGCCCATTATATCGAGGAGAGGAATTACTAGCTCGCTGGCTAAAAATGGATAACTTCCTTGCCCTCGAACCGACTATCCAACGACATGGAAGACTTAGCATTGGCCTATCACTCCAATTCCATTTTATAGCACGCCAACAGGACTTACAAAAGCACTCCAACAACTCGCTTGAACTTGAAGATAGAATACAATACTACTTATCCGGAAAAAAACAAGCATCGACTAAATAGAAGGCCCTTGAATCTTATCGTTAGCCTATAGCGCTATCTACCCTTAAGACTGACTTAAGGGATGTAACAGAAGTCTCAAGAGAACAAACTCATTATGGACTGGAAGGGTGAGAGCCTATTATTCCACCCAATGAGCAAAGAGAACTCTTTCTATAATTTCCACTCCTTCTACCAAGTACGGCATTAGCAATTGAAGAGCTTAGTTAGGATGGATGGAACTACCTCGAACTGGCTCGATAAAGTCTGGGAGATTAGATAAGCTGGCTAGGTTATATTCTTTTTACTGAAAATCCACCGAAGGTGCAGGACCCAAAACATTTTGGGCTATCCTATTTCGACACCTTGGACTTCGGCATCTTGACTTAGGGATTCCCTGGGTAAAGAATCTTTCTTTCCCTGCGAGAACAGCTCTTCTTCAGCCACCCAAGCTTGCAGGTGTATAGCTTTTTAATTCGGGTTCCCACCTGATGAGTGGTACGTCTTTTATGTCCTCATCAATGACTTCTCCCTGGCCTTACCAGACTATAAAATGGAGCTCATCCCCTTACTGCATTAAACAGCAAACAAAGGCTTTTAGCAGCTTTTATACGAGAAAAGCTGGTAATTCATTCCTTGTTCTGACTTCTTCTTGTTTTTTCCTGGTTTCCGGGTAAGTCCGGGTTTCGTTGGTTTCCTTGGGACTGATTTTCCGGTTGGTAAAGCCACTCACGGCACACTTTAAATATATATGTGTGATGCCGACACCTGACGAGTACGTTTTCTTAATGAATAAGAGAGCTAGGAAGGATCCTTAAAAAGGAGACTGACATAGGGAACATAGACAAGTGAGCGTCGATGGATGCAACATTCCCCTTATTTATTAGGGCGCGGACGTCGCTTTTAGTTGTTTTCTTTGTTGCTGCCATTGACCCCTATGCTGCATTCGATCCATCTGTCCCATCACCTGAGGCGGATATGTGCCCAGGCATCTGATACCTTTCGGACCTGTAAGGGAAATCAGTCATAGGTAGGCCCCATAGCCATCTCCATTCATCAGAAACTCTCAATTACGAGTCCGGGGCAGGCTAACCACCAGCATCTTCTCTCTTTTCATCCTTTCCGGTGGCACTAATAGAAAGGAAGTACTTGCCAACGAACCTTGACTCTCTACTCTCTCCCAGCGAATCTATAAATCTAGTGCGGTCAGTAAATGCATAATTTGGATTGGAATCCCGGGATTGAGAGACAGATATTCGCCAGGTCCGATATTGGATCATTTGCCGCTCACTCGCTTCTTTCTGCACTGGATCGAATCAATTAGATGGGTCACTGGGAACGGATTAGCTTATTGGCTGCTCCGATGCCGCCACGGAGCCTTCATTCGCCGGTTCTTGGCACTTGGGACTGGGAGAAGAATATGAATTGGAAGGCTTAAATGCCGCTCCGTACCCCTCGGAAGATTGAGGATACATCGTGGGTTTCATTGCTTTTGATCCCTTTCTTTAGATAAAAAGTGAATCCTCGTCTGAAAATTAGAAAATAGTAAAGAAAAAAAAACGCTCCTTGCTCGAATTTGTTTTCTAGTCGGGGTCTTTGTTCGGCCTGCCCCCCCGCGTTAAACAAAGAGCATGAAAGTTCCTCAATTGTTTGGTCAAGAGGGGTCCAACACCAAAAAGGCCCTTCTCTCAGGACTGGATGGGACTGATCTAGGAGTCATTTTCTCATCTTTGTACCGACTTCTACATCACGATTACTTTAGAAAGCTTATATAAAAACCCTTCCTTCTATTCTTTTTTTATAAGTCAAGCTGGCTAGCCAAAGCTTATTGAATGACCTACTCTTGCTAGTCCTTTTGGCCCAGTTCACCAACCGAACATGACAGTTCTTCCATTCCTCATGCATTCAATAATAGGTCTGGTTTGGGGCTTTCTACGATACAACATTGTACGATCCTTTAAAGTCTCCGGTGCTGCTCCTGGCAACCGAGGCCGACACAAGACACAACCGCAGCAGTTCGACTAAGAGCATGCTTCCTCCTCCTCACGAAATGGATTTGAAGTTCTTTGCCTCGGGTCAGCGGATGGAACACGGTCAGTGCAGTGGACAGGGTGATATCACGAACTAACAAAGCGGAATGGATAGGGATAGCTCGCTTACTACCTTCTGGTCTCATCCAGCTTCTACAAGCTGAGAATTTGTTATAGCGTAGGGGTGGAAAAGAGCTCTTTGTATAGGTTGGGTTTGCTGGGCTTTGATGCTTACCTTATTATTATAAAAAACAAAAAGGGGAAGGTTTGATAAAGGAGCTTTTAAGCCCTTTTGCTGGATTGTTGGTCTGCAGCCCCGCCCTATAGAATGAATCCAATAAGGAGAGGCCTATTGATGACCGACCCACTCTTATACTACTCCTTACCTCGCCCCCTTCTCACTTAAAGGGCGAAGTCGCTGAAGCGAGTCTAAAGGCCAGTCAAGTAATCAGTGCCAAGAGCGGGAATGACTACGATAGCAGTTAGCCTTATACCTTTAAGACCGGATACGCATTCAGTGACAGCTACTTTCATTTCTCTTCACTTAACTTCTGGTGAGCTTTGCATAGGAGCTTACCTTTTCGCTAAGCAGGTCACGATAATGTGCTAACGTTCAGGTTTATTGGCTACTGCGCTTTACTTAAAGCTGTGTTCAACTTGACTTCAAGTTCCCTATGGAGGACAACTTGTCCCTCCATCTCGTTTACCTGTTCCTCTTTCCTTGACTAGGTCAGGGTACCCGAGGATTATACCGTCTTTTCATCGACGGATGAGGAGGGCTGATACCCTGGTACAGAGCTATTTTGATTTCTTTTATTCTTCCCAGGGAAACTTTCTTTACCCAACTCTCCCCATGATCCTACGACCTGCCTTTCACTCATCCAAGAGACTGGGCTCGGTCCTATCATTTGGTGTCCTTTTCTCTGCGAATCCTCAGATGCGGAAGTGCGATGCGGCTGAAAGATCTCAGAGTGATGATTCCGCACGGCTCCGACCGAAGGCATGGCTATGGCTCTCGAGCGGTGATATAGCGATAAGCCGTGGATCCCTCTGAGCTATGGCTTGCTAGCTCTAGTGCAATTATGAATGGTATAGTGATGGGATAATTCCAGAACAAAAAAGGGATAGATAATCATGCAGCAACGTAGCTATACTCAGAAGGGAGTACTTTGACGCCTTAAGATGCAGTTTTCTTACTATGAGGCTGAAAATGATGTGTTTTCATTGTGGTCGCTTTGGTCACAATGAGAGTGAGTGTGGGGTTAAAAAGAGAGTAGTAACTCGAAGTGAGACGGCACCATCGATGAGGGTCTTCCTTCAGAGTCAGACTAGGGGAATGCGTAATGGCTCCAGTGAGCAAGTTCAAAACGAGGTCTTCTGAGCTCTCTTTTTCTGGGTGGCCCTGGGGGACTGTTGACTTTCCTATAAGTCATCTCGTAGACAGTCAGCCGCTCGTATGGGGAGAGTACACTCTAGCCCAGATTCACAGGTGCTGCATGGCTGTCGTCAGCTCGTGTCGTGAGATCTTTGGTTGCTCTTACTTCGTCTATTGAAGTCGGATTCGCTAGCCTTTTGGCCGGAGTCATTCACACCAACTGATGGCATACTCCATTACTTCGTACCAAAACCTATCTTTGTGTTTTGATAGGAAGAGAAGAAAGCTAAGGCACAGTTCCCTTTACTAGGTTGGGGAGCCATCACCAGGGCCGATGATCCAACCCCATACCTCGATGGTCTTACCATAACTCGCTGACGGAGAAGGAAGGTTGGCAGCAGTTGATTCAGTTCGGTCGCAGTTCTTGCTAGTGGCCAAGCCGGGAAAGCAAGGGGGAAGCTCATACACGGTTCACTTTTTTAGGAACTCATACCAGTCGAAAGGCTTAATAGCCGAATTAGCCGAGACTACCTCGCAAAGTAAGCAAGGAGAAGAATGAATTACGATACTGGCTACTGGAAGTCGGTCGTGAAAGATTGAAGCTTTGAAGGAAGAAAAGAGGGTGCTAGATTGGATGCCATATCAGCTCTTAGAATAGATGCAAAGAAGAGATTATTTGACTTTGAAGTTGAATCAATAGCCGTAGCCTATGGGTCAATCCACTTCAACTCTGGAATGGAATTAGACAAGAGAGTCGATCTGATACTAGGCTAATGTTCGTGAATGTAAAAATCAATGGACAGGTTGTGAGGGAAATGGTTGACACCGGTGCTACTCATAACTTCCTTTCTGATCGGATCGTAGCGCGGCTAGGCCTACGGGTTGATAAGGGGAAGAGCAAAATGAAGGCGGTGAACTATGAGGCGAAACCCATTGTTAGGGTAGCTAAGATAGTTCCGCTACAGATTGGCGAATGGTCTGGAAAGTTTTACTTGATGTTGGTGCCGTTGGATGACTTCCACTTTATATTGGGTTTGGATGTGGAAGACAAGAGTTTACGTTTCACCGCGTCGAGGTTCTTCCAGAAAACAGAAGAGGGTCAAGTTGCTTTCTGCGCTTCAGATTCGTGATAGTGCGCGAAAGTGGGCGGCTTGCCCCGCAACCATAGAATAGAGCCAACGGCTTCGGACTAGGTAAGGTGTCGAACCTCATGTTTTCGATCTCAGTAGCTTCATCTTCTGGATTTGGTAAAAAAGAAACTCAACCCTCTGCCCTAGATTCAGCTAAAAAGCTAGCTCTCGCTTCATCTGATGCTTCATCAGTTTTCGATTTGGAAAAGCCCTCCTTCCTAAACAAGTCAAAAGACTCAGAATCGGGATCACGGTTGTTGGAACTCTTCCCCTCTTCAGCGTCTGTTTCGGCGGATGAGTCGGATTCTGCGGATGCGGATTACTAAGCCGCGAGATCTCAGGATCTAGCTAGATAATTATTACACCTTGGGGAAAGCCCATACGGCAGAACGAGACCAAAGGAAAGAATTCTTTTTGCTTCAAAAAACATCTGGCGAAGAGCACCAGTGAAGTGAGGCACGAAAGGCTTTAAAGAGCTCACGCGGATTATGCCTACCTTGGCTACTGGCGAAGATGGAGTCAATTTACTTAACCAAAGAAAGCCATACCTGAGTGACTTAGGAAGCGGCTTTGTCTTAGCTTTTATACCTTCTGCCCGATCCTTTCATGGAGGAAGGGCTTCGTACCGTACTCGAGCTTTGGATCAATAAGTGCTAGCGCTAGCGCGCAATGGTTTCACTCTTTCCTAAAGTTTGCCCATCGTGGGACAAAGACTCGGTTGCCTCTCGAAGATGAAGAATAAAGTTCTGAAGCCGCGCTTGCCGCTGAGGAAAACGATGATGGCAACTCATGGTTCTACGACATCAGAAACTACCTCAAGGATCGAAGCTTCCCATCCTATGCTACGCCCAAAGATAAGGAGATCATCAGGCGCATGATGTATGCACGCGACGAAAGGGCTGATACTCGAGAATTTCTCGATGTTTTTCTCCCTAACCCGGAATGAATTGTTCTTCTTTTTGTTTTTAAACTCTGAGATACATGCATGAAGGATGTTCTATTAAAGATAAAGAAAGAAAACAGCAAAATGGAATCTTGCCTTGTGAAATGCAAAACTGTGGCTGTAACGAATTTGCAACTTGCATTGCATGCATTATTTATTTACCGGGTTTACGTGATTCCACTGGTTGGATTTGCTTGGGGGGTAGTTTCGCAGAAGCTCTAACTCCAGGTATTTCTGATCACTCCCCAATTCTTGTGAGAGTTATGGAGTCTCCAAAGTACAAAAAAGCCTTCAGATTTTGAAATCTTTGGGTAGATCATCCCAGCTTCAAACAGATTGTCCAAGAAGGGTGGAGGACTGAAGTTCAGGGATCAGCCATGTTTAGGGTGGTTCAGAAACTCAAGTCTGTCAAGAATGGTCTGAAGTTGCTCAATAGAAGACAATTTGATGATATCTCACAGCAAGTTCTGAGACAAAACCACTAATTGAGGTTATGAAAGAAAGGGTATCTATCACATTCTTTTCTGAACCTAAATTACTGCTTCTCTTTCGTCTAGAGCGAGGGATCTTAACTCGTTATTGAGCAATCGAAGCGAGACGGGTGAGATGTGGCCCATGCTCCTTTTGCTTCTTTCTTCCTTCAGACCGTGACTGATTGTTTGTCTGCTAAGCTCGGGAGCTAGGACCCTGACTTCTCCCATTCATTATCCTTAACACTTACCTTTCCTTACTTGAGTAATCGCGCTCGTTGGAAGGCGGAGGGAGGGCTCTTCCCTCTTTTCTTCGAACATTGATTGGGCTATGTTATAGGTGCGCTACTGACGAAATCTTGTCGTTGCTGAATGAGGCAACGAGCTCTTTCGTGTTGAGAAGTTGGTCCACCCACGGATTCTACGACTAAAGATTAAAGATTTGGCCAATAGGGGTGAGACTGACTCTTGAAGGCGCTGGAGTACCACACGTTGGTAGATATCGGAAGAGGTCGGGTTCTCGATCGGAAACCTGAAGCAGCAAAAAGGTACAGACGGCGGGAAAAGCATCAGAGGCAGACTGGTCCGTGCGTGAGTCTGTTAGGCAGAAAAAGTCATTGATGCTGGAGATAGGGAACATGGCAGAAGAAGACAAAGGTGTTTAGGTTTTAGATGGGTCTCCAGGAGTGGGCACGGAAAGAGCTGCCGCAATCTGCAGGACCTGGCCTTAGCAATTCGAGTAGCAGAAGGCGACTATGTAGAAAATTCGTCAACCACAAAATATGATCAAACTTATAATGAAAC
This sequence comes from Kaempferia rotunda, assembly GCA_037177415.1. Taxonomy (NCBI): domain Eukaryota; kingdom Viridiplantae; phylum Streptophyta; class Magnoliopsida; order Zingiberales; family Zingiberaceae; genus Kaempferia; species Kaempferia rotunda. Next base: position 173,654 of record JBAMIB010000074.1, on the reverse strand, counting down.
CCTTGGTCCTATGGAACAGATAAGTATGGGCCTTACTCAAATAGGGGCGCAAATAAAGGAACTGGGTCACGATGGGAACGGTCAATCAACGTTTTCCGCTTAGAATAACTCTCAGTCTTTAAAACTTTCTGATTTCCTTGAATTTCTTTAAATTCGTAACGGCTATAAAGAATGGATCTTTCTCCTCTAAAAGGCTATGGCTATCTCCGAGAAGGAAGAGGGCCGGAGGGATCGACCAATAGGGAGATAGTATCCCCTAGGATATGCTCGACCATAAGGGAGAGGGGGGAAAGCAAAATACAAACAGCCTTGGCTGGCAGCTAATTTGAAAGGACTGTCATCGAAGTTAGCTCGGCTGGAGATAAGCGGATGTATCCGGGTCCAAACATCACATGCTTTAACTAAGTTCTTGTTCTGATTGCGTGCGCCTAGAGCTGATAGTCCTTGTTCCCCCGTGAAAAATAGAGAGAAAAGGATAAACTCGATGGGAAAGAACTGGCTCTCTTATCCTTAGACCTAGAACCCGCTTTCTTGCCTAAGATGCCGCCTAAAACACTTTTCTTTCTGGCCGGATAGTCAATCAATATGAATCGCAGGAATGATAAAAGAAAACAAAGGGGGAGCAATTTATATATTAGCTTCTACCTATCCTTATACCCCCCCAAGAAAGGGAAAGAGAAAAGACCTGATATGCCTGAAAACCAGAAAGGAAACAAGAGATAAGAGATATACCCCAGATACCATTTTCACCAGAGCTGAAACCTTTGAATTACCCGATAGTGATATCACTCCATAACACATCGACTCACTGGCTGCCTTTAGAGCTGGGAGTTGTAGGGTAGCAGCTAAGATTAACTAAAAGGCCTCTCCTCAACCCTCAACCTAGACGTAGAACTCCTAGCTCTGGAGCTGATTGAATTGATTCTTTTTAACAGCTACCGAGGTCCTTTTCTTTCTTTTTTTATTCTCCTCGCTCTCACTCCGTTGGTCGTCTGAATCCGCACAACGGGAACCGGTCTGTAAAGATCCACTTAATGGCTGCCGCTTCTAGCTCTAGCGCTTTTCCCTCTCTTCGCTTCCCCCAGGGAAGATCCGTGTACCTTGACCCCTACTGGCACTACCAAAATGCCATAAATGTCTCGCTATCGCTTCTAGCATAACATAGGACTCCAGTAATGAAATCTAATCCACATCCTATTACTTATAAAAAACAATTGGACTAAGCGAAACAACTATTATAGTAAGAGTAGTCCTGCCTCCAAGTAAATAGAATAGAATAGAAGAAGAAGGGATCGGTGCAGGGAGGGCAGAGTCTGAAGGTCACTCAACTCGAGTTCTGGCAATTGGAAATGGGAATGAGAGCTCAGTAGGTAAACCAGAGGACTCATTCTTCTATATCAAGATGCAAAGCCTTCCTCCACTGGATTAGCTGGCTTCAACTGAATCTTATGTGTTGCTGCTGCCTGCTATTAGCCCATGGGTGCTCTGCTTATTACTCCAGTTCGAGTTCAACAATGGATTTGAGTGATTGACCCTATGTATCAGCGGTACCGAGTTTCCTACATCAAAGTCCCAAAAAGTGGTGGTGAGCTTACTACTCAAATAAGTGAAGACAAAAGAGACCTGCTCCTAGCGGGGGCAAAACTCTTATAGAAGAAGACCAGGTTAAACTCACCGTCAAGGCAAGGAGTTATCCATAAAAGAATTTACGTGATTGTAAACTTGGGTCCTTTTGACTTATCATAGCGAATGACTTCAATTTAGAATATATAGATTGGGTGGACCTAGCGGAAGCTGGTTTAGCTAGACTTTCCTCGAGTTGGGCTTTTTCAAACTGAAGTTCATCCTTCATCTCGCCAACGCCCCTTTCCCATCCATCTTTGCAGCCTATGGGGTTTTGTATTACGGAACAAGGTACTTCGTTCGGTCTAGTCCGATAGAAAGACGTGGGCTAGTTTGTCGAGAGAGGCGTTCGTATTGTATTCGACGTGAGTCGGTGGATTCGCCCAACCTATGCAAAAGGGCATAGAAAGCTCTAGAACGAATCTGGTGGGTTGAAAGGTCCGAGTATCTTATTAAGGTGAGACAGAAGGCAAAGTAGGGTCAAAAAAAACGCATATACAACAACAAAACTCAAAAGAAGAAGAACAGAAAACTCTTTCTGTCGCTCTGAATTCAATTCAGTAAGGAAGTGAACGGTTGGTTCGAAGAGGGAAGTAGAAAGTCAACTTAGAAGTCATAAGTAAATAAGTCATAAGTAAAGCAGTTAGGTCACTCACTACCTTCTAGCTATCGCTCTGAATTCAATTCAGTAAGGAAGTTAGAAAAGGTTG
>JBAMIB010000074.1:116692-148190 GCA_037177415.1 Kaempferia rotunda | reverse complement strand
CCCTTCGCTTCGCAGTTGCTTTATCGCCATCAAGTCTATAGTCTCTTCTTTCTTCGATTGATTATGAGTGGGCTGGGACGTATCCTTTTCGAATTCCTCGATTGCTTGGTTACAACTACAAATGGTATCAAAGGACGTGTGAGGAGAGGAACTCGGATGATTTGAGTATTGCTCTTTCATTTCGTATAGAGGAATTGACAAACAGATAGGGTATTTCATTTCGTAGAGAGGAATTGACAGATAGGGTCACATCGTCACTGACATCTTTCTTATCCCTCCCATCCCCATTGTACACAACGGAAGCGGTCGCGCTTAAAGTGTAGCCAAACAATAAATTCACTGGGGGAATGAGACGGATAGACCGGTGTTCGAATCGGAGTTAGAGGCAACAAGAATACTCCAATTAGAGATAGTAAGAAGGAAGGGAAGAAAGTACCAAGATTGATACATTTCTAAGCTATTCTAGATTTTTTCATTTATCTTGAACATGGACTCTTTTGTGTTTAAATGGATCCCCCCTAAAGTGTTTTGTTTCTGGACCAATTGGTAACAAAGCACAAGGTATACTTAACAGCACTAGATATTCTTCTACCGAGCTAGTAGGTGCTTTACTTTTTTGAGCAAAAGGGTACCGTAGTGAAGAACGAAACGAGTTACACATGAGTTTCAGAGTCAAATCAAGTAGTAGTGAGCGCGATATCTGTTCCAACCATGATCAGGACAAGTACCACCGAAAAAAGAAAACCACTTTTCCATGTTGTACATAAGAATTTAGCCTTCATGAATCTAGTTCATGGGTTTACTCTTCCCCATACGTATCTCTTTGAGAGGAAGAATAGTAAGATTATTAGGAGGCCCCTAGTTTGAAAGAGAGTGGAAAAAAGGCTGAGGAGCGAACGAGTTATCAGCATAAGCCCTTTGCAGGGCCGCTGCGGCGCACTTTAGTGTCCATTGCTCTCACTATTTCAAACCTAAGTTCGGGGCAAAGCTAAGGTCAAGCCTAGAAAGAACCATGTATCCTCCAATACGATATAATGTGCTAAAGCGTCGTATAGGATATCGAGCATTCATTGCCCCGGTACCAATTGTTTATTTTAATAGATACAGGACTAAGTAAGGTCCACTCTCAATTCATAGACCCTAAAGGTCTTTCTTTGCAAACTCAACTGAACCGGAGATTTAGGATTTTCGACTCTTTTAGATCCTGTTCTACAACTTGCTACTTCCTGGTCGGCTATGACAACATCGTCGCCACGCTAGTAAACTTCTCACCTGTTCTGCACACCGCCATATCAATATATGGTGGGGGATCATTGTATAGGTTAATAAAGCGCTTTTTTTCAGGAATGGAATCAGGGATCAATTCGCTACGTGAAAGCTGCTAGTCGAACTCAAGCGGGAAGGATTGGACGAAGGCTGTTTTCGGTAACTCACAACAAGCGAAAGCCCGGCTAGAGGGCATCCTAAGCGTGCGAATCTCTACCATCTCTCCTCGATCTCAGAAGCAATGGACTCAAGATTCTGATGCTCGCTCAAAGGGTGCGTACATAGATTTCTCTCTCTGTATGTACCGAAACTTCCATTCCAACTCGCCTAGCGAATCCTATTGTAATCGAAAGGCACTTCAAGTCCATGCTTTGAAGTTCGATTTCCAACCAAACAACCAGCAAGGATCGAGCCACCCCAAGGGTCTATCCTTCTCCTCCCCAACATGCTCAAGAACCATTCCCCTCTCCTTTCACTCTCTCCCCACCTTCCTCTCCTTGCAGTCGAGCTCTTCAAACCTCGGACTTTCGGTCGAGCTCTTCAAACCTCTCCCTTTCGGTCGAGCTCTTCAAACCTCGGACTTTCGGTCGAGTACTTCGTGCCTCTCCCTTTCGGTCGAGTACTTCGTGCCTCTCCCTTTCGGTCGAGCATCTACTTTCCTTTCTCTTTCCCAACAACCTTTTCCATTTTACTAACCAATGCTAGTACGAAAGCTTTTCTTTGAAATGAGCTTGACGAAAGAATGGCTTGTGCAAGCAATCAAAGGCTGATCGAGAATCCAACTGACAGATGGAAATCACTTCAGTCTTCGACGTTATCCCAATATCTTGATTAGCAATAGCAGTCCTAATAGCGATGTCTTACTATACCTCGCTCTACGAAGGTTCGATAGATAGCTCGATAGGAAGAGAGAGGATTCTCAGAAGATAGGTGGGAATCATACTCACTTTAGAATTCCGATCATTGAGACCTAGCGAGATACCGAATCCTTTTCGATGTTCACTTCGGCGAAAACTAACCGCTTGGGGTTGCTTTATTCTCTGCTATGCATGTAAAATCCCGTTCCTTTCGTTATCAGGTTTACCAGACCTGAACATGAAGTTGGCTTAGAGTCTTGGAGGTATATCACGAAGGAATAGTCTTTCCAAGTTTATCCTCCTGAAGAAAAGAAGCGAACAACGACTGACTCATGTTCTTTTTTTAAACAATCAGGATATCCAGAAAGGCTTATTTCGCTTGTTGTGCTTTTCCTTCGCACTTGAATCTCTCGGAAAGAGGAAGAGGCCTGGGTCGAGCTCTTAGCTGCTCCTCTGTCGGAAAAAAGGCGACGCGTTGGCTAGCCCCCCATTCACGTCCAGAATGGCCAGCTCAGCAAAAAAAAGGGGACTCTCCTGGATCAAGATGGGAAGGGTACGAGGGTCCGACGAAGGAGGAGTGCTTTCAAGGCCCAAACTAGGCACTTTCTTCCACTTCTTTACCTGTTAGTTCGCGAATCGCTTGCTGCTTACGAGCCGTACTTTCTTCCTTCTCAAGGGGGGGAGACGAGGCCTAGGAAAGAAAGGAAAGGAAGAGATTTGATTTAGAAAAAGGAACATAGAAATGGGCAACCACGAATTCAGTGAAGGAAGGATCAGAAAAATTGCTCATTGCTTTTGAGAACAAATGTGAGGTAGTCTAGGAGTGGTAGCCCTTCTCTATCTAGAAGAGTGATTCCCGAGTTTGGTTACTTTAGCTCTAGTAGAGCTCATCACAACCATCATAACCTAACTCCAGGACTTCGTTAAACTTTCTATTCAAAGTGTGGTTTCTCCTGGAGTTTCTCCTCCAGCTCGCTAAAGTGAAGGACGGACGTAATTCAGAATCAATGGTTTTGAGACTGAGTTTTAGAGGGTGGGAAGATGTGAGACCGACCAAAGGTGGAAATAGTTAGCTCTTACGCTGTTACAACTCTCTCTCTTGGGAGTTTGCTTAATCAAGCTCTTCTTTGGGCTACTTTAGAACGCCTTTAACATACGGCCCCCCTGCCTGCTGCTGTTGGTAGCTGGGCTTATGCTTTGACGACTGCTAGAGCGCTGGCTTGAATTCGTGATTTCTATAGTAATCGTGGTTGCGCCACCTATACAATGAAGAAATAGGCTTGAATAAAGTCAAGCTTTTGCCAGAGGATGAGTCTTTCAAGTATCGGTAACATTCCCTTTAGCAAGCTAGTTCCTTGCCTTCGGAAAGTCATGTCTTTTCCTCATCGGGATGTCAATCAAATTCCTTCTATCTGCTGCCTACATATGATTTTCTTCTAGGGAGTAGGCGGGAACCGGGTGGGTGTCTTGCCCGATGTTGGGTATTCCCCATGAACCATAAGTCTAATCTTTTTCTCATAGACTCATCTTTCACCCCAAGTAGAACTTTCAGATCAGAAATGAGAGCAGAAAAGGAGCGTGAGTTTATCCCCCGGACCGAGCCTCTGAATTCCATTCTCAAGAAATAAGAATCCATCTCGGGCATATTCGATTCTATAAAAAGAACAAGATAGTTTCAGTGAGGGTTCCAAGTATTTCACTCGCTAGATGCTCGCAATAAGGTACGCGGTCGGGAGGATAAAGATTGAAGACAGACCAGGATGTCCATTTCATGCTAGACTAACTAGTTGTAGTAGGGGAGAAAGGCGCAACGCAAAAAAGAATAAATCTATCAGTGAATCGCTTTCTTGTATGTCCTTTGCTTCTTTCCTCTTCTTCTCAGGCTCTTTTCTTTATACGAATAAAAACCAGGTGCATATAACAGGGTTCCCTTATTCAGGTTTAGATCCGGAGATAGCACCGGTTCCGAGTTGCTCAAACGAGCGGGGAAGTGGTTCGAATGGTTAAGGTAGTCTTAAGGAAGGGAAAAAGAAGGACAACATTGTATATCCAAAGCGCTATGTTCATTTCCCTGATGCGCTCGGAAAAGAAGGAAAGTATAGTAGAGGCGTTCATATAGTATAGGTAAAGAAGTCGAGGCCCCTTACTGGATCGCATCGCTTGGGATCCCCACCAGGGCCGGTGTGTGACTTTATGAACAAAGAGAAAGGACTCATAAAGAGGAAATCCAGTAGCTTACAGAGTCACTCGCTTTCCCATGTCTTATGGTCTTTCAGTTGAGATTGACGGTTCCGAGTCTGATTCTGATTTCGAGAAGGAGGAACTGAACTCCGATTGTGATGGCGACTGCCTAAGAAGAATAGAGAGTAGGGCGTTAAGCTAGCTAGTCTTAGAGAGCTTGCTGGATGAGAGCAGAACCGTGAACTCAATAAAATAAGAAGGACTCGTTGGTTTCAAATCCATGAGATCTCATTCAGTTCGAGAAGACCCGAGCCAGTCGAGTTCTTTTTCTACTTTCCAACAAGCCCGACCGCGGAACGTTAGTAAAGAACGAAACGAGTGAAACGAGAGTGAAACGAAACGAGTGTAGTTGAGTAGAAAGAGTATAGAGGGAATAAGTGCAATTGAGTGTCAAGAGTAGAAAAAAGTGGAACAAGCCTGGAGTCCAACAATGAGAAATTCTTACCCACGCAAAACCGATTGTTTAGAGGCCTGGCGCTATAATGCCCTCTATTCTTTTCTTGCGTTGAACGAATTATCGAAGCCCTTTCGTTCCTCTTGCAAATCCCGTTGGTCGAGCCTCCCTTTAGATAGTACTGGGCTAAGGGCGGACCCTTCCTTCTATCTAGGTATCCCGGTCTCCTAGTCTCGTCCCTTGTTAGTGCAATAAATAGAAATGAGTTTGCTTACCTCTTCTGGTAGCAAGCGCTCTTTGTCAACAACCTCTTTAGTAATGGAATCGGTTCTTCGTTCTCTATCCTATCTAATAGAGGAATTCATTGGTTCATCTCCAGGTTCTGACCGGGCCTTCCCTTCCTTTTAGTTTGAGTCCGCCTCTCTATTATGAAGTAGTTGTTTCCTAGCCCTCCGTCTGTCCTGATATTGAGGCAAGCCCTACATTGAGGTAATCCCGATTGTCTTACTGATTCTCTTCCCGAAACAAGAAAGAATTTCTTTCACTACACTAAATAGGAAGTTACATTTGTAGCAGTCCAAGAATTGCTCTATCCCCGAGGTCACTCTCAAGAGTACGACCGGAGGCCAATCTTCTTACTTTATAGTTTGTGTCGGTTGATGCGCCTGCTAATAAAGCGGATTCCATTATCAAGAAGTGTATCCACGGCTTCTCAATGCTACTTTCTTTGAAGAGACGAAAAGATCCCTAGTGAATGAAGGTCGCATATCCGCTGTTGAAGCGCTTAATCCCAATTAATAGAATAGGCATAAGCAAGTGCAAGAAGAGGTTTCATCTCTCAGCTCAGATTCGGCTCCTGATGAAATGCCTGAGTCAGTGGCACAAGGACGGCGTAGAAGGAAGAAGGACAGCTAGTCTTGTCGGAAGAGGAGTAGGACCAGAAAGAGGCTCTTGTTGCCGGTGTGATCTATCTCTGTGAACGAATCAAAATTACAGCGACAAGGGCAGAAGGGGGGATATTCATCACAAGGGCATTCGCTAAGCAGCTAAGCTGAAGTCAAATACCCGGCTCAGTCCTATCTCCGAATTTTGGTTAATATTATGTATTCCTTACCTTTGCGTACCAAAAGTAGCATCTACGAATGGGCAATGTGCTTTTCCTTCTAAACATAGAATGCACTACCTCATGGGCAAAGGAAGTCAAAGAAAGGGGACATATGCGAGTACAATATTCGTTTGGACGAAGGCTGAAGTTCCTTTTATAGGTTTGGTGCTAACAACTAGTTAGCAAGAAAGAATAGGCTAATAAGCTCTTTGCAAGTCAATTCCCCTGTCCTACTCTAACAAGAGGTTCCATGTCTTCGAGTAAGAGCTGCGGGATATCCCCTGTTTTCAGGAAGTCTGGATTGATAGATTCTCGTAAAATAAGTGATGCTCGAAATCGAAACGACAGAGGGCACTTATTTTCAGGACGAGTTCCACTTAACCACAGGAAAGAGAGAACTCGTAGGGCACGAACGGTCTACGACTAGCTGAAGCTGACGGTTTAGTGCGTCTAGCACTTCTCCGATTTGAGAGAATAAGAATTCTTCCCTCTCTTAGGCTATCCAGCATGCCAAGCGTGCGTATACGATCTTTTCCTTTGCTTTGGCATTATGATATAGGCGAAAACCCTTTGCGGCGCACAAACTCTCTGGCAAGACCAACCACAGACTAAAGAGGATAAAGATCTCAGATCTTGTCCGGATCTATCTCAATTCCTTGTGAACTGACCACATATCCCAACAACTTGCATGAAGAAACTGCAAAACACACTTCTTGGGATTGAGTCTGACATTGTACTTAGTTAGCCTTTCCAGAAACTTATCTAAATCCTTGTAATGCTCTTCCAAAGTCATTGACCTCACCACCATATCATCCACATATACCTCCATTTCCTTTTGAATCATGTCTCTTCAAACCTTAGTCATAGCTCTCTGGTAAGTAGCAAAAGCATTTAAAAACCCAAAAGGCATAACCTTATAGCAGTAAGTACCCCACTCTGTAATAAAGGCAGTCTTCACTTTATCCGCAATAGCCATCATGATCTGATTAAACCCAGCCATACCATCTGCACATGTATAATACCTTTTTCCAGCAGCTGAATCTATCAAGACATCTATATGGGGCAGGGGAATATCATCCTTTGGAGTAGCCTTATTGAGATCCCTGTAATCTACACACATTCTTACTCTTCCATCTTTCTTTGGAACAGGAACTATATTGGCTAACCATTCTGGATAATCCACTTCTTCTAAAAATCCAGCATCTACTTGCTTATTCACTTCTTCCTTTATCTTTTGTGCCCACTCAGGTCTAAGGCGCCTAAACTTCTGCTTTACTGGTCTCATCTTGGGATCAGTAGGGAGAAAATGCTCTGCTACTTCTCTATCTATCCCTGGCATATCGTCATAGCTCCAAGCAAAGACGTGAGCACAGGGCTATAGTTGGGCATAACCAATATAGCACCGAAGCGAACTAGAACTGGAACTGGAACGAGAACCTCCATCTAGACCTAAACCTGACACCCGCATACCGCATATGCCAGTGGTTGTGGTACAGGTCGTTCTGTCTTGAATCTGCAGGAGAACTAAATCATGCCGACTTATGGTCAGCAATGTACCGGTCAAATTGATTGTATAGGCCTATTTTGCTCGCTTGTTCCCGGGCTGATCAACTTCCTTTTGGCTGTCGTAGAGGTCTATTTTTTAGTAAGACCACGGGCAGTACCCGCAGGACAAGCATGCTGCGGTAAGGTAATCCGGCCAACTTATAGATGCAGGGCTCGCTCCCTCCGCAACTAAAGAATGCTCTGCCATTTCATTTCTGAGTTTCCGGGAAACCGAAAGCTTAACTACTTTATTTTTAGGATTAACTAAACCTACCTTTCGACATCGCTCGAAGGTCTAGTATCATTATTATAGATAGTAGCCGTCTAATCAACTAATTTCACAGCAAGAAAGCGCTTATCTAGTCAGATAGGTAGGGAAGAACGAAGACTAAAATGGAGCGAGAAATCTGAGCTTGTTTAAAAAAAACCTAGATTATGGATAGCAGGGAAGACGGACGAATGGTGTTAAAGGGCTTAGAGGGGGCGGTGGAAATGAGAACGGGGAAAAGATTCTTATCTTCCCGGGCGGGGAAGCAACCAGCGAAGAGAGCATTGGAGAGGGCGGTAAGCTGGGAGAAGGAAAGGTTTTAATAAAAAGAGTTTGCCTAGGAAAGCACAGTCAGACTAGTGCAAGGCCCAAGGCACCAAGACTGCTTAGTCCGCTAAAACAGCAAAGAGAGAGGACCGGGACAGTAAAGAGACAAGACCTCTTATGCCGGAAAAGTCAGAAAGTCAAGTCAAAAGTGCTACCGTGCAGCTCCCATTCCGAATCCAAGAGAAACCTAAGAGAAGACCATGCTACCATTAAGCATGCTACCAGTCCTAGCTGGCACCGAAGCCAAGGGTGTTTGAACAAGAGGAATGAAAGAAGATTCGTATTCAATGCTAGCCGACCCAGCCTCCCAGATCCGAAAAAAGTGGTGTGACACTTGACATTTAAAATAACGATTTTCATGTAATCTCCCTCGGGAAAAGAGAGAACAAGCAGAACTTCTTTCTCTTTTATATGATATGAGAGGACTGCTGCCACTTCCTTATTACCATTTCGACAATCGGGTCGGGAGATTCTTATTAGTGGAAAATAGCCCTAGCTAGATTCACTCCCGGTGAAATAGCAGCTACGCACCTTGGTCCCGAGCGTTTGAACTAATCCGAGTCTCTTGAGCTCTTTATGGCAGCTAGTCTAGATCGATTCCTAACCTAAGAGGATTGGCAAATCTTTCTTTGTTAAGACAGAGGAGACTCTGGCTCTTTGATCGACTAAGCCGAAATGAAATAAAGATCTCATCACAGCACTTGTAGTAACCTTTTGGTTTCGTCTTAGCCCTGAAAGTTATCCCTATAGTAAATCCGCTACGCCCCAATGTTACGGAACAAGGCTTCGCACCTTGCTTGTGTGATCTGGGATCATCGGATTTGTCGGAGATCGCCTGCTTTGAAGGACCCACGGGGAACTAAGATAAAAAGAGAAATCAACTGCAATAAATGGCAAAGGGTGAATCTCTTTACTAAGCTTTCAGGAAAGTAAGCAATATTCTCAGATGCTACTAGCTTGACGCACCTAAGCTCAGTCTTTCTGCCTGCTATCCTTCCCCGGCACAAAAACTTAATGAGTAAAGTCTAAGCCTAAGGATCACGACTAAATGCAGAGAGATAGATGAGAAGACCCTCCCCCTGCTGAGCAACCTAGCCGAAAGTGGGCGAGGGCGACAGCCTTGCTCTTCAACAATTCTGTGTAAGTAAAGCTTCTCGATCCTCCTCCTCCTGCACTGAACACCTAGTTCATCTCTAGCTACGAGGGCCGAAGCTCTGGTCCACCACCGGTAAGGGTTTAAGTAAGCCGAAGCTTATACTTTTACTCAGAGTTCTGTCAGTAGCTACGCTACGTTCTGAGACTTCTCTAAGCGAGTTGAGGCGATTTAGTTAATAATTGGAGATAATGGTCACTATAGAGACCTACGGCTGAGCAGCGGAATAGCCTCCCGCTGCCGACTCTAGATCACCCCCACAACAGATCATCCCCAGATGTTCATCTTCTCCATCAGTCCACAACTCGCTTTTATTATATTAGGCTTTTTTCGGCTCCACCAGCCCTTTTTCTTACCGTATGGAGCCACCTTCTTCACCTGGCATGCTCACACCTCCGCGAAGTCTTCCTCCGTTTTGGCTACTCCCCCCATCCGTTAACTGGATTCTGGGGAGTGAGGGCAGTGACCACCGGAACTACCGAGCGACTATGTAGTATCGGAAACCATACCGTCTCAGGTAGAAGCACCATACCGACTATCATAGCCAATGCCCGCCGTCTTGTCCTGATAGACCCCGTTTTCGCTTCGCACCTTGGGCATACCATCAGCCTTTTCCAGTTTATAGGCCTTTAGGGAGGACATGGCTTTTAGAATCGGGTAACCCTTCCTCACTAGGTTCTTATTCCCTCCTCTCTGCCCCCCGGGGGTCTCCCCACCTATATTCTTATACTTCGGCCTTGGCTATCAGTGATTTCGAGCATCATATACTGACTTAGCTAAACAGGAGATTCATCCAACTTCCTTCATCTTGAATTCTAGGGAGAGGAAACTCTTTCTCCGAGCCTAAACCTAAACCTCATAGGAAGACAGCATTGTAGGACTGTTCTAGTGGTAGAGATTGTAAAGTTCTAGCATAAGACAGCCCTCGTTCTAGAGCTAAAGTAAGGAAGGTTGTTGATCCCGTCAGGCGGTTAGAGGAAGTCATCTAATTTAAAAAAGAAGCTGCCTAAGAAGGTAAGCAAGAAGGTTATTGGGTTAAGAGAGACGCTTCGCACCTTGGGTTTTAGATCCTATTCCAGTTAGAGTTCTAGTTCCATTCCCTATTGTTGTAAAGGAATGCTGCTAAGGCCTGAGGTAGAATCTCTCATTCCTACATGCTTTCGAGCCTGTTGAAGGCCTAGAAAGAGTTTGCTTCCATGCGGTTGTATAGGCTTTTTCCTTCCTTTCTCTGCGGTTTGAGTTGAAGTTCCAGCATGAGAGCCTAGAGTCTTCTAAGCAAGTGAGTTTAAAACACTTTATCAAGCAGGGATAGCAGTTTTCTTTCCTAAGGCAGGAGGGATTCTAAGGTTCCAAGGATTCTAGAGAAAGGCTTAGCACCAGACCTTCCCTGCGCCTGACTCGCTGTACTAACTGTGGATAACAGTCTTTGTCTTGTCTCATCTAAGTAGCTTTCGAAACAGCTTACTGGCTGTCCTACCTTTGATAACGAATATAACGTGGATAACTCATAAAACTGAGATAACTGTCTTGACACCTGCAGTTCTGACTGTCTTGACAACCCCTTTCCTATGAACGCTACGCACCTTGGGCCAAGAGAGATTTTTCAAGCATGGAAGCAGGGAATTTAGCGCTTAGCCAATATGCAGAAGAGCGGCATTAGCGCTCTTTTCAGGAATAGAATCAGAAGCTGCTGTTACAGAATCCCTTTTTATGATTGATGCCAAAAACACGGGCTTTCCTCAAACTGGCACGATTTCAATAGACGGCTAGGAGGACAATCGGCATTGAGGCCCGGCCGTTTCCTCAACTTTCTTGATTTTGACCATACCAGTATTCGAAGAGTGACTTCTTAACTAGCTTTAGAGTTAACTAAGATCTCTTTCTTCTCTCCTCTAATCTTCCTTGCCTGACTAATGTCTTTAGAATCGCTTCGCTCCTAAATTTAGCAATTGACTGGCTTTCGCTCTACTATTGACTTGGACTCTGTTCTGAGTAAAACGAAAACAAGGAAGGGGAGTCAGCGAGGACTTGGATGGCTTCCTTCATTGCTCACTCTTTCGCAGGGTCGATAAGAAAATTGAGGGACAAGGACAAGGCGCGTCAGCGGAACTCGACCTTCATCTTCTACGCCTGCTCCTGCCCTGTAGTGGACTTGGCTTCAGTGCCATACTGAGCACAATCTAACTCTTGCCATAGGCACTTCAGGAACGCTCTTACTAGGTCCAATTTGGACTCAAAATCCGCTTAAAAACACTAGTCAAAGGCAATTCACCAGAAGAGCGCTTCGCTACTCCTTTAGGGGATCTCTAAGAAGCAGCATCTGTATCATTCTTCCACCCCCTCGGTAGACTAGGGACGCTCACTGCTCCGGCTAAGGAAAGAAAGAGATTATATAAACAGAAATACGTAGTCACACGAGCGGACGAGACAGCTACTCACAGCTCGTATACGAAAGAGAGGAATGGTTCGCTTTAACGGCCCAAAAAGGCATTACGGTAGTGCTTCTCTCGAAAGAAGTTGCGAGGTTGTCCAGAACAGAGCAGCCATGCGCAACGAAAGCGCTGTGTTAAGATATTATGCTAAAAGTCAAGACCCGGGGAGACCCAATACCCAAGGGGGAAAGGGAGAATGGTAAAAGAGAACCACTCAGCCCAGAAGACTAAAGACAACAAAAAGAAATGGGAGCGGCGAACTCCAGAGAGAGGAGACTGGATTGCCTTATCCTTATAAAGGACAGAGGCTCGCTGGAATGAATGCTTGAAAGCGGCTTGGCACACTGAACCGAGAACGTCCTACTGCTTTGACTCACTCCCCTTAGCCTTATCTTGGGTGGACTAAGATCGATCTATCTTATATGTTCTTTCCTCCCCTGATCGGATAATAAGCATTGGACACTTTCTATATCCGAGTTTCATTCCCTGACTTCGTTCACTTTCTAACTTTACCTTGACTCGACTTCTTCTGTCAGAGACCTATCTTGGGCTAGCGGTGACCGGCTTTCATAAAGCTACTTTTGGCGGAGCTTTCTTGATCCACTATACTACTAATATAATAGGAAGTTCACTTTTGTTTTTATATTATTATTGAAATTATAGAATAAGATCTCCCACTCAGTATGGATTTCCCCATAAAGGAAGAAGGCTCGATGAAATTGAGCTCGAAAACATCATCGGACGCAGTCTAAGAATCCTGAGTTTTTGGACTTCGATCGGGCTACCGACTGCCTTCACTTACTGCCGCAGAACACCGGTATAACCAGGAATGCCTTGCTCTCATGTTCGCAGCACAGAAGATGCGACATTACCTAATTGGTAACACCATATACCAGGTGTCAGGAGTCAACCTTTTCAAGATCCTTGACTCTTTCCTGGTTTCAGGTTATCAAGAATAGAATCAGAGCAAAGAAGATCCATTTCATCTGCATCCCTTCACTCCGCAGCTATTGACTCAGCTCTTACAGAAGCTCGTGCAAAAAAGATTCATGGGGGTTCGAGATCGCCTCCGTGTGGTTCATCCTAAGTAGCTAACCGAATATGCTTTTGTCTCTTGGAATCGTACCATCCATGGCGAGTGGTTTCGTATAATAAGAGAAAGGTTGCTTCGGTCGAACCCACCCTTACCTCATTCAGAATAGGAGACTTCCTCGTCCAAGCACTCATATAGAGTTGGGATCGTCACAATGAATTCTAAGAAGATGCTATTGACTGACCTCTTTCCCTTTAGAGTAGAGAGGGAGGCAATTATAAAAGAAAATGTCGATTCTTCGATGGCAGTTAGTCCTATATTGAAGGAGTTCAGGGCTAAACTTGAGCCTTTTTTCCCGCTCCCAGTAGTCTGGGAGAAGTTAACGAAGGCTAGAATTGGGATATTGAGAAAGAAAGAGAAATGCAATAGTAAAAACGGAACTCTTATCATCTAATTTTCTTCCTAAAATAAGAAAGAGAGGCACATAGTTAGCCAGCAGCACCTACTAACCGGCTTGGTCTTACATCTACCGGTAGAGTAGAGGGTCCATCCGTTTAAGAAAGGAAAAAAGGGGAAACTGCTTCCTGGGTTTGGCTTGAATGCCGTGGTTTTGGCTAGAGAGGGACCAAAGTCAGACAGTGAAAGGGAAATTCTTTCACGTACTGAACGGTAGGCCTTTCTCATGGTTAGTTTTTCCATGATTGGGTTGCTTCTGTGAGAAAGGGGAAGGGGAGTGGTGAGGCGGGCCCCTTCCACCAGATTACTTCTCTCCATCAAAATGGTTCAGCTTCCTTCACGGTTCCAACGGGCTAGTCCCCGAATTCATTGGTGTACTTTTCTAAACTTTTTTAAAGAAGAAAGCAAGTTTTTACGCAGGATCAGGCAACATAAGGGATATAGACTTCTCTATTACCAGATATGCTCTTTCTAGCGAGTGTGAGTTCCATTGCGCTACTTGCAGCCATTGGGAGTTCACCTCCAGTAGTAAGGCTTTACATTCGATATCCAGCCGAGCGAATAGGATCCATGGATGGGAGGTAAGACCTTGGATATTATTCCGTCCTCACTAAGGCTCTAACTATCTAAAGCAAAGGGCCAAAGGAGCATAAGCTTATTCTAGGGCTATAAGGTAAGCTCCTGCTTCTCGTTTCGAGCTAGTTCCCTTGCAGTCAGTTCGAGTTCTTTCTCTTACATCCTACTCAATTCCTTCTGCTGGGGATTTGAATTCCAGTTGCAGTTCCAATTGAAATAGCTTTCGATGTCGGTCCTAATGCGAGTTGTCATCCATACAGTTGCACTCTCTATGTCCTTCCCGGGTGCTTCCGAGCCAGTGCCATGAAGTTCTAAGATTAGTAGTAATACGCGCTCATAACAAGTGAAACGGTCTAACAATCTCCAGGCGAGCGAATAGAGTTCTTAGGTTGGATAGTCGAGAATAGGGCAAGAAGGGCTAAGTCGTAAAGGGCCTAAATTAGATTTTGAGCCTGTGAAAGCAAGCGCAGGAAAGGTCCAGACCACGCTGAGGAAAGGAAATATGAGCTATCTGGCAATTGCAACCTAACCATCTGTGAGATCGGTCGAGAGGCTCCCCAGTCCTCTTTAACGCCACTCTTTCCGAGTCTCGTTTGTTTGATGAAATGAAGCTTACTATTCTCTTACTGAGAAGCTCAGTTCCGGCCCGACAAGCGGGCAAGAGAACTAGAGTTGGTGTGGCTAGCCCGGCCCTAAAAGCAGGCAACCAAGAGAGGTAGGCGCGGAAGGAAGTGCTTTCAGTCGATTGAAGCTGAAAAGACTCCCTTCACTAGAAGACATTCCCCTCGGCCCGTTTCTTAGGAAGGGAATAGGGATGCCTCAGTGGATTCAGATCCTTGATTACGCAGATTCGTATGCCTATTTTTTTTATTACGATGCAGAGAGATCGATCGCACTTCTTCTATTCAAGATTCTTTCTCTTTATCTGGAACTGGTTCACAAATCATTTCCTTTTATGCGGTTCGGGAGGGCTATTGGAAAGTCAGAATTGCAGAAGTAGACGAGCCTAAAACCACTTCTGTTACCAGATATGGCTTTACGAGTTCCTTGTCATGCCATTTGGGCTAAGAAATGACCTTCTGTAATTTGATGAGTGATTTCTTTTAAGAACTTATAACTAATTTGATAGCTTTCTTGTTGTTTATCTTGATGACATTGTTGTCTATAGTGAGTCCCTAGAGGATCACTTGTCCCACCTTAGGAAAGTGCTCACTAGGTTAAGGGAGCACAAGCTATATGTAAAGATGGAAAAGTGTGAGTGACTTTGCCCGACAGGAATTATATACTTTGGGCATTTGATTAGCAAAGGCCAGGTTAGAATGGATGGGAGGAAAGTGCAGGCCATTGTGGATTGGACTCCACCCACCAAAGTGTCCGAGGGAAGAAGCCCCGCAAACGCAATTCAAGAGGGAAGTGCGCCTTCCACCTTAACTGTGAGTTTAAGATCTTGATGTTACGGCCAGTGCCACGAGAGTGGAGTTGAGAAAATGAAGCGGAAAGGGACCGTCTTCGTCTCGCCCATCGAAGAGAACTGCCTTTATCACAGAATTGGACTTGCTTGAAGGTTCTGCTGCCTCTTCTCCTGCGTCTATCAAAGCGGATATTTCTGCTACTGGCTTGAAGAAAACTCCTATTGAATGGTTGGAAACCGGCACTTAAACTAGATAGCTGAGAATAGAACTGGCCTTAGGATTGATACTAGATCGCTTACAGTGACAATAGGAAAGACTCAAACACTAAAAGGAGGGCACTCTTTATACTCTTCCCCCTTAAGAGGAAGGGTACAACAAGCCAGTCTTTATCTCTGCGGGGATACCATGCCCATTACGGGATACGATGTGTCAAAGAGCGGATGCTGTCCATCTTCGGAGGAAGGATTTGCTGCTAAGACCGGATATGCCGAATCAGAGATGATAGTGACCTTTCTAACTGCGCATTCTTCCTTCAAACCTTCCACGAGCAGGGAATTCTGTAGCACTAAGACTAGCAAGCAGGTTTCTTTGATTACCCTAAGTTATCCCGCTAAAGAGCCTAAAAAGGCTGGCTCGGCAGATCTTTTTTAAGGAAAACCATAGTTTCTGTTCTGATCCAGGGGCGTAAAGCTTGCTTATTCGAAAGAGTAAGGACTGATTCTACTGCTCCTTCACCGCTTACAGCGCCTTCTCCTTGTCTGACTTATTGCTTGGGCCAGTAATGTGATTTGGCTGCGTGATCGGTGATAAGCCTGCCGTGGAGTTGCAGGTGAGCAGCCGTCCTGTGGGCGACAATCCGTCGGTAGGATCTATCCTAGTAAAAGGGCTCGCTCCAGGCAGATTAAATTCCTACTTGAGGCCTATGTACATGTACTAGAACTATCGCATACTGACCTTGCTGTTCTAGCAATGGAAGAGGCTTCAAGGACATCTATAAAACTCTGTAACGCAAGCGGGGGGAATCGAATCCGTCCTTTTTTACTTATTCATTCCGGGAAAGCTCTTGGCGAACTGGTATAGCCCTAGCTTTAGAGCTGGAAGTGAATGGCTATCCTCTTTCTAATCGTACTTTCTAAGAGATTCACTCATAAGACAAGGGACTACCAGCATTTCAGCCTTAGCCATATCAGCTAACTGAAAAAAACGACTCTATAAAGGTTGGCTAACTGCCTTCCTAGTATCTAGAGTTATCTCGTAACGGCCCGAGATCACTACCTGAAGGAGACTGTGTCTACTTAATATTACCAAGACCTTACCGAAAGACAGAATTACGTATGTAGTCGCGTTCATATCTAAAACAGCTTCCAAAAACTTAATAAGATCTACGAGCGTCTGAGAGAACATCGAGCTATCTGTTAGAGTAACGTTAGTTGGAGAGGAAATGAGACATCGGAAGCCAACTAGTTATTTCGGGTTTCTACTAGTGGCTTTTACTATAACCTCTGAAATCTTTATTGGTCTGAGCAAGATACGACTTATTTTCAATAAATTGAATGAAGAATTTCTAAAAAGAAAAGCCCATTTTTGTACAGTATTCCATCTATTCTCTAGTTCTTTAACTGTGTAAATTTCCAATTCTTGCTTATTGAGATTTATGGGCGATATGTATTAATATTTAAGGATCAAAATTACCTTCTCTTTTTCCCCTTTTTCAAATAAATTGAAATGATTGAAGTTTTTCTATTTGGAATCGTCTTAGGTCTAATTCCTATTACTTTGGCCGGATTATTCGTAACTGCATATTTACAATACAGACGTGGTGATCAGTTGGACCTTTAATTAATTAACACCTAGTTTTTTTGACCTCCTCCTTTCTTTAATCCGCAGGGGGTCAAATTAAGATTGCTTTTCTATTTTATCCGTATAAATTTGAACCTAACAAAACAAGAACAGAATCACGCTCTTCCGGATTTGAACCGGTTTTGGAGACCCACGTTCTACCGAACTGAACTAAGAGCGCTTTCTTATCCAAAAAGCAGACTTAAAGTTAAAAAAGAATCTTTTGACTTTAAGTCTGCTTTATTGAGACCCCGCATGCATAATAGAAGATATATTAGATAATAAAGAAGCCCTTGGCATAGAAGCTGTGAAAGAATAGGCTGCTGGAGGACGCCATAAAGCGGGAGAGAAGCGGAACGGGCAAGTCAGCCAGAGCTACTTTGAGGGAAGCCAGCTCCTCATCTGACTTTGTTTGAAGGTCGGTGTCGAGGAATGGCATGGTCTCCGAGAGAAAGAAAGCCAAAGGAGCGAAAAGCACACCATCCTAGGTAAGCAGCATCTTTGAAGCGGCATCTCACTCAATATACGCAATTCTCAGATCTCTCTTTTCCGGCCGATTCCATGCCACTCTACTTTGGACCCTCTTGCAGGAGCTCGGACTGAGTCTAGTTTATGTCCATCCGAGGGTTTGCCTTTTCCTTCTGCACTTCTTCACTTTTCTGCTTTTTGGATGGGTGCTCTCCCCCGAGTGAAGGCATAAGCCGTAGCCGTAGACAGTCACTAGCACTAGTTTGATCGCTATGCCATTCTCGGCAACGATGTGGTGATAGCTGATCGACGAGTTGCTTCGGTCTACCTTGTTGAATCATCTACATTGATTGAGGACTCGATGTCAGAATGCATTCTTCGATACCCTGTTGTAGAAGTTTTCATCTAGTTCCTGTAGCTAGTCGTAGATGCATATTATAGCTGCTATCGGATCAGAGGTTCGGGGGATTTTGAACTATATTCTTTATAAATATATATTCATTTCATTCCTGTTGGATCTCTTGCTTTCAAGTTCTCTTAGTTTCTATGTAACTCAATCAGGACGTAGATGTAGATACGGATAGGGGTCAACCGGGTAACCAATCCCGGTGGCTGGATGACTCCTTCACCCTTAGATCGCAAGACTAAGGCCAACGAGGCGGAACCTCGGTGGCGTGATAGGCTGGTTATCACCAGGGTCAGTCCTATCACAAAAATAGTTGTTTCTAACCTCACTCTGCTTGGTAAGGCAGAGCCCTATGTTAGTCAAATAGGCACCCCCGGTTTCTTAGTGAAACTCATCAAGGTGAGGTGGGCTAGCTTATAGCTACTCTATCACTCAGGGATCCAGAATGGAGCAACTGGGGGTGACGCGGAAGCCACCCGGGTGGGGCTGGTAAGATATGATATCAAGCGGCCTCATGCAGGTAACCAAACCTGCGTAGGAAGCTTATATATTTAGAAAAAAAATTCCATATGGATTCAATTTTTTATAGGATATCTATAGTTAGACTCATCCAATGGTGGAAGATCTTCGGCTACTAAAGTCAATGTGTAATAAGTTTCTTTTAGTAGTCACTGATGGTCTAACCTAACAAAGGAGCTCTGTATCGGAGCATACCTCTTTGCCAAGCAGGTAGTTTTTTTGAATCGCCGGTCAGGCTGTTTACTGCTTTATATCTGAAGCAGTGCGCAGTAACACTTCAACAGGCGTACGGTGGGATTACCCCGTATGATATTCATACTAAACTATCTGTACCCGTATCACTCACTAGATCAGGTTACCCTAGGATCATACCATCCTTTCATAGACAACAAATCTATCAAAGGGATGAGAAAGCTGATATGCTAGTTAAACTATACTTCTCGTTCTTTAGTTTATCTAGAGCGATTAAGTTAGCAAAACGGATTTCTCCGTCTTTGTTTGCTAGCATAACTGATCCTATGTCTGACGTTCAAAAATTTGAAGAAGTCAGAGATTGGCTACGAAGGTTAATACGTAAACTAGCCAATCGGTACCTATCTCAAGCCCTCTCACGCCCCCTTTACCAGGGAATCTCGTGGGAACCGACTTGGAAGGCTCTGCCAACGGATCGTAAGCGACCTGGTCAGTCTCGCCGTGAAAGAGGCATCTTTGCCTATTTTACATCACTCTTACTCTGGTTCGCTATGCTCCGTTTATCGATGTCTGTTAACCCTGCATTAGCATTAGGAATGACGCAGAAGCTTACATCGAAAGGATCAGCAGCGTTTTTTATGGTCATCCATTATTACACCAGATATCCTCGTGATGAATGGAATGATTGGCTATCCAATATATCAGCCAATAGTTCTGTTACAATTCCATAAAGTGTTCTGATGGAGTTTGACAGTAAGAGCCCCTGAATGTCTTAGATAGCTGTAAGTGAAATTCAATGCGGTCTTTTTTTCTTGCTAGGCTATTTTCCCGAGCTTGCCTGGCTGGAAAAGTGGATCGAGGGGATAGACCTTCTTCTGTTGTTCTTGGGTTTTCTTTCTTTCATTGAGGAAAAAAACACATCCACGAAAGATAAATATAACTTAGGTCGTACGCGCAAAGCGCTCCACCTGAGTTAGACCAGTCCAATGAATGACAGCATAAGGAAGAAAGATTATTAGGGGATCCAATGGAAAGACTTGATGAAGTTTCCGAATTGAATATTTTTATTACACCAAGAATTCATTGACAAGCGCATTCGTTTTTTATTAAGTTGGCTATATTGATCTAGCTTAGATAGGGAAAAGGCACTCCGCTCAGCAGGTAAGTTTAGTACTAGCGCATCAGAAAGATAGGCCTCTCGGGAGTTTCAGAGAGGCTGAGATTAAGGCAAAACTCTACACTTAGTTGAATCGGCCTGGGGCAAATTTTATATAAACATAAGTCCCATTTTGAAAATATCCTAGAATGTGAACAAGAGCAGTTATTCACCTAAGAGCTTCTTCTGTGCCACGTATTCTCTCTTCGATGCCATCTTGGTCTATTCGTATATTGATCGGACTCTAGAGCATCGGAGTCTTTCTTCCGTCCCAGGGTATTCGCATCAAGGGATTCTTATTCAATAGCTGCGGATTCCTTCGCCTATTATTCCACCCAAAAAGAGGCGGATTCGATTGAAAACAGAACAGCAGACACTCTTTCTCGGTAAGAAAGGTCCTGACAAGAGTAGCTTTCCGTTTTGCCGGGGATATTTATCATATATTTATCTAATTCTAAAAATGTGCCATTTGATCTCGGGATGGCCTAAATACCCTTTTCTTATATACCTCCTGTTCTTCAGATTCGGATTAGTTCAAATCAAATAGCCTACGCATCAACAGGGAAGTGCTAACCGTGCTAAGACCGTTTACGCTGCAAAGTCATTTCACTGATTACTAGCAAGAAATCCTATGCATCCTCTCTTCATGCCAAAGCAGATTTTCCCACTTCTTCTCAAATAAGAACAGAAGATTCTTTCTAAACAGGGGATTCTCGAACAGTAAGAGCTAAACTGATGCCCTATATTTAAGTAGCTATTTCCTCCTCTCTCCTTGGCCTTTTATCATCCTTATCGTACGGGACTAGAGCAAGCTGGCTAAGCCGCATCTTCTGTTTTGCATTTGTCTTTCAAAAACCCGTTCTTGCTGTTCTTTCATCAGCAAATGTGGCAAACTACTGGTGGTCTTTTCTTCAACTAGAAGATCTCCGAAAAAGTCTTTAGAAAGCAAGAGTCCAGCTGTTGGAGTAAAGGCATGCCTTTAGTTAAGGTAGCGAGTGAGTTTCCGGTGAGATGGTTCAATAGTCGTTATATTTAGAGAAAGTAAAGGCGCCCGATTGGAGCTCATTGGTTCAGCAGGAAGAGGAGGAAAGGAGAATTGACTACGATAGTGCAGGGATTTGCTCCTCAATAGGTATCGGGGTACAGACAGAGTACATTGACACAGATTGCTTGGTCGCTGGCTTTCTACGACGTTAGTGAGAGCAGAGTCCAAAGCAAAACCAATTAAGCCATTTTGATTTGAGTATGATAATGAATTCATTGGTGGCAAAGCTCTAAGCCTGCAGACGGATATCTGTCGGGACCCGAGGATACCTGCGATGATGAGGTTCCCATGATGATGACATGCAACGTCATATCCGTCCGAACAGACTGAACATCTAAAGAGCTCATCGTTGAGCTAGACCGGAAAGATGAACGCCGAGCTAAGGGCGAAATAGCCCGAGACTGTAAGGGGTGCTGAGAATGAGGTACAGGTCTCTGTCGATTTAGACGGCCGCCCTAAATAGGCCGGCATTCAAAGCATGAGAAAGCCTTAGTTAAGCAAGGTAGTAGCAAGCGCTTCCGTTGAGGGCACGACTCCTCATACGAATTTGATCACTTGTTTGAGGCCCTCGGGCAAAGAAGAAGCTTTCAAAGAAGCCCTTGGAATTCACTGAAAAGGAGGGGGCTATTTTCGACTATATCGCAAATCGGCTCCGTCTCCGGCAACTCATTCAATAGTCCAATCTCTGTCCATTGCGAAAGAGAAAGCAGTACAAGCTGATACGGGAAGGGCCAGATCCAGATATCGTCTCATAGGAGGGCTCAATCCATAGTGAACTAGGAGGCAGAAAGCGTGTATCCGGAATAGAAGAAAGCCAAAGGCAGAAACGTCTTCTTAGAACAGCGCAGACGGGACTCAGCGAGGAGACGGTACTCAAATTCAATCCCACCCAAAGCGCGACTACGACTCTTGATGAATTGAAGGACGAATAAAGCCATTAGTTGCCGAATCTCAGTCTTTTGACTCCTAGTGGAAAGAAGGAAACCCGTTGTTTAGGCCGCTGATCAAGCTATCGTCAACCCCTCGCTTACGAGCAATCAAGAATGAATAAGATGAGCTAAGGGAAAGCATCGCTACCCAAATTGCTTATCCACTAACTTCACAGATGGGTTGAAACAGACGAAAGGGACGAAGGAGCTGCGTACGATTGGGTAGGTTTGGTAGGTTAGTCACCAAGCGAGTAGTCAAGTGAACAGGCAGCGGGTCTTTACATCCAAAAGTGCTTTTTTTTTCGGCGTAAGGATGTGAGTGAGGAACTTGAGTTGGAGGCAAATAGGGAATTAACCTAGACTATATTGAGCCAGCGCTTTAAAGGGCCCTGGGTTTACTACTTTTATAGGCATGGTTTGACCCTAGCCTCTCAAATGAGCCCCTACCTAGTCAAAAATGAACTGTTTAAGCTGTGCAGTGCTCTACCCTTGAGGATCTCCACTAAAAGAAAAGCTGTTTAAGCCACGGAGAACTTGAACTATCAGGCTAGCTAAACGTATCTTTCTCCGCCTTAAAGATTGCCTTAGAGATGGATTGTTAATCTCGTAGCACGTTCGAGATAGGCAGGTCGGTCGGGCATCACATACGAATTGCCGACACATCCCATAGTTTTGAAGGGGGAGACGCCGGGTTCTCGATCTAAACAGCACCCCTTGAACCGGAGGTTGGGTGTGTTAAGCATAGGTTAGTTTTTGTTTTTTATCTTCTCTTGCTTGAGTCCTAGGAGCTCGTACTCCAGGCGCAGACAGTGCAGAGCTAATACTAATAGCTAATAGGAGGGGCCGACCTTAGCCCTGTACTTAAAAAAAAAAAAGAAGGAGTAGAGTTCATGGTAATTCCCAAAGCCATGTTAGACTGGGTAGATCTTTCGTAGTTTTGAATAGTCAATGCCAAAAGAAAAGAGTCAATGGAAAGAGTCAATGCCACGGCATTGACGACCAAAGAGTCAATGCCATGGCATTGACGACCTAATGTTGCTGCATCAATAGAACTGGTGCATTAATAGAAAAAAACCCATCTATTTGACGACTTGGTGCAAAAATAGAAGGGACGACCAAAGAGTCAATGCCATGGCATTGACGACCTGCTGCTATGACTAAAAGCCATTGACGACTTGGTGCAAAAATAGAAATAGAAGGGACGGCCAAAGAGTCAATGCCATAGCATTGACGACCTAAAGAGTGCAAAAATCGAAATATTAGTATTTATGAGTATTTAAGTAAGTTGCTAGCTGAAAGGGTGTTTTTACATAGATTCTTTCGGACTTACTAATATTTTCCCATTCAATCTATACTCTTTTTGGTGCTGGGGGCGACTATAAGAGTAGTTGAGGGCTCGCTTTAAAGTTAGGGGAGTTCAATAGGGCGTAATGCCATGAACTTATGAGTCAAAAAGTCGCGGTTCGGGATGGATTGATAGTTGGCTTACCTTCTGATAGGTGTACTTCTCTTCGGAAGGGTAATGTTGGCTTCCCTAAGGTCTGGTCCGGTGTCTGGTCCGGTTGGCTTCTCTCCTACATAGTGAGTCGGCTTTGGTTTGGTTTCCCTCGGATCCTGCTCCTATAACTCATATAGTTGTTCATTCGATCGAAAGGGTGAAGAAGGATAATAGGTGCTCTCGGGCTTCCTTTCCTTGGGGGGTGAGTTCATAAAAGAAGATTAAACTAAGCAAGCGACTCTCGCTCTGAGTCTAGCTCCCCGGGTCGAGCCTCTGCCTACTCCTTGACTGGTACTGATAAATTGGACATTCCTGCCGACCTTCTTTAAATTTTATAAGTATAGGGAGCACTGACTCTAGTTTCCGGGGGCGACGTTAATTAGCCAAGACCCTTACGAGGCAACGCACCTGCACTGACTGGAGGAAGCATTACGCAGTAGATCTGCAATTTCTTTCTCTTTCACTTAGCCACCTGGACTATGTATTTACCATCTTCTTCTTCTTTTGAGACTGAATCAGAACAAGAATCAATCAAGCCAAGCCATTTATAGGGGGTAGGGAAGGCCTAGGAACTATGATCAAGTACACTCGGAATCCGTAGGGAGCTCAGATTAAGGAAAAGTTTTGAAGGCCCAGGATAGGCTTTGATTATCAATCAGGTTTGTTTGATTAGATAGAGCAAGGTCGAGTAGACACCGAAGATTCTCCAGCTCAACGCAGTGAATGAATCCATAGCTTTCCTTATCAGATCTTCTTCTTTTTGAGAAGCTGCGGAAAGCGTCCAGAGTGAGACTAAGCAGTTAGAGTTGGCTCAGTTGATTGTGCCCTATGCTTCTGTTGGAAAAGAGTCCAATGAGGAGCGGGAGATTCGAGTTTAGCCCTCCAAGGTGCGATAGTATCAACGCGGAGCCAGTTATGACGCAGAGAGGCATCTTTCTTGTGTTGGCGATGGAGACGCAACGAGTCGAGTAGTATAATTCTCTGTCTGACATGAGGAGTCAGTTGTACTATAGGTACGCAGTCGATCTGGACGAACCCATGACGAACTTTACTTAAAGCCGTTCCGAGAAGCGACCGGGAGCCTTTAGCGGTGTGAACGAATGTGGCTTGCACGGGTTCAATTCGTTATCGACAGGTGAAACGGGACCTAACTCACTGGGACGGACTGAAAGGCCTTAGCCGGTCTGCTAGGTTTGGGATGCTTCTACTTCTAATTAAAAGAAAGGAATAGGGGTGTCCTGCTCTCCCTAGATTAGTTGGGGGTCGTGAATGTGGTTAGTCATGAGCTCTTTCTATCCACTCTTTTGGTCTGGTCGCTTACCGAATCCTGTGAATCTGAGTCCAATCCTTATAAATATAAAGAAAGCGCCTCTACTTTTCAAATCAAATCAAACTCTCGGGATGGGGAGGGTCTTCTTCCATTGTTTAGCTCTCTCACCCCTGACTTTCTATTGCTCTCTCACCTGACTTTCTATTGATAGAAAGAGGGCTTGGCCAGCAAAGGAGTCTAGCTTCAATTATCTCGGATGCACTCGCCAACTATTGACTAAGCTAAGTCACTCTCCATCCTTTTTTCACTTAAGCAGGAGACGAGAAGATCCTAGCTTTCTTTCTTATTTGATTAAAAAGGGTAGCGAGAGGCGTGGGCTGCTTTCTTTTATGCGAGCATAGCATAGATCCGGAGGTTCACTGCTAGCTCTCTTCATTTTTATAGTTCAGCTTTTTGCTTTCTTCAATTATTCAACCACTTTTCTGTTCGAGCGCATCTCAGCCCGTCCTATACCTCCCCAGACAGACCATACCTAGTCTCTGCACACCTATTGTCAAATGGGCTAAGCACTCTCTGCAAACAAAGGGGCCCTTCCATCCTTATCCCATAGCATTGGTCCGGGAAAGACTGGATTTTGGTGCGACGAGAACACGCCTTGCCGAGGTCGAACGGGAAGGTTTAAGACCGGAGTTCAATCAAGCAGATGAGCTCGAAGCTTTCTTTAGTGCAGACAGAACAGATGGGGAAGGTAGCGCTTTTTATAAGAGAGAGGTGTCGGAAGCATACTCAGTACTACAGTGGGATTCCAAAATGGATCTCCAGATAAAGAAAGAAATACAGATGAATACAGTAGTGTGCCAATTTGTACAGAAGAGAAAGAGTCTGTGTCATGGCTAATTAACTCTCGTGTACGTTTTCACACATGTTCCAAAGCTTAATCTCATCGGCAGATTCACACATGTATTCACTTGTACAGATGAATACAAGACTAAGATAAAGATTCCTATGGCACCCGTCCCAATCACTAGGTCCCCAGCTCTAATCGGCTAATCGCAGAAAAGTAGCATCAGTTTAGTCAAAGCCTCCGTGATGAGTTCCCCAAGCAATGAAGCGGAAACGGGTTTAAGGCCAAGGAACCCCGGTATCAAGATTAACTTCTCAATACTCGTTACGTCGTTGCACTCGTTCCTCCTGTTCACGATCGCGCATCCCCACGTAGTTTCATTCAGTAGAGCGTGGAATTATATCACTCTGCCTTAACTGCTATCTGCTCTGAAGTGCTATCCGAATCTGCGACCGTAGTGCCATCACATCGTGCCTAGTGCCATCACATCGTGCCTCTGCTCCTACCCGACTAATGGAAGATGCAGTCGCTACCGTTGGAGTGACGCCCACTTCCTAATCCTTTCGCGCAGAACTAGCGGGACTGAACTCTCCGCTTCGTAGCCAAGAGTCTGCGAACAGGTGCAGATCGCGTACCGACCAGAATCACTATATAAAGAAAAAGGATAAAAAAGATGAAAGAGAAGAGAACCCGCCAAGGCCGAAAGCAGATCATCCGAAAGTGGGCTAAGATGCAGTCGCGCAGAAAGTGCTATCGTGATCTCTTCTGCGAAGAATATAAGCATGAGCGCTATCAAATCTTTACCAAAGGCAGTAGGAACAAGTGTTTTCTAGCTATTTTTCTATTGGACAGATCCCGGGACCGTGGAATCCAGGATTTATCAGCTATCCAACTCCGCTCCCCTTATTCTTTCTGTCTTCTCTGCCCAACCTGATCTTATGTCTTCTCCGCCTCTTTTTATGTAAGAAAAATCCTAAACTTCAGACTTAGTCAAAGCTATTCTTCGAATGAATGGAAATTCTGTCTGTCCCTCTTCCTAGCTTTTCCAATTTGACTAGCTTCTGACTAGCTTATCAAATGAGCACTTCGGATCAGCGCCATATCTACCCCCGAAGCAAAGAAAAGAGTGGCTCTCCCTTTCTTTTCTGTAGATGCTTTCACTCATATGGGAGTGCTTGTCTGCATTCCAAGTTTTGAAGTGCTTCGCTTTTTTCCCAATCACAATTCCAGAGGCGAGAACAAAAGGGTAAAGCATCAAGTCTCGCCATGCGATAATTTAACTAGAATGGTTGTCTCGTGAGCTCCGCGGGGGAGAACTTAATCAAGGGGTTGCCTGCTACTATTCACGAATCAAACCAGGTCTTGCATGGGGGAGTTGCCTTATTGGAAGCTTCTCCACCCACCTACGATTGGAGAGTAGAGTAAGAGAGTCCGACCTGTCCATGCCTTCCATAGCGCTTCCTGCACCTGACGAAAGAGAACCTGGCAAGAACAACGACGTGGCGAAGGATCCCTACTCTCCTCCTGGCACGAGCTCGGAAGAGTCGACAGAGACTAGATAGCACGACCGAGTAAAAAGTCTTAATGACGCGAAGAAAAGAAAGAATTGGGCACTCTTCTTTATCCTATGTTCAAACTGGCTACTCGCTAGACCAGGCTATTCTCATGAACTAGCAACCGCTGCTATTCTTTCTTTTGATATGGATATGAAAGAATCACTCCGCATATGCGACACCATTCAAGTGAGATGCTTAGACCACGTCTACATAACTCTCGTTCGTTCCTCGTTCCGGCTCCTCCCATTGGTTGGTAGGGATGATGGAGAGCTCTCAACAATCTTTAAAAACCCGCTTCCCCGCGCTCTTTCTTCGGTCACGCATAAGGGATAGGAGTTCTTCCCCACTGAGAGCAAGGTCTCTGGAGAAGGAAAGTAGAGCCTTATGAACTGGATAACGATTTCCTAACCAAAAAGCTATCCTATCCAAGAGTTCCATCTCAATCCTATCCAGAGAAAGAAGTTACGGAGAGGTCTCTAGGTATCTTCGCATAAGGGAGAGGTTTCGCACTCAGTGAGTGTGTCAAAGGGGAGGTGGGGAAGGTTTGATCTAGTGGAAATGCGTTTGATACTTCCCTTTCTTATGTGTATGTGGTTGATTCAATCCCTTTCTTAGGCCCATTCTTTAGCAGCAGTCAAAAGGATAACTATTCAGTGGGTTGGGTTTAGCGAGGGGGTTACTTATCTAAAATCAAAGCTGTGCCCGTCCGGTGAGGTTGGGGCCTTGAGCTTGAATCTGCTCTTTCTTACAGTGGCGAGTCTTCTCAGTCAAAGCGTCGACTGGATCCTGAGCACGGACAGAACTAATTGGACTATGGATAGATTTGCCTTCCGCGGTCATTAGCTTAGCTTATTCAGAAGCACAACTGTAGCCCGGGACAAAGGAGCTATTCTATTCCCAATCGCACTTCTTATCTATATATAGATATAACTGAGATATAATGGAAGAAGCACTCTCCCACATATATAGAGAAAAAGGAACTGGCACTGCACCGCTACGGAGAATATCTGATGAGATGACTCGAACTCCGAGTTCTTGCTGCTGCTCAATATCTGAATGATTGCCTAGAAAAGCTCATTATAACAACCTAAGAGACCTCAGATCAAACCATTGAAGCAAGAGACTCGAAAGAGCAGTGAGGAGGACTTAGATCAGAGACTATGAGCTGAGGACTTAGCCGGCCATCCGGAAATCAGGACTCATACCATTTACGCACTCATTCAGGGAAAGCAGCAGTAGATAGAATGGGAAGGCAGTCGCCACCATAGGCACGTTCATCCAAGAAGGGTCAAAGCCTAATCTCGCAAGCAGTGCTCTATAGCATGATCCGGGTTAGCACTGATCTTATTCTATAGGGGCTGATCTCCTTCTATTTAGTTTAGTACTTCGAGGCATGGCTACTCGGGCTAGAATGGTAGCTTAGTCCTTTAGTTGAGACGCAGCCCCCAGATGGATGGAATGGGACAGCACTCTAGGGAGTGGTTGGATTGGAACCCACGACGGGTTCGTTTGCAGACTTAACCCTTTCCCACTTGGCAACGCTTCCCACTTGTACTACTTTGGAGGGATACCCTCGGAGAAGGATGATTGCTGCTCTTATATATATAAAGGAATAGTGAGCCAGAAAGAGGACTGATCTTATCTCCACAACTACACTACACAATCTATGCTTCTTTCTCTAGCCGGTAGGAATGAGACATTCTTGCTTCTCTAGCCGGTAGGAATGATTGACTGGAGTTGGTAGGAATGAGAGATGTCTTTCACGCCCTCCCCGCCCAAGATCTGTTGAGCCACTAGTACTGATCGTGCTTAGCCAAGGCGGTTGATCATGTTGGTTTTTAACCGCGTCACTATGTCGCAGTACTCAGTAGTCGCTCCTTTGCGCACCCTCTACCGGAAACCTTTGCTTTGCGCACTCTCCGTTCGACCGGATAGTCGTTCTCGTAGCTCCAAAAGTCAATCGTTCGAATCTCCCACGGATCGAACTCAGAGCCCAAACACAACTTGACTTGGTCGGGCTATACTCCTGCGTGACCCGGGGCAGGGCTCTTCCCGCAGCTCAGAACTCTTTTATATTTCCCGCAGCTATAGGAGGCCAGTGTTATTTACCGATAGGAGGGTCGCCGTAGCTACCTGGCTCCAGCTTATGTAGTAGATGAGTCGCTGCTTTGCTTTATGGGAATGTAGGTAGAAGAGTCGCTACAAGGGATAAGTGACATCGAGATCTTTCTACATCTATACTTCATGCTGGACTCAATGGTAATGGTAGGGATTCCCACTTGATAGAGAAATTTATTTGACCTTCCGATCCCTCTCCGAATGTGCCGAGCTTTCAACAACACTTCCAGAAGCGGACACTCCTCCCTTTTCAAGGATACCCCGGGCACAAATAGAGATCTCTTCTCTAAGATCCAAGAAAAGTATCATATCTTCAGGGCATAGCGCTTCATATCGAGTGCTCTGGCCCTCTACGTCGCTATCGCTCGTTCCTCCTTTTGGGCACGTAGGAAGTATACTCTTATACCACTATTTGATCAACCCTTGAGGCTCGTTCCATGATAAAGTCGAGTGCCCTTTCTTTCTCTTTCAAGACCTCAGCTCAAGTCCATTCTCATTCTATATAGAATAGAGCCCTACTTTATTGAGTATGCATACGAGTCAATAAGAGTTGCTTATGGCAACGCTCCCCTCGTCTCATCTGGACTAGCTGCTCGTGTGCACTTAAGAGGCTTATCTTATATAGAATAGCTGCTCCTCCGATTACTTATACTCCACTGGTACAATAAAGATAGGTTATAAAGCGAAGATGTACTCCTGCAGGAAAGGGAGATAGGCTGAAGCGATGGAGGCTACTTGGGCTCTACGATAGAATGATGCTTCCATCCAGTGGAAAGGAATGGGCGGGTGTGGTTCCTTTCATTCAATCTCTTCCTGACCGGGGCTTGGATGCTTTGCGGGGACAAGGGTCCGAGTGCTTGGCACAGATGAGGGTCTCCAATCGCTGGCTCCTACTGCAGTATGCCTATCCCCGCTGATATCCCAAACTAGGGTTCTCTTTATTCTGGTGAGGCCCCGCCTCGCTGACCTTTCGATTAGGCTTCGTGCCCAGCTTCCCCTTCTTCCGCCCATGCTCCGTCTCCGTAATATGCTTCCACGCATCCTTCGCAAGACTGACTCCTAAGACTGAGATTGGACGAGGTCTATGCTCAGCGGTCTATGGTTGATAGTAGATGTCGCGCTACTCCGGATCCTCTGCCAACATCCTCGATCCTTCAATCAATAGTGCACTCACTCTGCTCGATGCTTCAATTAATAGTGTACTCACTCTGCTTTCGGAAGGAGCAAAGATAGCATGGCCTAACTTAGTCTCGATCAACTCATTGAGCGCTCGTTCCTAATTTTGATTTACTTATCGCCCGGTCAACCTATCCCTCTTCCCGTACCATAAGGTTCCATCTTTGTCCGATCTTCCTGATCTGCTGAGCTCGTTCGCACCTTTCTTTTCATTATCAATATCTGATCTGCCGATAGAGCTGAGTCCTATGAAGAAGTAGATCCACGACATAGTGCCCGCTTGCTTCAATCAAATCTATGGAAGAATCAAAAGAGGGTCAAGTTAATGTTGTGCTAGACCGGTGCAAATTCGCCCCTAATGTTGTAGTGAGTAACTCCACCTCCCATCTCCCGGGGTCTTCCCCGGACCTCGACCTTGGAATGGAATCCGAGGAGTTCTTCCTTGAAGCTTCCGCTGTTGGGCTGGCATAGCAGCTTATATCATTATATAAATATACTTCTTTGATTATTTCCTCACGGAGCAGAAGACCGAGAACTATTGAATGACCTACTGTCTTTAGCCCCTCCGGCTATTTAAAGTCTCGCTTTCCTAGCTCGAGCTCTTTTTTATGCCACTCTTTCGGTTATTTCTTCCTTTTGGCTAGGCAAACGCAGAACGGGCGCAAGACGGATCCAAACGACTTCACCCTCGAATCGCCCCTTGAATGATATATGCGGGGGGGGAGCTACTCATATGATCAGTCTTTATCCCTCGTCCGTGCCAGAAGGAGTGAGAACCCCTCTTCTACAGAAAAAAGATAGGGCTTAGGGTGCCCTTGGTATTCTTCCTTTCCTTGAACTTTACATTTCCTTCGCCCTCGCACCGCTCGTCTGACCTCTGAAGCAACTAAGGAATAAAAAGAAAGAAGTGTCTTTCAGAAGAATATACTCCATAACTTATTGAATGACAAGAAGAGCTGCACCGGACTAGAGCAACGAACTGATTCAACACAATCCACGTAGTGCATAGCTCAACTGTTGCTGCTCCGCTTAACGAAGATAAATACTAACTCAACTTGAGCATACTCCTTCATTCACGACTGCTGTTTCGGGAGAGAAGAAAGAATGAATATAAGATCAGATCCAGATTGATTTTTTGATGCGCTCAAGTAAGATTTGTTTTAGCAAGTTCGAGGTGCTCTGCCTCACTTTGTAAAGATGACCATGAGTAAAGGAAAGCTCAATGTTATCATTATTTTAGTCATTGTCACGCAATGATGTTATGCTTGCCGACTCCATCTCGGATTTCATTGAAATTAAGAACAAAATATAGTCAGTTTCAATTATTCCTCCCTTACTTGGATCTTCTCCCTGAAAACACTTTTGAGCTTTCTTTCAAGTGTCTTAGGCTGCCGGGGACCGGCAAGGCGGAACCGTA
>JBAMIB010000074.1:74147-108910 GCA_037177415.1 Kaempferia rotunda | reverse complement strand
GTAACGGAACTCATAGAGAAATGCAGTTAGCAAAGAAGAGAAGGGCTGCTTGCCCATTCTTTCATTTTTTTTGTTATGCGAAAAACACTCTTTTTTTCTTAGCTTAGGTGCGTAGCTAACGGTAGCGTAAGAGCATGAAAGAGCTAAGTTATAATAAGAGTAGCTTGGAGTTTAGGGTGCTAGCTTCGCTTCACGATCTCTAGCGGTCTTTCCTTGTTCTCTGTGAATGGTCTTCAAAGTACTATCCGAGATGAGGGATTTGGATATACTCCTCCCCGCCACGATCCTATAGCCCCTTGCAATCCGCCGTCTGAAAGAGGATCCTACTCATGAAGAGTGACTACGTTCGTTCCTATGCCAACATCGAGGCTTCGACAACTACTTCCAACGGCCCCTAATTGCATAAAAAGGACCAATCGTAGATGGCTCCGCCTCAAAAAGTTGGACTGCAGAAAGAGCAATCTATGCATCTCAGTGAGCTAGAAAGAGTTAGCAGTTAGCTTCACACCAACCCTCTGGGGCGCCTGGTCCCTGACACGATTCGATCCAGTGGGAGAAGGAGAAAAGAGAAAGACTAGTCCACGAAGAAGAGCCCTAGTTATAGGATCTCTGTCCCCTTCTTCAACTATGGCATGGCATGCCTCCTCTTCTACTGCAGGGGATTTTCGGGAAGTCTTTTTGTCCTACCTTCTTTTTTTCCGCCTGCTGCGTCCCGTCTCTCTCGTCTGCTTGAAACGGAAACAGAACTGCCCCCCTCTCTCTAACATCCATCCAAGCAAAGCCTACGCCTCCTAATGTTAATGTGGAGTGGAATCTGCCACTCATTCCCCTCCTGCTGATCCCGAAGTCGAGATTTGAGCGCTCTTTCTTCTTCATTCACATCTCTGGTACTTGACAAGGCAGAAAGCCTCTTTTGAGAGTAGTGTTCGTAGGCCGAGGGCAGAGCAAGAAATTAGGATTCGGAGGACTCGGGATCACTTTCCTCCGTGGTTTGAGAACTACTGGAATCTCTCCGCTCTGAGCCTTTAAAGCTCTTGCCTGACCAACTAGCTAATCAGACCTGAGCACCTCGAACTTCGAAATGGAATAGGAGAAGCCTACAAAGGCCCATTCACTAACCACTATAAGGAAGCAAGAGATAATGAGACTGGGAAATCGTGAACCTTCTATCTTTGTTTGTAGGGCGACCAGACGAGTTACATGAAATGGTTAGAGTAGGAGCGGGGACCGAAAGATATCCATGCCTACTTGAACTTGAAGGAGGGAGCTACACTCATTCTGTAACACGGTAAGGAGCGAGCGATGATGGTCAGATTAGCTGGCATAGCGGACGGCAACGCACAGAAAGAGTTTCAAAGTGTCAGAGAAGCCTTGGGAAGAACTCCTCCAAGAGACAGTGAGGGTGCTAGATTCAACTATCAAAGCATAGGAACGAGTGGCCGCCGCATTGAAGATGAGATAAAGGATGGTTGGGGAACTGAAATCCACCCCGGCGTTGAGAGCAGATGCTCGAACATGGAGGACTCGGCACGTTCTTTTCTGCTCAGCATACGGCCAAGCGTGCTTGTATTTAGGAAAAAGAAGTCCGTTGTATTGGAACAGTACCTTCCACCTGTCCTTAGCAATAAGAGTATGTGCAATGCGTCATTGATCCAGCTTGGAAGTTTAAGCCCCAAGGGAGAAGCTATGATGGGGCGGATGTGGCACGGGTCATCCGACAATGGTGGAATTCTTTCCAGCGGGTCGACCCTCTAGGCTTCACTCCTGCCGAGTTCAAAGGTGCAATGGTGCCTTTGCCGACTGGTGGATAGAGAAGAGAATGTTGTATTGTCTCTCTCTCCAGAATGATTGGCATTTTCTTTCCCTAGAGAGAAAGCCCCTGCATATGGATGTTGCCCGGATTGATGGACCTAGTCCCGCGTCGGGCAGATCTTTTGCTTCAGCAGTACAAAGCCTGGAAAGCCACTGATGAGGGTCAGAATAAGACAAAGAGTCATATTCATCTTGTGAAGGCGTCCCCCCGCAAGTCTGTCGGAACTCATCCTGACCTTTCCTACAGAAGAAGGAACATTATAGGGGCTGGGACCGAAAGTGATACAGAGAGGGTTGCCTTTGAGCACATGCTTTCAGATGAGAGAATTGCTTTGGAGCTTCGCCTTTAAGACAGAAAGCGCAGGAGCGCTTCCTTTGGCTTGAACATCAGAACCGTACGAGATCTCGCTAGGAGGCTGCTCCCACCCGAGGCGACGCTGACGCAACCGCGGGGCATGACTCTAAGTGCTTTGGGTCAGCAATTGTTTGATCTCGGTTTCTATATCCAGGCTCGAGAAGTTGTCCAAGCAACTGATCTTTCTGAGCTAATTCGGCTTCCGCAAATCAATTTGGAACCGCCAGGTCATCTTCAATAATCTTCCAACAGTGAGAGTCAAAAAGACCTGGGAATCCATCCATTTTAAGGATAGGGGGAACCACCGGGCTCCCCGCATCATGGATTTCCTCTCGTTATGGCGTGGAAACCTGGGAGAGATTTTCAGCATCAGTGATCATCGTGGGAATACATCTATCTAAGTAGAAGCAGCTTCAGGCCTCACCCCCCACTCGGACCATATCACACATGCGCCATTACCATGCCTCACGTTCTAGTGATCATTCTAAACGCAAGGAACTTACATATATAAGTATAAGAATAGGAAAGGACCAGGCACGGCCGCTCATCCTGGCTTCGAAGCCACCTTGGACAGCATTACCAAGGAGAAGTGTTAAGGCTGTGCGTCCATCCTATAATCAACCATTCATATCGAGAAGGCAATAGATTTGCGGATTCATTGGCTTGAGGATTGAATGTGGCCGCATTATTCTCTCAGAAGCAGCATAACCAGAACAAGCTAGAGGGCATAGGAGTCTGGAGAGGCTTTCCCAAACATCAGGAATCTTTCTAGATAGCTATTGCTTATGATGTCATTTTTGCTTTCTAACTCATGTACACTTGATATAAAGTATTAAAGCCTAGGACTAGGGCAGCAGCTTACGTCTTTTAGGCCTCTTTATTTTAAAAAAGATTGTTGGCATTCATCAGTTGATTTGAAATTCCTACTATTCTCTGATCGAGAGAGGTCCGGGCTCTGCCTTGAGCCGTGCTTAGCGCCCTTTGTCCGATCGCTTTCGTTCATCAGAGGTAGTGGACAAGGAGAGAACTCGGAATCGTGCAATTCCATCGATCCGGTCAATTCATTTCTGCGAGACGCTGCTCTACTCTTTTGCTTTGGCATTGCCATACGAGGGAGATCGCTCAGTGACATGTAAAAAGATATGGAATTTCCGACCAGACGAGTTACATGAAATGGTTAGAGTAGGAGCGGGGACCGAAAGATATCCATTTCAGTTAAAGATGTCTCTTTCTTGCGTGATAGGAACAGAGCTTCGGGCAAGCAGCTTAGCCAAGGCAGCAGCGTAGTAGTTCTTCCACGGCATGAGACTTCCTCCATGGAATAGCTCAGTCATTCAATCATGGTAGGGTCAGTCAGACAGAATGATTCTCCTAAGCGCTGGTCTAGCTCCCCATGGTGCTCATTCCAGTTCTCATCCATCCCGGTACGGTTTGGCTTGGTAAAGAACTCTCGCGTACGTGTCCATCTGGGTTTCGTTCATAGGAGATGTGGCATAGATAGAAGGCCTTACATATAGATCATGCATCGAAGCCTAATCGCGGCCTTTCCATCGAAGTGGAATGTGAGGGCCGAGGACGGGAGAGCTTTAAAGTTAATATTAGGGGTAGATCTTTCCCCTAAATATAATATCAAACGTCGAATAGAACTTACTTACAGGCACGCAAGAAATGAAGTGTAAATCATCTGCTGCGCCTAAAATATAAGTAAGTTGCTTTTAAATCATTAATATTCGTGGAAACCCCCTTTCAAAGGGCAAAAGGTCTTACGTTAATATTCCCGTAAATCGATGAACATTTCCGGATATCTATGGCATACGTTATTCTCGGATCTCAGAGACAGATGGAGTCAGTCTTGTTACCATCACCGGATCAGTTCGGGCTGGCGCACGACGCCCTCAGAGAAAGAATCTTACTGGATATTACAGAAGAACTAAAGCTCTGATCACGGATCAAGATGCAAAAACAGAATGAAAAAGTCGAAGAAGCGGTCAACCAAGCGTAGACCCCTTTGATCCGGGTAGGACTAAGGAATAGCAGCAAATCTCGAAGCTGGAACTCCTTCTTGTCTTATCCCTGATGGGGCTAAGGGCCCGGTCTCTACTGATCCTCTAGAATAATAAACTTTTGTGATAGAATAAACATGCCTGGTCGGAAGCAGGCTAAAATGCCAAAAGGAAAAGGGCATAATAGAAAGGCTTTCTTAGGCGCACTCCCCTTACGTCACATTCACTGGTGCCTGGATCTCCGCTAGGGCTTGCGTGCCTTGGGTTGATTCTTCTCAACAAAGAATGTTCATCGAATACTTACTTATCTTCATTTTCAGGTCATCCTTTCCAGCTGTACAACCTTGTTCAGTTAAGAGAAAGCGAAGGGGATACAAACTTGTAAACATCCAATGACGGAATCTGACACATCCATTTAGTTTGACCAGTATCATTCCCATCTCTACCTGATTTCTCATTTGTCAGCCTTCTTGGATCAGAAACGGAGCCAAGAGGTGCAGGCTATTCAATGAATAGGTTATTCACCTTATTTTGGCTTAAAGTTACTGAAGAGAAGAATAAGAGAGGTTAAGGAATGGCCTATTAACTCCGGGAATAAAAGGTAAGAGATGCTTATTACTACTCCTACGGTGGCGTTAATAGGAAGTTCTTATTAAACTAAACCTCTTCTCCGGGCATAAGAAAGAAAAGAAAGAAATATTACCTGGCCTACGGAATCCTAATATTCGTTTTTATTCCTCTTATGCCTGTTCTTATCTTATTATTAAATTGAATATGATAGCCTTAGCTCTTTCTCACCGCTTTATCCTGTCGCCTTTGCTGGCTAGATGCGGAAGGTTCACGCGTGGCCCTCTCCTTAGCATTAATATAAAACGAGCAAGTTCTTTATATATTATTAGGGCGGGTCTACAACTTACTTATATTATATTAGGGCCCGTTGGTCGAGCCTATCTTTGATACCCTTGACTCTTACTTTTCTTTGAGTTAGACGCGTCGTTATCACTCGCACCTTAGGGTAGGCTTTATTCAGGTCGGTGAAGTCCACACATTCCGTTCTACGTCCGCTAACCAATCGGGATAATTCTCTAATGTACTTTGCTTCTAAAAGCTTGTCAACTTCTCTCCAGAGAATCTTTGCAGACGTCGTTGGATGCTCACATAGACCATTCCATCCTCATAGTCAAGGAAATGCAGCCTTCTTGATAGCTTCCGACCGACATCTTAGATAGACAAGACTTTAACTATGCTTCTCAGACGACTGGAGTGCCACAGGGAAGCCCTCTCTCGCCAATGCTCATGAACATCTATTCCAGTCCAGGATCAAGGCCTTTCTTGAGACGGAGGAAGGGGTTCGGTACGCTCGATACGCCGATTACTTTCTCATCGGCATACTAACTAAGGCCCACTCCGACCAAGTCACCGACCGCTTTATGTCCCTCTGGCCTTCACTTTACGCTCATTCGGGGGATTTACTACCTCTGATTCTGAGGTCAAACATTGCACTTATTAAGAACTCGCCCTTTGGGCTAAATTGGCGACTAGAGAACTCCGCCGATGCATTGAATAAGCTCCAGTCTTGCATTCCTACGTCCGGAATGCGTAAGCTGTCCAGTATTAGATCCTGCATTTATTAGCTTCAAGTGTGGAGGACCATTCCCGATGGTTTCTAAGTCGTGGGATCATGTAAGCGGCAAGCGCGGGATCAACTACTACTTATATAAAGCAAAAAATGTAAGCAGTTCATAGAAAAGCTATTATTCTTAGCAGATCGGGATTCCTATAATAAGTATGATAGCATGATCAGCGTCCAATAGACTGCCATTATCGAGCCAAGGATCTGTCAAAAATCTGGTAGAGGTGCCGTTTCAAATGATGTGACGAATCAAGGGTTTAGCTTTCTCTCTTACTCGGAGAAGACCTCTCTAGCCTCAAGAAGAACTATGGTGCGGATGAACTAGCTCTGGCAGATGAGCCATATCTGGATCTTGCTTCAACAAGGTTGCTTAAATCTCTTTCTATAGCCTTCCTTAGGTTTAGGTCTTGCATTGGGATCGTCCAGTAAAGCCAGAAGGATTTAGAGGTCTTCTGAGTCAAAGGTAGTTGAGTTGGAGTGAACCCTCTTATTAATGATGGAATAGACTTGTCTTAGATATGTGTAAAAAATACAATCCCCCTTTTATGTTTGTAATTTCTAGCATTAGGCATTCAATCAAGCGAAAAGGTTTATCCTTCGGGGTTATGCAGTCCATAGCGCGTGCAGCAAGGAGCATGGTGAAGCGCTACGCGACGCGAAGAAAACTAGCCTTTCGTGCCAGCTACTTTTTCGATCGTTGTGGAAAGAACGAAAGATTCTAAATTGAACCCCGAAAGACGAGACTGGC
Source organism: Kaempferia rotunda (assembly GCA_037177415.1). Classification (NCBI taxonomy): domain Eukaryota; kingdom Viridiplantae; phylum Streptophyta; class Magnoliopsida; order Zingiberales; family Zingiberaceae; genus Kaempferia; species Kaempferia rotunda. The sequence continues at coordinate 102,359 of JBAMIB010000074.1, read as the reverse complement.
CTCGAGGATCGAAAGACCTTTCTTTTGGCAAGGTCCGCTATTGATATGGAAAGAACTCCAGCAGAGCTACGCGTCATTATCATTCGCTCCTCTTATGCCTTTGCTCTAGCTCTTATGGCGGGCTACTGTACCGGTTCATTCTTCAGTTTATTCTTCGGACGAAAGAGCGTATCTTTCTTACTCTTATTCGGCGGGCGATTCTTCATTCCCTACTTATATTATATTACTTATATTACTTATTACTTACCTCGAAAGGTTCAAACCATTCTCATAATCTCACCGTCACGCGATCACATCTTCCCCGATTGCTAGTTGAATCCTGTTTGATAGAAATTGGTGTTCAGGAAGTAATCGAGATGGGTGTTCCGTGTCCCTGTATCGAAAAGTGGTTGTTTGCAATAGCACGTCGTTGGCAAGCATATATACGTTACCAGAGACGACTACGACCAACATACGCTGCACTGACTTGCAAACGAAGCTTAAGTTCGGCTCACGTAACTAAACTACATTCGTATTGCAAGCAACATACGCTCACTACGCCCATATAGCTAGCCTTCAAAACTACCATATATGGTAACGCAATAACAAGGCTACATGCCCAGAATACGCTAGAAACCCCAGTACCCATCGGGTCAGCACAGTGCAACGCGCCTCGTCTTTTTGAACAATTAAGATCAAAATCAAAACTGTTCCACACATCCAGGTTGCTTGCAAGACCGAATCCTCTGTGTACAGTACAACTTTACTTTCCCGGTAGGCAGAACTAGGATGTTGCAAAGCCTAATCTCAAAGCTTGGAGTGGTCCATTGAGGCCTTCAAGTTTTCCACTAGAAAGAGGTCTCGATCTTTATGTTCTCTTTGCGTTCCCTCTCAGAACCCGGGTTCACTCTCTAGGAAGACCCTATCCCGATCTAGTTCTTCTTTTCTTCTTCCCCGAGGCTTTGTTCACTACCTCCAAGAACATGACTCCTCTCAGAAGGTTCAAGGATTGCACGAGAGATTGCCCTACCAGCTAAACCACTTAATTCCTACCGGGGTGGCTTGTGACTAGGTTGGTACGGGTGAACAAGCCTAAGTTATCTGGTTCTGGCTAATGCCCGGCTTGGGTTAGTAATGCTCTAAGTGCGGTTAGTACAAGAGGCTTACTACCATGAGGAACAAGAAAAGTATCTGATTCTGGGTCTGGTTCTGTACCCCCTAAACTTCGAATAGATTGTTGCAACTCTTATATAGGGGAAACTCCAACTATTGAATATGAAAGCCCTGTTATCGAATACTCACCCTTGATTCTGATTATCTTTATCTGTGTTGGATGAGACTTTAGAAAGCATAGATCCACGAGAACCCCCCTTAATATAATATAATATAAGTAAGTTCAGATCTTTCGTAGTTTTTTCATAGAGGGAATCGAGAACCTGCTATCCTGCAATCGACAACCATCAATCTAGGAATCCCCAAGCCAAAGGCTAAAGGTGCCCCAACCCAAGCCCCATGCCATGATGCTACTCCATACCTGTCATTTGGCTCTGTTGTTTCTGTACTCGATACCTGATCCCCATCATTCAATTCGATACCTGAGCCCGATGCCCTCATTGAATTCTCTACCAGTTAGCTCTGTACCTGCGCGAAACCACTCTTGCTTCTTCTCGAACTGGAATGGAATAGGAGGCGCAGGCTACTCTACTCTCATTATGCTTTGCTGAGAGCCCTACTCTACTCTCTTCTTTTGAGGACGGGCCAGAAATGAAATGCTTGATCTTCGTCCGGGACTCTCTCCTCTCGATCTCTGTCCTCCGCCGTAGACGTGGACGGAGCCTTGTCCTCTGCCTTCCTAGTCTTGATCCCTGAAGAGATTGAAAGTCTTGAGCTGCATTCCCACATAATCTAGCTTGGATTCCTCTGCTATCAGCCTTGAACTCAGCAGGGCTCTCGCTACGTGGGGAGAATGAAAAAACAGTAGACTGGTCATAGTCCTAACTGAGCCTTCTCACCACGTCGCTATCGCTCGTCCCTCTGCTGGCGGCTCTCTTGCTTGATTCTAGTCTTTGCTGTCCCTAACGAGTTCTCTTTTTTAGAGTCTGAGCGTCTTCCTCTCGCCTCCGCTGGACTGATTTACTAGAAGGCAGATCCCATTCCAGATAGGCTCGTGAGTTTGGTGATCGCATAGCACCGACCGAGACCCTTCTCATTCATTACTAGTGAACAAGTAAAGTAGGTTGGATCCATAGTCAAATGAGTAGTTCAATGAAAATAATTCTCCATGAAGAAAGACGGGAAGGTCGAAGAAATATCTGTGCTGTGATCGAGCGCTATCTCCGCAAGAATGGAACTTGACACTTATGAGTCAACAGACCCCTTCCTAGACCCCTGACTGAAGTAGCATGCCGATCCGACTGGAGAAGCTCGTCGGCTCGCTACGGTCTTCATACCTATGTAGGCTATTAGGTGCCGCTCTCGAATGAAGCTCTAGAGTATAAGAAAGATGGTTCACTGGTACCATTACTATAAGAAAGATGGTTCACTGGTCCCAAGAAGATAGTGAACTGGTCCCATCACGAGAAGAAGATAGTGAACTGGTCCCTTGTTCCACCGGCTAGGAAGAACCACGAATTATTAGAGTTCGATATAGCCAGAATCTCAGCCTACCACAGAAGCCTACCACGAGAAGAGTGAAAGGGACGAACGACAGTGACGTGTTCAAGTTCAACTGGGAGAGATGAGTTCAAGCAAGGCGACCATAGGAAAGAGTAAATGGTGTACCATTTACTCTTTCCTTAAGGTCGTACTTATCGGATGCCCTCTCAACTTAACTAAATATTAGTCTTAATAAATAGGATTCGCTCGCTTCTTTCTTCAACTCTCGCATCAAACTCTTCGAAGTTCTGTTCTAAAGTCAGAGCTGTTGTCAACTCTTCAAGGGGAAGGCATGGCTGAGAACTCTTCAAGGGGAGGGCATCTATGAGAAAGATTAAATTAATGTTGTGCTCATCCCGACCGCTCCATGGGCAAACTGGGCTTAGGCTTCTCGGGTGGGCGTAGGCCTCTTCCCGACCATAGAATAGATAGCGGAGCTCAGTGCCCGTCTTCTACCTCTTCTTTTATCTTGTAATGAGCCTCTGTCTAAGTAAACTCTGCTCTATCCCAATTATGGAAGATGGAGATGTTTGATCCAACCCTCCCAAGCACTTATAGAAGAAGGAGATGTCTGAGATGGAGAAAGAGGCCCCTCCCAATTATGGGAGGAAGAAGGGGAGGAGGCCCCCATTTCTTTATAAGCGTAGGTTCAACATCTCATTTTCTTTATAATTAGCATCGACATAGAGATAGAGTAGCCTAGCCCAACTTACGGCATCGACATAGAGATTAGCCCAATTGACTTAGTCCTACTTAACTTAGTCTGAGTCTTTTCTGTCTTTGCCTTCCCGCTCCCCTCTTCTTGCCAGCTCCCTTCCAATAGAGCCGGACCGCCTCCTTTCACTCTTCGCGTCACGTGTCAATCTGCGACGCAAGGCTCGTCTTCAGGCTCATCTATTCAAGAATCAAGAAAGGATCACACGCATCCAAAAGAACATTCATTGATCGGAGCGAGATGCCTCTCGAAGGGAATCTCCCGGGTCAAAGTTAGAGCCGCTAGCGATCGAAAGGGGTCAAAGCTAGAGCCGCTAGCGTTCTGTTCTTTTCATGCTTCCTGACTACCATATATAGAGCCGATCGGCGCCTCTAGACTAAGCGAATTCATGCTGATCGAAACTTCACACGAATGAATGAGGGTCTGAGCTGAGGAAGGAGCGAGAGCGACGGAAGTTCTAGAAGTAGGGAGCCCAGTCAGAGAGAGTGATCTTATCTATAGACTAGGCGAGAGCTTAAGGGCAAATAGAGGTTAGCGGCCTCGCTCGTCTAGCTATGTCCCGGCGATTCCTTATAGTCTTTCTTTCCCCTCTTTCGGCTAGTGCCCTCCTTAGTGGCTGGCCTTTATCCGCTCGCGCAGAAGTGTGGTTCTTCCGCATTGATTGATGATTGAGAATAAATAAAGGCGCTCATCAGTGGGCAGAGACAGGTCAGGCATAGGGGTTGAGTAAATCAACTATATATAGGACTAGCAGTCTCAGGAGGTAGAGTAGTGGACGCCTTCCTCTGATTGATTGATAGAAAATGGGTTTCATTCAGCAGAGAGAGGAAATCCATCGAAATCAATTATGGAATATGCTTTGGAATATGATTATCAAGAAAGGGAACATGGGAAAGCCATCAGAGGAGGACCCTTTTCCCTTTTGGCTGAGCTGAGACAAGACCCATCCACGCACACCCAACATTGTATCTATACTCGTACGAAACACGCCCACCTGCACCAAGAGTTGCTTAACCGGCTCTAGCTTATGCTTCATTGTCAGTGGTTCACCTATTCCAGGCCTATCCTATCCGCTTTACCTTTTATACTACTATAGCTTAAGCTTACTCTCGAATCCCGACCTACTAATCTCGGAAGTGGAGCACACATCGGCGGATGCTCTTGAGGTGTCTTCTCTGTCAGTAGTAGCTGACCTCTGATCTGATCTTCGACGTAAGCCATTTGACCATTATAGAATAAGAAGAATATCTATGCGCCGCGCCCATATACATATCACATGGATCTAGTGATGGGGAAGAGATAAGGACTGAATTAATCTCACCTCGGGGCCTCTCACAGCAAACTATAAAGGCAGAGTCCAATGTTAAGATTGAATCTACCTTGAGCGCGGACTTAATTTGATAGTAGAAAGTAGAGCAAAGAAGAAGAAGAAGAATAGTGAACGGGGCCTGCCTGAATCAGATCACTGATCCATCTGGCATAAGAGCTCGAACCAGGAAAGAAATTCAGTACGTGCCTACCACTACACTATTAACTAAAGAATCTTCCTCCGAAATGAAAGTCTCATCTCATACATCACTGGTCATCCTTCCGAATCTAAGCTAGCTGCTTCTCTTTTCCCACTAAGCCGAACTACAATAATGGGACTTGCTTACGAGCACTGAACTTCATCGATCGGAGACCTCCAACATAGTATGATTAGTAGTAGGGCCCACTGCATAGCCCACGAAGAAGTATGGTTCATGTATAGAGAGGGAGACGCAATAAGTCCTGGCAGGGTAGGCCGTGCGCGGATAAAAAGCATCTTTTGGTCGAAGTGCCACAACCATTTCAGTACTAAGCGGGGCAGAAAGAAGAAGGGACCGGCGGTCTGATCCCGCTCTTGCTTGGACGAAGAAGTATGCTCTCAGATCCCGGACATAGTTATTGCCTAAAGGAAGAGATAGACCCCTCTTTGACCATGCACTAGAGATTCTTCTTGAGCCTCTCCACACATTCAATTATTTATAGATCATTATTTCCTAAGCAAGTACTGACTCCGCTATGGGCCTTTCTACATGGGTCTTTCTTCCATGAAAAGTCATCTCTATTCCAGCTACCTAGTTCTGTGATCCACTACTTGTGAGGGAGGGTTTGTTTACCACTAATTATACTAATTATGGCGTAAGGACACTTTCATTCAAGTAGAAAAGAGAAAGAAGAAGAACTGTCCTAGGCCTCCCTCTCTGTGAACTGGAAATAGTAGAAGGGCATGAGTCCCTTAAGCTAGCAGCAGGTGGAGACCGAAGCCGCTTGTTTGATCTGCAAAGGCCACATTGCTAATCCAGCTGAAAGCCCACTGAATTCATATTCTCAAGGCTTCTCTGCTACTAGTCATTTTCATATCTTATCTAAGCTACCTATAGTCCCTACTGACTTTTGTGGTAAATGCAGGGTAGAGATCCTCTCTCTTCTGTGGTAGATAGATAAAGTAGAGTGAGCCCACCTCGCTTGCTTCCGCTCCTCACCTGTGGTCCACTCCCGTCAATAGACTACTGGGCTCCTGGGCTCTCATTCTAAAAGGGGGAAAGTTGGGGGGACAGGGCATGACATCTCGCCTAGCATGATTCAATACTAGGGCATTAGGCTGTCAATATTGCGTTAGGGCTGTCCTCCGTGCTCCCTCGTTCCTGCGTTACTCACTCTTATAATTAGCAGATCAGAGGCACTCCACTTCTTTCTCCAATCGTTCTGATAGGGAATGTAGGGAATGGGCAAAGGGAATTGGATTTGAGTTCGTGCCGTGCCAGCGCACTAGGCGGATTCGCCCTAGCCCATGTGAACTTCACTCTCCAATAAAGAAAACAATCATTTAATAGGCCAACCTCTCTGTTTTGTGTTTTGCTTTCTGCGTGACCACATGGCCTCACAACTTAACAAGTAGAGGGACGGGACTGTGTGAAAGGAAAAGGTTTGAACCAATCGCATGGAGTAAAGGAAGTCAAAGGATTCGTTGAAGCCGATGCCCTATTTATCATATCAATCCTCATCATCGCACTCGGATCGGAGATCGGATTCTATCTTGCCAACTAGCAGTAGATAGTTCCTTAGTGGCTTAGACCTATTAAGTCGTTGTACTAAAGCCATCCCCATTATAAGTAAGGTAAGTAAGTAAGCTCCTCTCCCTTTCGTCGAACAATTGTCCCATAGATAGGAAGCCTTCTCCCTCTTATGAGCCTTCCCCTGCCACTTGCGCAAACACAATTGTAGCATGATCACACGTAAATAACACAACCCTTGCATGCTCATCCTCTACGCAGCACACAATGATCATCCGTAGGGGACCATAGAATTCAAAACAAATAATAAAGAAGTGCGGAGAGCACACCAGTTCCCTTGCCCTTAGAGTAAGTACCCTGACCCCTAGCAGCAGACAGAGTACCGTGCTTAGTGAATACAATTCTTGGCTTGGTCCAGGTAAAATTCCAGCTAATCGAGTACAAGCGAGGAAAGAGAGAGACTCAGAGAGAGTCAAGAGTAAGACCTCCCAAGCAAGAGCATTCGCTTCTTCAGTATCTCGGCTAATCGCTCCTGAAAATCATATTCTCACTGAACTTCCCCTTATCAATGCTACCCCTCTTCTTCCACAGGAGGATCCCTATCCCTCTCTCTCAGGACTTGGTGCTCTCACTTAGCTATCACGGGAAGAGAACTTCTCTCGGAAAAGGGCCTAGTTCCATCCTTATTGCCCTTTGCGTTTCACTTGCACTTGATCCGGGTCCTGTTCAGCAGTTCTTCGTCCTTGGCCAACTCCGCTTCCGCAGATCAATTATTTCAAAGTCACCAATCCTGTGCTTCGCTCCTTTGGCACTTGGAACCATTTAGAAATTAGACGCTTTTAGGTACGTTGAGCGTTAAGTTAGTCCTGATCCGATTGAGCACGGTGAAGGGGTCCTTCCTGAGGTTCGCAGCCTCTGAGGCTTTCATACACACATATTGAAGTCTAGTTCCGTCATCCCATTTTCACCTTTCCCAAGGCCTTCATAACATAAAGAGTCGCTATCGCAAGCATTTGATTTAGTTAGCCGATGATTTCACTTGTGGGTAGGGTAGCCAAATAAGATAAGAAAGAGACTCCTTCCTATCAAGATCCCACTGACAGGTGCAGGCGAGCTCTGCTCAACAAGGACGAAAAAGTATGCCAAGATCCCATCCCAATTCAGGCTCGGTTCGCACACATATTTCTCTGATCTGCACACATATTCCTCGCACCTCTGATTACTAACGGGTCAAGTTCTTTGATTGCCAATGTATAGTAGTCCTCCCTCAAATCTTAATTAAAGGTAGCCGGCTATACCAACCATACCCAACCGGGGCTTCCCCACTGACATAAGCACTGAGAGTCATTAAGAAAGAGGGCTTCCTTCCTCGTCAGCCACTTGGAAGAGATTGGTCTCAGCGCCGATCCCTTTGCTACTTTACATTCTTTCTTTATCAAGTCCTCCAGACAGAAGATCCTTTAATCTGAGCGGAACTAGTGGCATGATAGAGGTATTGTATTCTATATGTTCACCAAGACACGAACTCTACTCTAGATCTATCTAGTAAGCCAGACCCAGTAGTGGTAGCCGAATCGCCTTTACTGAAACCTAGGCTTCCCTCCACCATATCCATGCCATTAGAATCAGCCACCAGATCATATATGTATATAACAAGAGTCCCACTCAATAGTAGAGCGACAAGTAATAATAAGGAAAGGGGAATTTCCCTGCCGCGGAAACGATAGATTATATGCATATCAGGATTTTAGTGCTTCAAAGATAGGAAGCAGATGATCTTAATCTTAGTAAAGTCAAATTCTGAGTAGCGAGGATAGCATAGCTTCAAAAGATAGAGCATTACAATATGGTAGGCATTTCGCATTTCCTCTTTCTTATATATGAAAAGATAGGACATTTCTTCTTATTGATATATATATATATCAATATAAATAAGGATAGAATAGAGGAGAAGAAGGGATAGGTGAAGGGATAGGTAATAAAGAAAGGATAAAGGAGATATAAAGTGAAAGTCGGATTGGAAATTGGATAGATATAAAGACTGGCCCGTGGTGGAGAGCGGAACCAAAGGAATCTAGATCCGTGGAAAGACTGGCCTGTAGTGGAGAATTCCGGAAGCCCTCCGAACCGTCCCAATCGCTATAGCGCAGCTGACCCTAGGCCGCATGGCATTCGATGGTGGAGGCAAAGGTAGGGCTCGGGCTGATCATTGTGTCGGAGCTATACTCACTCAGGCAAGGAGCAGCAAGGAGCAGCAAGCAGGTGCAACAAGTTTCTTGTAAGAAAGAAGGGAGGCTCAAGGTTGAGTGTGGACTTCCATAGGCCAACTATACCTTCCAGTCCCTTTGCTTTGTTGTTGAATCTTGACTCGATCTGGTAAGCACAGTGACTTCTCGGGCGGACTCCCCAAAGAAAGCAGATAACCTCCTACATACCTAACGCTTAACGATACGTGGTGGTGAGGCGCGAGGGAGAAGTGAAAGATTCGGAGATTAGGGAAGCATTCTTACGCATCATAGATTAGGGAAGCATTTTACGCATCATAAATAAGGAACCTATCTGTCTGAAAGAATAATGGAACTGAACTAGACTAGGTCTACCTACAAAGCATGGTTCTTTGACCAGGACTTGGACTCAAGGGCATGAAGAAGGTGGGCCATAAAGGAATGGTTGGGACCAGTAGTCGAATTATTGTCCTGTGCCGACCGACCAGAAAGACGAATTCGTCTCCGTGCCATAGGTTGAAGTTCTTCTTTTATAGTTTGGAGTGACAAGACAAGCCAGCTGCATTCAAAGTTTAAACTTCCGTGAACTACTTTTCTTCTGTCTAGGGCTCAGCACGAGTTGACAGTTCTCTTTCTGAAATGCTCCCGCGTAGTGGTGAGTTTCGGTCGCGTCCCACCTTTTCCGCATCAATAGAATATAGTTGGGGCTCGGAGTGTCGCCTCACCTCACTCTCCTTCGTTCCTACCACTACCTCATGCCATGGCTCTTTTAGAGTAATTAGATCCGGCTATAAGATTAGCCTTCACGCATGAGAGCTGGCGATAGCGATGAGGAGGGCTATGGAAGGAAAGCATACAGGCTCTTGAAAGCATACGGACTAGACGGACAGATGGATTTGCTTGTCGGTTGCTGACAACTGATATGGGAGACGATCAGAAAGAGAGGGCTCCTTCCGAGTGTGGGGAGCGGTTCTTCCATGAGTAGAAGTGGCATTCGCTTTATTCACTTCGTAGAGTAAGGAAGTAGGAACGCTTTATTCAATAATCAATCCACTTCATAGAGTAAGGAAGGAGGAAGATGAGAAGGCCCACATAGTGTGCTTTGCTTGTTGAGTGGACCGAAGAAAGCTTAGACTTGCTTGAGCCTATATTTGAGTGGACCGAAGAAAGCCTACCGGTGATGCTCCAACTCTGACTTGCGAGGGCGGACTAGCTTCAAGCGCTACTCTGACTTGCGAGGGCGAACTAGCTTCAAGTGCGACTCTTATTATAAGACTGACCAGTCGGGTCGGGCAACTACTCTACTATTTCGAGGCAGAGGCGGGGAGGTTCAGGGCGGAGGCTAGAACGTGGAGGGCAGCGCATTCATGGGGGGCTCTAAGTAAGGCTAAGCCTGAGGCTATGGATGGACGCTAAGCTAATTGCTCCTTTGACTTGGTATTGGATATTCCAGACAAGTATGACAAGTAAAGTATGAGTGGGAAGCTCTAGCCACCAAAGAGAGCTGGGCGTCACGGAAGTTGAAGCGGAGAGAGAGAGATATCGGAATAGGTAGGCGCTATCTCTTATCTTTTGATGAGTCTCACTTATTGAGAAATCGTAACTGACCATCTGGAGGACTCTTTACCAGCGCATCAGTGGATTCGTGACCGGATCTTTACCAGCGCATGAAGGCGCACTCGTTTGGACTCCAGACTAGCTACCAGCTCCAAGAACGATTAGCTACCAGCTCCAGACTAACTACCAGCCTCCAAGGACGACTAGCTACCAGGATGAGGATTAGTTCGCATTAGCAGTGAGAGGCCCGGCATGAGGGGGAAGAAAGACAACAGTAGGAGTGAGAAAGTCAGGAAGATCAGAGTTCATGTCTTTCTCAGGCAGAGGAGTTCAAGTCTTTCTCAGGCCAGGGTCTTGATCGCGACTCTCAACAATCATATTATGTAATGAGAATGAGAAGTTCTACTTTAGCTCGGTCGTTCGTTGCACGAGTTTAGCTACGCTCTGCTCTCCACGGACGGGGTGTGCGGCAGCTCGCTCTTGTTGGACTGGTTCTCTGCCGCTAATAGCTTCACTTGTCGGGAATATTCTAGTGCTTTTCCCAATCTTTTCCCAATTGCGATCAGACGGGTAAAGACAAGTGATTGAAAGAGTGTGCCACGTGGAGCAAGCAAGTTAGCCACACTGGCGCGGGTCCAATCCATCTAAGAGGGTCGGCTCTACTATATGCAGATGCAGCTCCTGCTGCGTTCAGCTGCGCTCAAACTAATCCCATCCACAAGGCAGAGGAATGCCAAGCATAGCTCCGAGGAAAGACATGGTCCGAGAGAGGGGCTCCGCAGAGTTCATTCCGGTGAGCGATCCCGACCTTTGATGAGGCGCGGAGACGACACGACCTGCAACACAAGGAGCACACCACATAATCTCAAGCGAAGCACAACGCAGCAGAGACCTAAAAGAAAAGAAAACACGCAACCTATCCGGGAATAGGGCTCCCAATCTTTTCCACTTCCTCCCTATGGTCGCCTGTCCTCTCCTTTACGACTAGCTAATTGAGTAGAAAGTACGTTTGCGTTACTATTGTTCGCCCCTTATGCGCGTGACCACTGATCGCCCTCTGGTCTTTTAATCTCTGCGGCTTCTGTTCGCACCTCGTTCCTCGCTAATCTAAGTGGTTTGGGAGGGTGTGCGATGTCCAGTGGGAAAGGACTGTCTGTGCTCAGTCGTCAAGGACTACTAACTCAAGAGGGAGAGGGAAAAAAGGAGAGAGAGAGGAGACATGAATGTCTTACTAGCACCTTAATTATTTGGTTTCATTTAGTGTCCCCTATTAATCAGGTTTAGGATCATTGGGTGAGTCCCTTACTTTCAAGGTTATCCGGGTTCAATTCATTCTTCTTCAATCTCTTCTTTGCCGGGTGAGGATAAGGTATGATAGTGCTTTCCATGGTCCGTGCCCCGGCCCCAGATAAGATCCACTCTTTCTCTAGACCTTCCTTCAGAGTGATCAGTGAATGGAAAGGGACGAAAGGGAATGCCAATCAGAATAAGACAGAGTCAGAGCATTTTAAGTCCTGAATAGAAGGGAAGAAGTCTGGCTCTGGCTGGACCGAAGAAAGGAAAGGACATGGCGGGGAGCCGGTTCGACCACCGAAAGTCGGAATTGAGCCCCTTGTAGTACAAGAAGTTCATGCTCTTTCCAAGATCATATCCACTTGGGGAGTTTTTCCTGAAAAAAAAAGTATAAGCTAGCGGAGTGAATTGAGTCCAGGCAGATACCCGACCCTTTAGTGCGTAGAAAAACTTTAAAAGAGGTTCCCTCATCTTAAGGTTTCCGGCAGGTCTCATAGAGAGGCATAGCATCCAAAGGGGCGGAAGTGAGTCCATTCTATTGTAAGAGGCGAAGCGGGCGAAGGGATTCAAAGCAAAGACGGGGCAAGCGGAGCTCTCCATCCCTTTCAAGTTAGATACGTGACGGCCTTTACAATTGGGGTGCCAGAATCTGGGTCTTCTTCCATCGAGTAATTGAACCCGCCCCGCCTAGTCCGAATTGAATAAAGGAAGCCTCTGGCTGCTGAACGAGATTCAAGGCGGCAAGAAAGACTTCGCTACCTGGGTCTCTTCTTTCGATAGGATAAGGAGGATGCATCTGAGACCTACTGTTGGAAGGAGTCTTCTCTTACTTAACCTGAGTTCTCTAGCAACTTGCACTCCCTCTTCACAAAACACAGGAAGCCCCGGCCTGGCCAAGTCAGCCCTTTGACTCTTTTCCCTTCTCTTAAAAGCCTCAATCTTCAGTGTGCAAGGGGGACCCCTGAATGAATTTCTTGATTCGTGTGATTCGACTGGGGGGAAGAAGTTTTGTAAAACCAATCTGTCCTTCGCCCGGCATAAAGGAAAGCTGCTCATGAACTGAAGCTTCCCGAGGATGCACCGGCACGCAGAGTAAGGTAGGACACCAGGACTCTCTCACACTTTGAGGGTAGATCTCCGAATCCTCAGTCTCCTCTGGCATTGGAGCTTTCATTCAAGGAAAAGCACTTCCGCACCTAACCTCAGATGATACCTGATACCTAGTGCCGGGCAAGGTGATGACACTCTCTAATTCTGCCCTTTCTACAGATGGATAGGCAACCCGGAAACTCTCATAAGCCCGTTCTCAGAAGATCTTCCCATGAACAAATAGAAAGAGCACTCCGGCACCTGAGCCAGCGGACCCATTTGTCGAACCGGAGCCTGATTGAGAACCCCACCAGCCTGAAATGGGCATAATCAGAGTCCGAGTGGTATTCTTTCTGCGGATCCAAGAACAGTCATCCTCTTCCCTATCCACAACAGTCTCTATTCTGATAGCCGATTCAGCTCTTCTTAGGAGTTCCGGACACTATAGCCTAGCCCATTCTCTCTCCCTTAATAGCCATGGCATGCAATGCTTCTTCGGTCCATTCCCTCTTGCTTGAAAAGCAGCCTTCCTCGAAGAACATAGAGGAACTCGCCCGCCTGGTGCCGACTCTCCTTCCGCCGAGCACCTTCTATTACTAACTCCAGTCAAAAGAAGCATTTTCAACCAGTAGAAGTAGATGGGCTCTCGCTTGTCTTGCGCTCCATACGTGTCGTGTGTCAAAGAAAGTCTTGTGTCAAGGAGAGTCTTCCTTGTCCCTATAGCTATGAAATCAGCCTACTTGCTGGGCTGACTTCTAGGTCGGTCCTAGACACCAACCTTGGAAAGAAGGAATCGAACCTGCGCTCCACTGCAAGCAAGACATGCCGCGATCAGGCCCGGGATTAGACAGGGCGTGAGTGCGTGCCCTATTATGTATTAAAAGTCAAGTCCCTACAGTCAGTGGGAAGTCTAGCCAACTCTGGTCTGGTCCCAACATTTCCTTGTCATGAGGGACTTTCACTAGGAAGCTGTGCTTGGATTCATCTGTCCAGAGCCCGACTGAACTACGAGTCATCTTCTTTCCCGTCCTTCACTAGGAGTCTTTCGCTTTCAGTTAGTATGGTATGGACGCTAGCACTCGTCACAATGACATGTCCCCCGGCCTCCCTCGTGAGACTAGGAACTCTGAACTTGGAATTAAACCCTAGGAACCCGGCCCAGGTCATTAGGAAGCCTTTAACAAGAAGTTCAACGAAGTGCTTTTGACTGACGGCAGAGACATGCTCTACCGAAGCTAAGGAAGCCGTTCACCGTAGTAGGAAGACCGAGTGCGAGGGGGCACTCCGCAGCTAACATGTGTTCTGAAATAGGGGTAGGGAGAGCGCAGCTAAGCGTCTACCGAGACGAGATAGAACCTATAGCGTAGTCGATACAGCTGAGCGTATCCGAGCTACTGTAGTCCTATATTAGGGCTTAGGTTCGTGGATCCCCTTTCTCTCGCCCGCTACTTCAATGAGAAAGCCACTAATTGTACGATTGCAACTTCGATGATTAGGTGGGACGAAATGAGGCCGCGTGCGCAGTGATCAAAGTCTCCATCGTTAAGGGAGCGAGATAGAAATGAGACGACCAGGAAGACTTCCGGGAGCGATTAGAAGAAGCTGGAAGGAAAGCCAACGAAGCGGATGGATAAGTCTCCCTATTCTCTACCGAAGCAAAGGAGCGCAAACGAAAAGACAAAAAAGAAGAGAATATACGAGAGTTCAGTCTTTAAAGTGGATGTCTCTTCTCTCTAATATGAGGAGCCGACTATTGAATGCAGGAGCGGCGGGAGCGGTGAGAAAAGCCACGTCCGCGACTTTCAGCGCTTCAAAAGTCTGTTCTATTTCGTTTCAATGTAAGAGTTGTCAACTAAGCTATTCTATTTTCGGGTAGTCTTCGTGTGGAGTGCATGGGACGAGCAGCGGAGAGTCTACCGTCCCATATAAACTCATCCTATCAGCCAAGCGACAGTGAGCCGTGAAGAGCCTCCCAGTGAGCCGTGAAGAGAAAGAATAGATCAGATCTCTGGCTCTACTCAACGAAAGCAACCGGCAGAAGACTCAATTAGGTGCTCGGGCGACTGAAACTGAACTGAGGGGAGAGGAAAGCCTATTCTAATAGAAGTACCATTGAAGGCGCCTATTGTAGCTTCGCAAGAGATGGATGTCTGGCTGTCTCATCTTTGCCATTAGTGAAATTCTGAGCACCTGTTGTCAACTAATCTACGTCAACTACTACTATTCTATTCTCAAAGCTCGCCGACCGTGGGATGCTCTGTCATAAGTAGTTGTTACAAGGTCTTTCTGGCCCTTGAGCTTGGTCTTTCTGGCCCAGGAGAAGGAGCACGCACTGATGGCCCGACAACAAGTGAAGCGGAGCTCCACGCAGCAGAGAGCTTCTGAGGAAGGAGCCGACCGCCCAGGCAAGTGCATCTGACTGCCCTTGTTCGCAATAGCGGAACCTTGGGTGAGAATTAAGAGGTTGGCATAGGCGAGCCTAAGCTTAAGCAGCAGTTCCAGTTCGCATAGGAATTCTTTGGCTTCCCTCTATTCCACTTAAGAGTGTATAAGGGTGGGATTTCTCTTGAGTCTTCTTTTCTGGATCATTTATTCTTTATGGTTCATTTTGTTCTAGGTACTCTCATTGATCATTTAATTCCTATCATATTATAATATTCTAATTAAAGAATTTAAGTCCTTTTAAATTTCTTCGGGTGAAACTCTGTCTTCGTCTGGCTCTAGAGATGAGTTCTCCTAGAGATGAGTTCTCTTTCTTTCGTCTACCATAGGGGAGTCTCAGCTCAAGATGGTGCAAAGGTGGGCTCATCTTACATTAAGAAGGGGTTCGGAAATTCGAAGTATATTCATACAAAACTCATCTTTTATATGATTGATGTAATTTTGAGGCTCAAAACACGGGTTTTATAACTTTTCGTTTTTTGAGTTGTCGATTTCCCTGCAAAAAACGTTTTTATGCCAAAAATACGGGTTTTTCAACTTTTGAAAAATTCTGTTGTCGATTTCCCTGCAAAAACATAGTTTAGGCGAAAAACACGGGAAGTTCAACTTCGAAGATCACTGAAAGCATTCCTAATGAATTCAATTAGCATAAGGGGATCTTAGAGTATAGTCGTAAATCTCCTTTGGGGCCCAAGTCGTGCCTAAATAATATATATAAGTTGGGCTTCTTTAGATGGCTCGTTTTAAAGCCCTAATATCCCTAATATAATATATTATAAGTTCAGTTGCCGACTGAGAAAGTCTTGGGCAGATCTATCGTAGTTTTGAATAGCCATGAATGACTCTTGCCTACCGGGGGGATCGACCAATTTGGGAGCCCAGATATACGAGACAGCCCAATAATTAATATAATATAAGTCAGTTGCTCGAGCATTATTGTATGCGAGAGGGCTGAGTGTAACAATAGTTGCGGGATCGCTTTAAGTTAGTATGGCAGGGAGATATACGAATAAGGTAGAGCTCGACTAATATTGATAAGGAGAGGGCCGACTATAGTAGTCTTAGTCTTGGAGGGATCGACCAATAGGGAGATATACGAACCGCCCTAATATAATATAAGTAAGTTGAAGTTCAAATCTAATTTATAGAAGAATGAAAATTCATTATCAAATTCATTTTTCATTCTTCTTCAACGAAGTTCAAATCTCATTTATATTGATTCCGCATGGCAAATAGTCGGGATAGCTCAGTTGGTAGATCTTTCTACGTTTCGTACGTAATGCCCCTACTATAATAATTTGCGACTGGCGCAACTTCACTTATATAGGTGCCAATTTATACAAATATTCTCTAGCCCAACGGGAGGGAGAGAAATGGGATTTCAGTGCATCTGCTATATGCTTAACACATGCAATAATCATGCTTTTCTTTATCTTCAGATGAATTATCTGGTATATAGAATAGAAAGGTCAGTTTATAAGTAAGTTGGTAGATCTTTCTTTTCATTTACTCTTTCCTCGGAACAGGTGAATCATTAATTTTATTCACCGAGGAGAGCATAACGCTTGAAAACACGATTAGGATAGACCTTTTCCGCGCAGTACCACACAATGAAGTTGATGGCAAAGCGCGAAGAGCGGCCAAGAAGACAGGAATTCCAACGGTTGGCCGGTTGCAAACCAAACGCCTAAATTCAAGGGCAGATTCTATTAGGATTACTTGATAGCCGCCTTAGCCTAATATAGAGGATAGAGGGCTGAAGATAAAAGATCGATTTTGTTTCATCGTCGCTTCTTGCCTTCGTAAGCTTTAGTAGTTTATCTCTTTGATATAGTTGGATTGGAAGAGTAAGCCTGCTCCTTCGATATAGTTGGAGAAAAAAGGGTAAGCCCACCCATTACTATCCTAAGGCCATCTATGGGGATCCGGCCGAGCCCGTTCCTGTCCTAAAATCATTCCTCTTTTTCTCTATCTACGAAACCACCAGTAGAAAGGTGAGATCCATGCCACACTAAGAAAGAAAAGCCAATGACCGATGTGAATCAGCCTTTCCGACAGGAATATTCATCGATCTTACCCCGGATAGATTAGGCAAGTTTTCATTTCATCAACACCGGAAACAGCACAAAAGATCAAAGCGGCAGAAGAGAAAGGAGCGTTTTCTTCCCTAATAAGAGGTTCGCAATACAGAGACTAGTTTTGAAGTAGCTTGGAGCTTCCAGCTTCTGCCAATTGCCCTTCGGTTAGCTCTTTAGGATTCAACAAGCAGAGGTGATACACTCACTTCAAGCCAAAGATGAGATAGTGCGCAATGAAGACCAATCTGAGTTTATTTACTTTATGATTTTTGAAAAGGGAGAAGGAAAAATGCTTGAGCTTTACCCTTACTTACCTACGTCTCAATCGTGCTATAGTGAAAGCTCTAGTAGGGAAATGAAATAGGTTAAAGAAAGCCACTCGACTGGTTGGAGAGGTTTCGAAGAACGACTGGTTGGAGAGGAGCGAAGGCCACTCAGCAGTTGAAAGGCCGACAATAAAATTACAAAAAGCGCGCTTACTCCGTGCAGCTAAGACTGCTTATTTATTGTTCACATTCAACTTCCTTAAAACAAAACCATGAGCAGAGTGCCGCTGTGAGAGGACTTCTTCTTCTTTCATCGTATATGGTTATATTGTTTTTCTTTTGATTCTGTAAATAAATAAAGAAATCGAATAAATACATAAAATAACTATTTACTTAATATCCAACTCTTCTTTCACCTACAGATTCAGTCTTACGGTTTTACGCCCTTAAGCTAAAGCAACGTAGTTCATTAATGCATGCTTACTAGACTTTTATTGGTTGAGGGTCTTGCCTTTCGGAAAAGAAGGGTTATATATTTTATATCATATGGTTGCGCGGGCACGTCCAACCGTACCTTTCCACTTGCCAGTTCAAAGTCTAAAAGCCGGTCAATAAGACTGATCCGGATCCTAGTGCTTTCGAGATGGTTCGATCGCTAACAAAGACAAGCATTGGAAACTGCAGACTCCCAACAAGCAACTCCAAGAGCTCAAGCCTAAAGCCTTATAAGGCGCATCCTCATTGCTCGCGTAAAGCAAGCGTAGGCTCGAAGGCCGAAGCGCGCTAGTGCTCGCATCAATATCACTAGCAGCTCTTGAAGGGGCCCTCTTCTCAAGGGAGGCTCTGCAAGACCTGAGTTCTTGGCTTAATTTATATATTTCCCCGCCCTACCAGCTTCAACAACAGTATTTTTCTTCGGCCTGTTCTCGATTCAGCTTCCCATAAGATGTCTTATGCTTCCGATGCTCTGATCTTGGCTCTCCGGCCGTGGAACTTGCTTTCATGAGTTAAGGAGCGGCTACATCAATGTCCCTGTGGAAGCTAGAAGGAAGTACTCTCTAAGGAAGATTGATTCTCGGCAGAGAAGAGGGGACAAGCTCTATGCTTAGCCTACCTCGTAAGAATAATAAGAACCCGTAAAAGAATAAGGAAACGGATAACTTTCTATATTTATGCTAATATAAAGTCAAGTTATGATGATCTCTTTTCGTTTACTGAAAGCTGTGTACCGAGTTACTACTCGACGCACCTCTATCAATTCATTCTTTGCCACATATCCTCTTTCTTTTAAGCGTCCATCAAGTCTGTAGAGTTCAGTCCCGCTAGAATTGATCCAATCTTGTTTGGGAATTGCCTGTGGGAATCCCCTTCGTTACGGTCGATCTTTTCCTTTGCTTGGGTCCACTGTTCCTGTTCTGGTTGTTCCGAAGGTACGAACCGAGGCTATCTCATATAGCTGCTATTGATACATCAGCTGCGGATTAAATCATTCTACAAAAGCGATATGCTTAACACAAGCTTTTGTTTTTTGCCTGCTCCTGGAAAAGAGCAATAGACAAGTCGAGCAGAAGGGAAGAGCTTCACAAATCCTGCTGTCAATAATAAAGGCTAAGAGCGCTTCTTTAGCTTCTAGCTCGTTAGGGATTCCTAAGACTAAGAATGGTAATGCCGTATACTACGACCGGAAAAAAACACTATTTACCTCTATCTAAGGTAGTTTACTTACTTAGTGCTTGTACTAAGGGGCGTAGCGGGAAGGGATTACTTGCTAAAGGAATGTTTGCACAAGGTTTTTATTCCAAGCCAATAATAGTATGAACTGAACGAGTTCCATGGTATGTGGGAAGGTCAAAAATCGGTACAGTCAGAAAATACCATAATTAGAGATGGGATAGGCAGAAAATAGAATGCAAACGTGCCTGCTGCGGATTCCCTCGAAGCAAGGCTCATACTCGATCAATAGATTGGGGATTGGAAGAAAGAGACTTAAACAGCCTCGGGTAGGTTATGAAATATAGGAGCTTTTAAGCCTTCGCTTGGAATATAAACCTATCAAGGAAGTCCGGAATTTTTTCGCTCAATCGACAGGTAGAAGGAGTAGCAGGTTTTTTCTAAGGAGATATTTCATAAGAATATACAGATCGGATTCTAGCCGTGGGAATAAGCCTGACAACTGCTCTCCTAGTCCTAGCCCCTGCTAGAGGAGGAACTTTATCCCTATCCCAAGAAGGAGTTCTTGCCGCAAGTAAATAAGAGTTAGCAGGGCGAGAGCTCGGAAGCAAGGTTTTACCAGTGAAGGAGATAGCTAGTCTTTCTAATCAGAAGCGAGGTTTCGCGAACCAGTAACTGAGGTAGGACTATTTAAGTTCGATTCCTAGTTGAAGCAGAGCCTCAACCCAAAACTCAAGGCCGGCAAGCTACTGCGTTCCTCGAAAGCCCGTCTCTCTCCATCTCTTCTCTTTGCTTCTAGGAATGAGGAAGGGCTTTGTATATTGAATTGCGTTCTATATTCTTTCTTTTCTCTCCTTTTATCTATCGATATGGAAGACTTGACTTTGAGTAAGGAGCTTGTCTATCATATCAAAGACTCTCTTGTGTTTTTTAAGAAGTAGTTCTCTATTCTCTTTATCTCGATCGTGCAGGAATCCACACCTCTATTTAAACTATTGGATCAAACTATAGATAGCTATAGTTAAGAAGCGTTTTGATAGTATCCTCGCCTTTACTTTATAGAGTGAGATCGAGACCTGTATCTAGTCCCGGATCCTTCATAAGTGAACTTCCTTGTCCGATTCTCTATCTAGTGGATATTTTATGTGCTTTGTTGCCGGGGATAAAAAAGCATCCCTTACTGAGTTCTGTCTTTATTCAATTCTCGTCTTGTTTGCTGCGAAGAAAAAGAACGTTTTCGATCGTATCCTAGACACCAAAAACGAATTTCAGGGCTAAGTAGCTTGAATGTCGGAGAATCTACTGAAGCACCTTAATTTAATAGCTAGAGCGATGGCATGATCTGTCTGTACAGCTTGTATTCGTGCTACCTTAGCAGACGATTCGATAGCATCTGGAAAGATAATACGTTTTTTCCTTTTAGTTTGGTCCGCGGGGGCTTTACAACGATTCTTCTCTTCGAAAGGAGTGGAGCTGACATTGTTGTGATGATATCTATTGACATTGACACCCTTTCTTTGAATAGGGGACCTTGCCTAACTTGCAAGCATTGGCTGTTAACGTGTCCTCCGCATGCGCTTGAATGAGCTTGTTCAACAATGTGCGCTCCTTCTTCCTATTAAGGAAGGGCGAGTCCCCCGAAGATGGCCTTTTGTAAATTACTTTTCCCAAGATCACAAATCGTCGGGCAAGTTCCCTCCAGGCTCTATTCTGACCACGAGTGCCGTACTCGGGTATGAACCCGTCCTTGAGGTAATTGTAGAAAAAAGAAGACCATGGTTTTCATAGTCCTCGTAATCTTCTTCGTCTTGACTGGTGATAGGTCATCATCTTCCAACTTTCGAGAGTCTTCATCCAAGAAGATGAATGAATCCCGTTCGACGGAAGGGCTATCTGTGGCTAGGATGTCCAATCTCTCGATGACAAGCGACTCTGTGCTTTTTTGGTGTACTAGCATGTGTACTAGAGGGGCTGAGTATTCATTCCATAAGGGCTAGCGAGTCAGCCAAGCGATTGTAGATTCTCAGAACATGGGTGAAGATTCTCTCCCTAAAGCCCTTGATTAGGTCAGATGTTGATATGAGGAAAACCCTATTGGATAGAGTTTAAAAAAAAAGGCCTTTGGTACCTCTTAACAGTAAAATGAACTTATTAAACAACAGCAATCACAGCTTTAAAAATAGCAGCAAGAATCCACTCCCTGAGCGAACAAGCAAGGGAATGAGCACGCTAGCGCGAAAGCCGTTGCGCGTTAGGTTAGCGCAGTAGTTTTATTGCTGCTAGCGCGAAAGCTGTTACGCGTTAGCGCAGTAGTTTTATTGCTGCCTATTCCTTCACAATAACCATGGCATGAGATGTATTTTCCTTATTAGAAAGCAAACCGAAGCAGCTCTTACTGTTCTCGTAACCGGAGGAATTACCGCTCTTACTCTATCCGCTGTTGGGACTGATTCCTTTCTTTCTGATGTGGACAAATAGACATCCGCAGTTTGAGAATGAGTTGTGAAAGAAGAAGCTGCACATAAAGGCAGGGAGTAGCACTAGTCTCATCTCAGGGCATGCCCATAATCGGATTGATGGCAGAATCCGCAGCAGGGCAATGGAATAGGAAGAAATGGGGCGAAGTGACTACTGCAACTATCGGTGGTATATAAGAGCTCTTAGAATAGCTTGTGCCCAGTTAAGATACGAAGTTCAAAAGTATGCTAGAACACTTTGCACGAATAGGTATAGATTCAGATGCGGGATTACCCCAGAGATGCCTTCCTAAGCCTAAGCCCAAATTAGTGGATTTCCTGCTTTCCTGAACCGGATTGCACTGATCTGATTAGGCAGAAGAAAGATGCCATATAAAGAATAAAGCCAGATAGCGGGAATGAAACCAATATTAAATAAGAACCAATAGCATGAAGCTTTAGCTCTAGATAGAGAGCCGGAAATAGGACCCTACAGGACCGGCGTCCTTATTTACATATCCTTAGCAGGAGGTTAAGATCAAGCACATCGTGACGGAACGGAATGATAAGTAGAATCGGCAGCGGAGGATATGAAATAGAAGCATTCCCGTCATCAGCATCTGAGTCATTAGTTTCTTCAGCACCAGGGCCCATAGTTCTTCCCCTTGAAGCAGCACGTGTTGATTGAGATCGCGCTTCTTCCGTTGAGGTGAGGCAGGGGATTGAGTTCCAGGAGCAAAAACTAAAGGGTAAAGTCGGCACCTTTAGTTGACCTCGTTAATTGAGAACCAGAGCCTGTTCAAGCAAATCCGATTCAAGGCGCAAAATAGAGTTTCTTAATAACCAGCATCCTCACCAGTTCCAACTTCCTAGCAGGCCGGCGTCCCTGTTCTGGTATGTGATATCCCCTAATGAGGTGCTGTTATAGTTCTGCGGAGTGATGTTCCAACATCCCTTCCTGTCCCAGCTTCCTTTCTCGCATCGCTTAGTAAAGAGTAAGAGCTTCCGAGAAAGCCAAGGATCCGAAGTATACCAGCTCAACGCTTCTGAACCTGTTGGTCGAGCGTAAGACTCAGCAATTTATCCGGTCTTTGAGGTTCTCTCCCGATTTGGGCCAATCGAACACTCCCCCCATCTTTCAGTTCAAGTCTGACCCTTTTGCTCTTTATTCTTTAGTTAAGTGAAAATCATTAAAGAGAACTTTTGTATTTCAAGACTTGATTTATCCGAATTGATCAAATATGAGACTGGGAGTGCATTTTGTTTTCTATGAATTTATATTCTCTTTCTCCCTGAAAGATGTAGCTATCAGCCTTTCCTGAGTCTCACTTGAAACGTCGAACTCTCGAAAGTTGGCTCCTGGGCTTCTAAGTTCGAGTAGCGGATGAAAGCTTGCTTGAGAAGAAGATGAACTTATCATAGTCAAGTTCGCTCCTAACTTCCATGCTTAAAGAAAATCAAATCAGCAGTGGTCAATTCCCCAGATAGCTATTTACGTACCGTTCAAAAGTATATTCATTCATAAAGTGGGCTTCTTTCACATAGGATGATAGGGAGGTCTTCTCTCGCTCCTGCTAAAGGGAGAGGGTGAAAATGACTGTTTTAGCACACGGATGTGATGATGTAAAGTATCTTCCTCAAAGAAGGGTAGAGTCTCACGTTGAGAGCCGAAGCTAAGGGTAAGAAAGAAAGCACAGATACATAGGCAGAACCAAGTACTGAGGTTCATACAGCTCTCGACCAAACCCTACACTCCATAGCCAAAGGTCAACGCTAAGCGACTCTGCGTCTACCCAAAGAGTCAATGCTATAACATTGACGACCAAAGAGCCCTCACTGGAACCCACGGTCTCGGCAGAGCCAGAGAGATCGATCTCAAGAACGAGGATTGAAATCCAATACTGTTTTCATTATTCTTCTGCTTTGGTTTTTTTGACTGGTAATAAGAGTAAATAGTTATCTTGCATCTGGAACACTTTTTTGTTTAATTCTAGTTGATCGAGAAAGCTCCGCCCAATAGAGCAAGGCCCTTGAGTGGACTACGGTTCCGCCTTGCCGGTCCCCGGCAGCCTAAGACACTTGAAAAGAAAGCTCAAAAGTTTTTTCAGGGAAAAGATCATCAAAAGCTATATGCTTAACACAAGCAACTCGAACTGAAGTTTCATCACATTCTTTCTCTTTATTTATTTATTTTATGAAGGGATGCTCTAGTAAAGTTAATGAAACGATTGAAAGCGTCATTCTTTATGTGTCTTCAGCGAGCGATTCGCTAGCCTCATCACCGATTCGTCTCTCCTATTGCGTAGACTATCCGATCGTACTATTACTGTTGAAGTACTCTTCAGTACCCTCTGTCTGGACCCCTCCCCGGACCTCTGTCCGGCCAAGGCACTTCTCTAAGCTCAAAGCGAGAATCTTATCATTAATTACCAGTCAGATAATCGACTATTGAAAGCTTTTCCCCTTCTTTTTTGTCCTATTGGCTAGGGGTCAGGAAGGAAAGCTAACGTCGAGGTCTATTGTCAGAGAGCGCCGAGACATGGTTTCGAGGCATAAAGATCTAACCGTCGCTGCCTGCGGTTGAACTCATTCTATAATGAGAATGCTTTAGGGCTCCTCCTCACTCGAGCTTTCCATCCCGTCTACACGACGCCCCTATTAATCTTGATCACTCGGCCCTTGCTTTCCAACTTATCTACCCGTAGCGAATGTTGCTGCTTTCCGCTCCCGAGTCCGTACTCTTATTTTAATTAATTGAATGAAGGTCACGTATAGTAATCATACATCTTTTCTTTGGCGCGTCATTCTCATTCGCTCCTCCTGAAACTGTTTTAATGGTAGGATAAACTTCAACTTCCATTGCCAGGGAAAAACCCCAGACCTATAAAAGACATAGTCTATATATACGACTTTACTTCTTCAAGCCCCAGCCCTACTGGAGGAACTACAACTGGAACAGGCTTGCTCACTGGATAGTACCCTCTTTTCAGTATATTTAGTTGACTATATATCGACTCATCTGCTTGCTTCTTTTCTTTCCCTTGGTCCCACAGTTTTTGATGTAATTTGTTCGCAATGTAATTTCGCTAAGGTTAGATAAAGATTAATAATACTTCTTACGTACCATATGTATGCCTACTCGGATCAGTCCTCTCTAATAGCGTAGCTGAAGAGTGAATAGCTATCGGCGAAATCGAATTGAATACTTATTTCTTATAATGAACTGGTCGTTCTCACGTCAGGTCGATATCGTCTGTTATCGGAAGTGAAATTCACAGGGGAACTATAGCGTCTTACTATGAGCTTTACTCTTGTTCGAGCCATCTAAACTCTTTGATCTATCTATCTTTTTTCTTCGGGATATAGCTCAGTTGGTAGAGGACTCATTCTTCAGCTGAGGATTAGATTAGCTCCTCAGTGCGAGCCGACCTTAGATTAGAGCAGATCGGATCTTTGCTATTTCCCTCCTCTGCGTAGCAATTTCCCTCCTCTGCTACGAGACTATCCGATCGTAATATACTTATATACTTCTGGGCCGATTGCGACTAGGAAATACAGAGAATATTAGGGAGAGATAGAGGTCCGACCGTAAGGGATCATTTCCGACCGATAATAATAGGGAGCTACACAGAACGATCCAAAACGCAAGAACGAGCTTTTAAGCGATCATATCTTGAACGGTAATATCTTCAATCGTAATAATCCGTTGTCCCTCGATATTACCTTATGCCTGTCGTAATAATCCATTCGTCTATTACTCCTTCACCACCTGTCTATCACTCCTTCTTCGCCGGTCGAGTGGATCCGACCACACTTGTTCTTATACCCTACGGGGTTTTATGCGTTAGGGTCGTCAGACCTACATTCGATCGATCGGACTATCACGAATGTAGCTAAAGCTATGTTCCTTATTCGGGGGCAGGCGCCTATCCGACATATAATCGGTACAGCCGGTAATTACTATGAATAATCGTTCCACCCTATTCTCAGTTCTACTACGAGTAGTGCCGGCAGAGAGTTTTTGAACAGTCTCGGATGAGAAAGTCTTACCTGAATAGGGTACTCCGCAGATTGAGGAAGAATGTGTTCTTAAGATTTTGGGCAGGTACTCTTATTTGTAAGAAATCGGTGCCTTTCCTCTTTGTAGCAACCGTATCCAGTGTTTTTGATCTTCTTTGTCTCAAAATAGGTTTTCTTGCCCCTTTCAAGGTGCTGCTTTCTAAAGAGGTTCTTCTCTTATCCATTCGATGGATCACTCTTTTCTGGCCACAAAGCCGATGTTAGGGATGAATTGGGGCTTCTTCGAGCTCGAAGCCGCGTCCTCTCTCGGAATCTTACCTGGTGGCTCGGATTCCGGGGCATCATCGCCCTTACCCTCAATCCCAAACAGGGGTGCCTCCTGGATTTATTAATATTTTTAATAAACTCAAGACCAAGAGGGGGAATCTTATTCGGCCCCAGCCCAGGGGCAGCGACAGCAAGAAGAAGGTGGTCTCCTTCAGCCAACCGAACCGGCCCCCTCTTCCCAGAGTAAGCTGCAGCAAGGCAGCCCAACAAATGAGAGTTTGCCCAATCAGACCGCAGCCCAGCCGTCCCTCCGTTCCTCCCTTCTATTCTGAACTCACATCCCTTCTATTCTGAACTAACAGATGAAATAGCTAACTATTTAGCCAGGTTTACCGGAGGAAGAACCCCGCGCCTCGACATCCTTTTTGATACCATGGACAAGCTCCAGATTCAAGGGGCTTCCCCAGATAGAAGATGCATTGGCAGCTGGGCGCTCCCCCTCTCTACGCCCTTGCTTGCCCTAGAATCCGTTGAACCTTAGAGCTTGGGAGATGTATTGGTAGGGTACTTTTTGCAGAGCCATGGATCCAAAGTCAGTCTTTTTGCTCTTTCTTCAAGGCGGCGGAATCTTTCACTGCAGCACCTGTGCTATAGACCGGCTTAGATCTCGACCTCGGTCGAACTCACTTTGGCTACGTCAGAGATAAGAGGTCCTTACCTCCAGCATGCTTCACAGCCATCGGTCCCTAAATGGCCTAAAATGCTTGCATATTTAGCCCGGCCAGCATGTGCAGATTGACTAAGCGAACGAGTACTTTCTCATCCCTTCCCTTAATTAAGAAGGCATCTCGGCACCGCTGCAACTGGGGCATAGCATAATAGGATAGCATCCTCCCCTCGCTAGACCCAATGGAATGGAAAGGAGTGATTCAGGGCCTTGGACTTTCGGTATTTTCGTTGTGGGTCTCCATCACTGACGATGGCAAGGTATTCTACACCAGATACTTCACCACATGCTTGACAAAGAATCGAGCCCTCTGCCGTGCAATTGGTTGGTGAAGGGATGAAGATAGCATACTTTTCTAACCTGTCCACCACAAACAACCGGACCGTCACTCCCCCACCTTTGGTAGGCTCGATATTCAGTCCATGGACACGCTGGACCATGGCCTATCCGGGACGGGTAGAGGCTCGAGTAATCCGATGGCTTTTGCTCGCTCAACCTTATCTTGTTGGCACGTCCTTACATATTTTTTTCTTCGACATACATCATCCTTGGCCTAGCCCCTCAAGGCCATTGTGCGGTGCGTTCCCGGGTGACCAGCCCCCTGTAGTAGTCATTGTGTCGTGGCACTCCTTTTGGAGTGACTTTATCAAATCTCCATTAGGCACGAAAACTCGATTCCATTCCCTTTAGTGACCAAGAGCCCATCCTTGATCCAAGCCGAGTAGGACCCCGATCTGCAACCTGGAGGTGCTTCAACCGGGCTATGTCGGTCAAGTCAATTGGTCTGGACCTGCTATGCTCACAGGTCTTCCTTTCCTTCCGGCCTTCTGGACCTCCAGTCTCTTCCTCCGGCTAGGCGGCTTTCTTGACTTTTTATGAAAGTCCAGTTGGCCTGGACTTACAACATAGGGGCATCTCACGAAGGATAATAGCATCGCGGCGTACCTTCTGATCTTTAGTGTATTATTCGACAACTGGGCACAAATAAACGGAAAGAAAGAAAAAACGATTCAGACAAAAGAGTCAATGCCATGGAAAGAGTCAATGCCATAGCATTTTAGATCTGCAGCTGAATAAGGGACGACCTGCAGCTAGGTGCTATTCGACAAAGTTTACTTGCTAGAACCTCGAGCAACGACATTGGGATAGGACAGGGTTCCCCACTCTCTGAAGCCAAATTTGGAGCGGGCAAGTTCAATGGGACGGGCACTTCCGCACTAGGAGATCTCCGTCTTAAATCGTCGGCCTCCGGACGAAGCAGATTCTATATCTATGGGACACTTTGGATAACGCTGGCATTTATGGTGCTGTCCGAGTCGCGCAAGAGTATTACCACAGGGACGCAAACATGGATAGGGGCGCTTGTGAGTAGTGGAGCTGGGTGACGAATACCCTACATTTGAAGAAAAAAAGCTTGTGGGACCTGAAGAAAATAGCCGGCCTTCCTGGCCAAGTTTACGACGTTCTTTTTTCCTTGGAATGAAGAGTTGTACGGCTTCGACGAGATTTAGAAAGAGAACTTCGGAGTGTGCCCGGGAACTCTTCGCGAAGTACCAACGCTTGGTGCTTTGTAATCAATATAAAAAAGTGGACCATCACGTATGGGTGAATCATTTCTTCAAGGGTGAAATTGAGAGACAGGCAGGCCCTACAGCCCAATAATTAATATAATATAAGTAAGTTGCTCGAGCATTATTGTATGCGCCCTAATATTATATATTATAAGTTCAGTTA